>CM076583.1:457176486-457387214 GCA_034641835.2 Pinus albicaulis
TTCAAACGAACCCTTTAGTCGTGGGTATTTCATCACGAATTGATCATTTTACCATGTACCTTCTTCTAGAGGAATATTCTTCCACTTGATTAGGTACTTCATAATGGTTATATGTCAAAGAGATACAGAATGTTTATGTATAACTTTTTGTGGTTCAAGAATCAACTTTCATTCTTCATCTAATTTTGGAAGTTCTATTTACATTGGCATATTTTTTCCCAAAACCTTTTTTAGGCAAGATACATGAAAAACCTTATGAATGCAAGAATAAGGAAAATATAACTTCTATACCACTTGTGCAATCCTATGAATAATTATTTGGACACTGGTTTTTCGGTGTGGAAAATTAAATATAAAAAGTCAGTTTTTCAAGCCGACTTTATTGGCCGAATTTTTGCCGACTTTTTCATCCCTGAAAAAGTCGCGATTTTATCCTCGAAGTCCCGACTTTTTTCCAACTTTTTCGAAAAAATCTTGAGTGAGGTAGTTTCTTTAATAATTTTTTAATTTTTTTTGAAAAAATCAGGATTTTTTCCAAAAATGAATATTTTTGTATTTTTTTAGTTTTGCTGACTTTTTGCCGACTTTTTCAAAAAAATCCCGAATTTATCGAGTATTTCAACTTTTGGACCCTTGCCGATTTAATCCCGACTTCGACTTTTTCCACATTGCATTTTTGAGCTAATTCTTTATTCTTCTTTTTCTTGTATGAAGATTGCTTATAATGCTATAATCTAAAAAATACCCAATTACCCTCCTCAAATTATCTTTCACTTCAATGTTGTTCCCCTTGTTGTTTTATCATGTTTCATGTCATTTGAAGGTTTTCCATAATAATTTTCAAAGTTTTTTTAGTATTTTCCATATGTGACTCTATTTCCTATACTTTGGACTTATCTTGCAAAAAGTATGAGATACTAGGAGTTGGATATCCATAAAGGGCCTTAAATGGGGAAATTTTAGTAGATGTGTGATAGGTAGTATGGTAGGATCATATTACCATTCTTCCTTGAGGAACCCACTTCATCCATTAAGATTGCTTTTCTAAAGAGTAACATTGTAGATAACCTTAAAACCATTTGTTAACTATTTTTGTTTGACCATTTGATTGTGTTTGATATGTAGAACTCATGACAGCTAGTGTTTCTCCACTCATATTAAATAATTATTTCCAAAATTTTCTTGTTACTATTACTTTAGGAAAACCATGAAGACCATGAATTTCTTTCACGGGCACTTCTGCCACTTGGCTTGTTGTTTATGTACTTTGAGCTCTACAAAATTTGTCTATATAAATGACCACAAAAATGTAATACTTACCTTTATATTTCAGTAACCCTGTAATAAAGTCTATTGATATATCTTCTAGTCTTTGAATATGTATGTGGAATGGTTGAAGTAACCCTAGATATTTTACTATCTCTCTTTTATTTATTATGCAAACCTGGCCTTCTCTTACAAAATTTTGAATATCTTTCTTCATTCCTTCCAAAAATATATTTTTTGATCCTTTGAGATGTTTTAAGGAACCCTGCGTCCTACCATCAGAGAGACATGGGACTCCCTTAATATTTGTTTATTCAAATATGCTTGTGTGCATAAAAATATTCTACATTTGCACCAAAGTATATCTCTCTTTCACTCCCAATGCTCCATAGAATTCATCCCATCCTTTATAAATTTTAGTTTTTGTTTAGTACTATTGTCATTTTTCCATTATGGCAAGCTTCTTCTAGCCACCTAGGAATAGAAAATGTAATTGGATATAAATTTGAGGCCTTTTCTATTTTAGAAAGAGCATCATGTACTAAATTTTCCTTACCCTTTTTGCAGATTATCTCAAAATTAAAACTTTGCATTTTTTTCTCCTCATTTTTGTTAATCTTCCAATGAAATCCATAGCTTCAAAAAATACTTTATGCTATCATGGTATATCTTGACTTTAAAGTACCTCCCAGTGATATACTATCCCCATTTTTATTGCATGTAATATTGCTTCCATTTATTTTTCATACGTAGATTTCACCAAATATTTTCTTTGAATTCCTTGATTTTAAAAGCCAATGATATCCCTTATTGTGTTAATGTTACATAAATTCCTTGTCCTAGTGCCTCACACTCTACTATGAATGTTTTACCAAAAGTAGGTGCAACCGATGTTGGTGTAGAAGACATGGCATCCATTAAAAGAGAGAATGCCAAAGTAGCCTCATCATTCCATATAAATGATGTTTTCTTCAAGAGATATGTGAGTGGACTTGAAATACATGCATAATTCTTAACAAATGATCAATAATATCATGTAAGTCTAAAAAATATTCTAAGAACCTTGATTTTCTTAGGAATAGGTCATTTTGTAATAGCTTGCATATTTTGAGGCTCCAACTTCACTCCTTCCTTTAAAAAAATATGAACCAAATACTCGAATTCTTATTTCCCAAAAGCACATTTGGATATTTTTACATAAAAATGATTGTTCTCAATAATTTATATAACTTTCCCACATGTTTACTAGTGTGGTATTCCCATGATTTATTATAAATATGTGTATTATCAAAGAAAACCAACACAAATTTTATAAGATGGGATCAAACAAAATTGTTCTTAAGTCGAGCCCGCCGGACTTCAAATGGCGATAAACCATAATTCAAACCAAATTCACGTTCCAAAAATGCTTATAATTTGGCCAATTTTGTGTTAAGTAAATGGTACTCCCCTTCTTTTGGTCCAGTTGGTGTACGGAGGGGGAGAGTTATGTGGTACATCAAATTCTTAATATTTTTAGATTAGATTTCCTGCTTACGTGACGATAAAAAAAGATCCAGCTCCTATCCTACGTAGCCAGAAACCATGCGTACATCTTTGACGTCATCAATGAAAACCCACCACCTTTTGACTTTGTAAATAAAAAAAATTGCATCTGGCATCATTTTCATTGTTAAGTGTGCTGGCAGGTCTTCCATGAAGCAATATTTAAAACCAGCAGTCAAGCAGCTAACACTTGCGACCATTCCACACCTTCTTTGAAGGGTGTTTGAGTATTCGAGGTTCTTCCTATAACAGTGCCTATTCAAACTAACGTTTCATTTCTAAATGGTTTTTATTCCAATTCCCACTAAACTAGATAAAAATCCTGGTTTTAGTTTTAATTCTGCACTAAGGTCTGAAAAGAAGTTCAGTTTGGTCTTTTTCGTTCCCAGAACTGCAATTATATTCCCAAAACTGGTAATTGTGCCCCTTTTCCACAAAAACCCTGAAATTCCATTTTTGAATCCACAAGAACCAGAAATGGAAGTTCATGTAGCTTTTAATTTCGTGCCCATCAATGCCCCTCACAAGGACTTGAATTATTTGCCTTTAGCTGATATGGATTTTCAAATTAAGGACTTGCTTCTCAGTGAGAATCCTCTTCGAATATTTTTCCACTACAGAGACAATTATTTGAATGGTTCTGACATCTTTACGGAGGGAGAGTTGTGACGCGAATTTCTTATCAAATTCGCCCTAATCTTTTTCGGGTCCATATTTCCACTGCGTGAGCGGCCCAAACAAAGATCCACTCCAATCAATTTCTGCCATGTGTCCTCAATCAAATGTTGCCCTGTTCCCGGATGTGGGTGCATTCGATGGCGTTTAAGGCGATGGGACATGGATGTGGCGATTTCATATCAATCGCATTAAGTTTTAACATTGTTCAATTAAGTTCCAAGGTTTTCACATCTAATCGCATTAAGTTTTAACACTGTTCAAGATCGAACCTCCACTCCTGTTGGCGATTCCACATGCTCCAATATGATCTGGCCTTCAGCTCTCATTAATGATCAGAGATTAATTATGATGGGCGTCCTTCGATTGCATTGTAGTCGGGTCGATAAAATGGCATTTCGCTATGGTTTTTCAGACGAGCCGATTGCTAGGTTACACTGTCTACTCACTGTGACGAGAAGGAGAAATGGCCAGCTGAACTACTGCTTAGACCTTACTGCATATCTGCATTTCTCTCGCTCTGGTCCTTGTCTATCTTCCTCTGTTTCTTGGAATTCTTCTTCTCCATCTCCTCTTGTGCCCACTGCTGAGACTGCACCCATGCCTCGCCTACGTCAAAGGATGCGTTGCTGCAGGGGGAGAACTAGAGGTCAACCCCTGCACGCTCCCTCCAGCCCCTCAACCGAGTCGTCTTCCCAGTCTAGTGATTATCACGCATGTCTCTATCCAAATACTAGAAGTGGGCGGGGTCGGGTTCTAGGATCTGGCCACCGTATGGGCTCCCCTGCTCCTCATTTCCCAACCACTTCACCTTCTCCCATGATGCACACTGCGATTTTTTCCTTTAATTTCTCTCTGAACCACCCACGAATCACAACTTCAATTACTCTGGTTTTCCATGAGGAGGCCCAAATGGAAGAACAATGCACCCGTCCGGCGAGTCTGAGCTCAGAAAAAGCCGGCCAGCATTCGGGCCTTCAGGAGAGGAGTGGTGGCATAATTGTGGAGGTAGCACCTAGCGATCATGGACCTTCCGAAGGATGGTGCCGAATCGTCGAGGAGCCGGAGGAGTAGTTTGGTTAATTTTTTTTTCTTGCTTCGTGGCCCACTTGATTGGGCCACTTTTAGATTATATTACTATGCTGGAGCTCTGTAATATTTTTGAATTCTGTAAACGTTCAAGACTGGTTTCCCCATATGAGGGCAGTCTTCTTAATTTTTTGATTTTTTGATGACAAATTTGCCATGAGTCTGGGCAATGTTTTTGACTTCAGTGTAATTTTATTCCCACTATTAATATATTAACTTTACTTAGAAAAAAAAATGTTTCCCTATTTCTATTTTAAACTTGTTTTTTTGAAATACATAGCCATGTTTATATGATTGTTTATAGTCGAAGCACTGCGGGGTGGTTTATTATATTAATATTTCATGGTCGAATTATGTTCATAACAATTGGAAAAAACAAATGTTGCCCTATTTCTATTTTAAACCTATTTTTTGAAATACAGAGCCATGTTTATATGGTCTACATATTATACTCTTTCTCTGTATATCTACAGGAACATTTTTGCTATGAACAGGGTGGATGATGTAGAGGGCTACTAATGGAAACAAGCGAGCCTGAACCTTACATCTCGGATGCAACAAATGGTTACCAATTTTGGAATCAAGCGAGCTTGATCTTACAAGCAAGCCTAGGTTTCTGCAGATGGTTTTTATTTCTGGGAACAAGTGAGCCAGAACATACAATCGACCCTGGGTTTATACATATTTTTGCTCTATCATGGATGCTTTTTGTGTGAGGCGTATATCAACAGTACATGTCTATGCACATTTCCTATACCCGCTTTATGATACTATTTTATGTGTTGACAGGTTATCACTCTGCCTTCAAAACTAGCGATGTTGGTTTATTGATATGGTCTGATGGTATTTTTATATTTTGGACATATCACACTCCTCACATGATTAGCGTTTTTCTCTGTTCAAGGATTTTCGGTACTTTAATTTATATTTGGAACAATGGATGTTGGTAATCTATCTGTTGCTTTACTATTCTACATACTGCTATTTCACTTTCTTATAGATGCCTCGGGCATATTTGGATGCTTTCTCAGATTGTCGATAATCTCCATGTGGACCGTTACTGGGTTTTATATCATGTCCCTGTATGTGACATGGGGTATTTTTCTATCATTGTCTCGGGTGGGACTTCCACTTTTCTGGATGGATATTTGGGTTCCAATCTTCAGATGTGAAAATGTAATGACTTCATGGACTATTTTACTTCATATAATATATTCAAAACAACATTTTTTCTCTTGTGAAAAAAAAAATGATTAATGTCTATCACTCTGCCTTCAAAACTAGCGATGTTGGTTTATTGATATGGTCTAATGGTCTTTTTATATTTTGGACATATCACACTCCTCACATCATTAGCGTTTTTCTCTATTCAAGGATTTTGGGTACTTTAATTCGTATTTGGAACAATGGACGTCGGTACGTACTCTATCTGTTGCTTTACTATTCTACATACTGCTATTTCACTTTCTTATAGATGCCTCGGGCATATTTGGATGCTTTCTCAGATTGTCGATAATCTCCATGTGGACCGTTACTGGGTTTTATATCATGTCCCTGTATGTGACATGGGGTATTTTTCTATCATTGTCCGGGGTGGGACTTCCACTTTTCTGGATGGATATTTGGGTTCCAATCTTCAGATGTGAAAATGTAATGACTTCATGGACTGTTTTACTTCATATAATATATTCAAAATAGCATTTTTTCTCTTCTGAAAAAAAAATGATTAATGTTTATCATTCTGCCTTCAAAACTAGCGATGCTGGTCTATGTTGCCGGTTTATTGATATGGTCTGATGGTCTTTTTATATTTTGGACATATCACACTCCTCACATGATTAGCGTTTTTCTCTGTTCAAGGATTTTGGGTACTTTAATTTGTATTTGGAACAATGGACGTCGGTACGTACTCTATCCGTTGCTTTACTATTCTACATACTGCTATTTCACTTTCTTATAGATGCCTCGGGCATATTTGGATGCTTTCTCAGATTGTCGATAATCTCCATGTGGACCGTTACTGGGTTTTATATCATGTCCCCGTATGTGACATGGGGTATTTTTCTATCATTGTCTGGGGTGGGACTTCCACTTTTCTGGATGGATATTTGGGTTCCAATCTTCAGATGTGAAAATGTAATGAATTCATGGACTGTTTTACTTCATATAATATATTCAAAACAACATTTTTTCTCTTGTGAAAAAAAAATGATTGTTTATAGTCGAAGCGCTGCGGGGTGGTTTATTATATTAATATTTCACGGTCATTGGAACGCCCACAATTCATAAAAAACATTGGAGATTTACTGTCCTGTTTTAAAGTTTCATTTTTTTTTTTAAATTGAACCCGCCATCGGTATACCGACGCCTTGTAAGCGTCGGAATTGCGACAGCTTAAAAACGTCGAAAGAGCGACAGTATAAAAACGTCGGACGATCGACGTTCAAAACGTCAGACCACATTTCATCGGAATTGCGACAATTTAGAAATGTTGGAAGACCGATGTTCAAAACATCGGACCACATTTCGTCGGAATTGCGATAGTTTACAAACGTCGTAAGAGAGACGTCCAAAACGTCGGACCACATTGTGTTGGAATTGCGACAGCTTACAAACGTCGAAAGAGCGACGCTCAAAACGTCAGACCACATTTCGTCAGAATTGCGACAGTTTACAAACGTCGGAAGAGCGACGTTCAAAATGTCAGACCACATTTCGTCAGAAGTGTGACAGTTTACAAACATCGGAAGCGCGACAGTTTGTGAAATGTTGGAAGAGCGACACCTGTTTGGAAGAGAGGGAAAATGTGTCGGTAGTGCGACACTTTTTAAGTGTGTCAGAATTGCGACGAGATGGAAAACCACGTTTTTCGCATCCTCTAACTATCGCTCTTGCGACGAATACGTGTCGTAATAGCAACGAATTGGTTGTCGGAAATTCCGCTAAATTTACTAGTGAGGAAAACTGGATGATGAATTTGACACTTAGGGCAAGAATTTTTTCTGGTTGGAGGCCCTCTACATTAGCACAGTGCCCTAACCGAGCAGTCGGGTTAGCCTGTTAGCACAAAAATGTGCAGTCGTGCCCGTGGGTTAGCACAACGTCGGGCGTTCAGTAGAGTTGTTGGGTCCCTGGGCGTGTCCGGCTCGTATTTGCGTAGGGCCCCAAATTTGCGCAGCGCCACCCCCGATTAGGTCAGTGTTGCGCGATTTTGAACTGGAGGAAAGTGGATTAGCGTAGCGCCAACCTGTATTTGTGCAGCGCCACAAATTTTCCCAGCGCCAGTAGCCCTTGCTCGAAATCGACCAAAATTATTTTTTTTTCTTCTGCAAGCTTTCTCTCCTCATGTAATGATAAAATAAGATGAAGAAAGACTAAGAATGCCATTTATACACTTTGAGAGATAAATCAAACTTATAAAACCCACTTTTTGCTATGTTTTTCAATCCTTTTTGTCATTTTTTTCACTTATGTTCTTTTGACCCTTTTGCAAATGGCTTGAACTTGTCAAAGTGATTTTTCTTTGGTGAGGGTATGTTGTAATGAGGAAAAGGTCCTTTTTTTTATCTTTGAAGGTCTAGGCACTGTCCAAACTATCTCTCCTTGTACCAATAAACTGAAACCATTGCTCTTACCCATTTTGGCATTCTTGAATGTAAGTGACTAGAAACATGTGTTTTCACCTTCTTGCTGATTGACAGTGATATTTCCTTTTTGGAAAAGATGTGTACATTAGGCTTAATATGTTTTCCCTTGGCCACTTCTGATTTGTTGCAGGTGCCATAACACAGTGTTTTTTGTCTTCTTAAACTTTCTTTATAGTTTGACACCTTATTTACTCAACAATAGAACTCATGCTCAGTTTGATTTCCCATTTGACACTTAACCTCCTGCCTTCCTTATTTTGACTATTTTGAGGGCAAGCGACAGTAACTGAAGATTTATTTCTCCCATACTATTACTCTTTACAATTTCTCCTTTTGGTGTAGTGAAGCAGTGTTTCCTTGACAAACCCTAAAAGCCACCTTGAATAGCCTTTGAAGGCTTTCTGCTGTCATGACAGAGGTCTTTCATATTTATTTTACTTGCTTTTCCTACCTTCCCAAACTTTAGGTTTTAGGGCTATTAGAAAAAACAAGTAGTGTTGTCTTCTAAGTTCTCTATAGCGCTTTCAAGTTCATTCATTTCTATTCAGTTCACCTCACCCTTTTCCCTTTTTCATTTATAATTTCTAAAAAAATCTTCAATGTGCGCTTGGTTGTGTTTTTGTGCCTTTTGTCCTTGTGGCCTTTGCACTAGTTCCTTGCTTGGCCACACTAATTTTTTTTTTTTGCCAATCAGTCCCAAAACCCTGATTCTCTTTATACATAGGCCTACTTCCTCTCCTTTTTTGTGGCTGCCCTTAGGTATGATTTACCCTCTTACCTTACCTATTTTTTTGTTGATGGCCATCTCATTTCATTCCTGCATAAATTTCTAAGATGGTTAGATGTCTTTTGCAGAAGTTATGCTTCGACCAAGGAGGCCTTCCTTGAAGGATTTTTTGATCCATTTGGACAATCATATGCAGTCCTCCTTCCTCTTTGATTGCAGCCTCTTGGTACAGGAAAAGAAAACAAATATTTAGAACACCAAAACAATCCTATGACCTCTGAAACCCTAGGTGACCTAGTAGGAGGCTCTTTGGACTCGGCCTGTGACTGAAAGCTTGGTTTTGGGTCTTGAAGTGTAAAAAACAATTTTTTTGATATTTTAATGTATTGAAGATCCAAAATCCAATGTACTTTATTTATCTAAAGAGCCTACATAGATAGTTTTGAGACCATAAATGCTTGATGTATGTAGGAAACACAAGAGTGAGTAGGTTGGTTAGTGATCCTAGGTGTCAGGTGGAGGAAAACAGGCAAGCCAAAACAGAGTGCTAAGGTCAAGGGTGAAAAAACATAGAAAAAATGAATGGTATGAGCCCATGATGGGTCTTCTGGGAGTGGTGAGCTGAGCATGACATGATGGGATAATGAAATAGTGAAAAATTTATCCTAAGGATAATGAAGGTAGTGAGATTTCTAGAACTCACAATATTCATGAATTTTGTTTCTAGAAATCTAGGATAAGCATTTAGTCATCTATAAAGGAAAAATTGCTGATGACGAACACCTCAGACGTGGAAAATTCAAGATGAAGTTTCAGGGTGGAAGGATTATAACACTTCCTAGTATTCTGCATATTCTTGCATTGTCCATAAATCTAATTTATATAAGCAAGATGGATGATGCAGGTGTAAAAACAGTGTTCGAGAAAGATACCTACAAGATGGTTAGGGGAGCACTGGTATTAATGCAGGTAGTTCGAATTGGAACTCTGTAAAAGCTTCAGGGTAGCACTATTATTGATGGGTGCAACAGTTTTGTGGTTCCTGAAAGTGGAGCAGAAAGCCTAGTGGTCTCTGGAGAAAATACCATGCTATGGTATCAAAGGCTTGGACATATTGGAGAGAAGGGCCTTCGGATATTTCATGGAAGTGGTATGATGTAAGGTATGTCTAATTTCTCTCTGGATTTCAATTTCTGTGAACATTGTGTATATGGGAAGCAGAATCGGGTGAGTTTTCCTTCAGGTGCTAAGACAACGAACAAGATATTAGAGCTTGTGCACAATGATGTGTTTGGACCTGTGTCAGTTCCATCACTAGGAAAATATGTGTACTATGTCTCATTCATATATGTCTTCTCAAGGAATACATGGATATATTTCTTGAGGAATAAATATTAATTCTTTGATATATTTAAAGAATTTAAGGCTCTGGTGGAAAACCAGACAGAGAAGAAGATAAAGGTGTTGAGGACAATTAATGGTGGAGAGTTTTGCAAGAAGGAATTTGAAGAATTCCGTAAGAAGTGTGGTATAGCATGGTAGAACACTAATCCACACACACCTCATCAAAACAGAGTTGTAGAAAGAATGAACAGAACATTGATGGAAAAGGCAAGAATCATGCTCAGTGGTACCAGGTTAGGACAAGAATTTTGGGTAGAAGCAGTGGAGACTGCATTTTACCTGGTTAACGGATCACCTTCATCAACGTTGGAGGATAATTGGTAAGAAACCCTCTCTTTCACATCTGAGGGTATTTGGATGTGATTCATATGTACATGTTCCAAAGGAGAAAAGGACCAATTTGGATAATAAATATGAAAGGTGCATCTTTATTGGGTATAAGGATGGTTTAAAAGGTTACGCGATTTGGAACCCAGAAACAAGGAAGGTTGTGTATAGCCGAGATGTGGTGTTTACAGAGGTGAAATATTTTGTTAAACATGAATTCCTACCAAAGGAAGCTGAGAAGATAGAGTTTGAGCTAAAGGAGGATGAATCAGACTCTACAATAGAAGAAGATTCCGAAGAGGAAGAGCCACAAACTCCAGCTATGAGAAGATCAGTTCGGGAAACAAGCAACTAGAAAGGTATATTTCATCTTCTTTCTATTCAAATTTTTCTTTAACTATAACTGATGATGATACCAGAACTGTTAGGGAGGCAATAGATTCAGAGGATCGAAAACTCTGGAAGGAGGCTATGGTTGATGAAATGGCATCCTTGCAAAAAAATGAGGCATGGGATCTGGTGGAGTTGTCGGCTGGAAGGAAGCCCATTGGGAGAAAATGGGTGTTTAATAAGAAGATAAATGTAGAAGGAAAGGTGGAGAAATACAAATCTCAATTGGTAGCAAAAGGTTATTCCTAGGTGTCAGGAATTGATTTTGGTGATATTTTTTCTCCTGTTGCCAAGGTTTCTTCTATTAGATTACTTTTATCTGTTACTATTGCCTTTGATTTTGAGGTAGAACAGATGGATGTGAAGACAAAATTTCTTCACGGGGATATGGAAGAGGAAATATACATGAAGAAACCTGAAGGCTTTATGGTGAAGGGTAAGAATGGTATGCAGGTTAAAAAATTCTTTGTATGGGTTAAAACAATCACAGGGATGTGGTATCAGAAATTTGATACCTATATATGGGGACTTGGCTTCACTAGAAGAAAAGATGATCATTATTTATATTTTAAATTAATTGGTGACCATTTTATTTATTTGGTCTTGTATGTGGATGATGTGTTGCTGATTGGAAATGACAAAGAAATTATCCAGGATTTGAATACTCAATTGTTCTCTAAATTCAACATGAAGGATATTGGTGTTGAAAACTACATTTTTGGCATGGAAATTAACAGATATCGGGAAAAAAGGAAGCTTTGGTTAAACCATAGGAATTATGCCGAGACAATATTACAGAGGTTCAATATGCAGGATAGTAAACCGATGAAGGTTCCTATTCCTGTAGGGTTAAAGCTATCTTTTGAAAAGTGTCCCAAGACACAAGAAGAAGAGTAGGATATGTCCTGTGTTCCATATGCAAGTGCAGTGGGTAGGCTGATGTATGCAATGGTCTATATTAGGCCAGAAATTGCACATGTAGTGGGAGTATTGAGCAGGTTTATGTCAAAACCAGGGAAGGAGCATTGGACAACAGTGAAGCAGGTTTTCAGATATTTGCGTGGCACTAGCGATTATGGTTTTTGCTACCAGGGAAGACTAGGATTGGATCGATTTTTTGACATCCATGGTTTTGTTGATGCAGACTGGGTTGGAGATCTAAACCAAAGAAGATCTACAAGTGGGTATGTGTTTAGCGTATTTGGAGGTGCAGTCAGTTGGATGAGTAAAAGACAGTTTGTAGTGGCTCTTTCAACTACAGAGGGAGAATACATGGCAGCCACTCATGCAAGAAAGGAATTAGTTTGGTTGCAGAGATTGTGTTCAAGTATGGGGTTGGTGCAGCAAGCTATAAGGATAGAATGTGATAGCAAAAGTGAAATTTTCTTTCCTAATAACCCTGCTTATCATTCAATGACAGAGCACATTGATGTTCAATATCACTTCGTGAGAGATATGGTTGAGGATAAAAGGATATTGTTGGTAAAGGTGGACACTTTGAAGAATGTTTCAGATGCATTGAAGAATTTTGTGAGCACTCAGAAGTTCTCTTGGTGTAGAGAAACAATGGGTATTGCATAGCTAGACTAATGACTAAGCTCTCCTATGGCCCCCCTGTGGAAAGAAAACAACAAGTGGAAGAATTTTGGGTATGTGTTATATTATTTCCATGTTTAGTCGCACGTGTGGGAGGGTCACAGGGGGGGTGAGAGCACACCCTGTATGTTGCATCAGACGCAGAAGGGGCGGTGAGAGCACACCCTGTACATTGCGTCAAGTGCAGCAGGGGTGTCTGATCCTGATTTTTTTTTATGCAAGAACGCAACAGAATACAGAAATAACCATAAACATAGAGATGCAGTGGAAATAATGTGTCATTTTATTAATAAACGAATGAATGAAATAAGCTTACAGACATAATGGAAATAAAATAGCTAGGGTGATGGTAGCGAATCTCTGAGAAGAGATGTGGTGGCTACAGACGTTTGAACTGTGTTACAATGAGGCTCGAGGGCCTATTTATTATTAAGAAAAAATGGAAAAACTGAAACGTCCAAAAACCTAACTCTAGGAGATGAAGCGCCAAAAATGTGGGTCCCGTTTGGGTAAATTGGTGTTTCAACTTCTCGGGGACGTAACTTTGGCATCCGATCTCCGTTTGATGTGCTCAATAGCTCGTTAGAAAGATATATCCAAGGAGTAAAACTTTTGATGTGAGCAACATCGATTCCATGGATCCATGCAACATCGGTCCCATGGACCCATGCAACATCAGTCCATGGACCCATGTTGCTCCCGGTTTTCCCAAAAAAATTCATTTAGGGCCTCAAAATGGCTCCAGAAGTTCAGGACCCGAAAAACTGCTAAAAATAGTAAGTTGTGTTGTAACTTAAAAACTGAACGAACTAATGGTGGGGGTTCAAATGGAATAGGTGGGTGGCCACCAATATCCACCTAGATCATTAAGGCCCCAAAATGGCTCTGGGACTCCCAGACCCGAAAAATTTCTAAAAATAGTAAGTGGTGTTGAATGTGAAAAGTTGCAAGAATTGATGGTGTGGGTTCAAATGGATTAGGCGTGTGGCCATGGATATCCACCTAGATCATTCCTCCCTCCTTAGGAAGAAATGGTCCCCATTGCGTTAAGATCCTCCCTGAGATGAAGCAAATTATGTTGAACTTGGTATTAGATTTGTTGAAGATGTCATGGACCTGTGGGCAAACATGATGGATGCGTTTAGTAAATTTGGTTTCTTTATCAGCCTCAGACAGTACCTGTGTGGATTTCGTATGTGTATTTGCAGGAGGTATGGCAACATCAAGCGGCGGTGCATTGGGGGTCAGATCAATGGAGTGCTTTTCCTAACAGTGTAGAGGAACCTCTATGAGTGAGGAGAAAATGTCCTCGTATTCCTCCATGAATTTTCCCATCTACTGCAGCCGTGCAAGGGAGCCTTGTTTCGAGGCTGTGGCCACAATAATATTCTTTCCCTGTGAGTGAGTTGTAAGGAAAATGAATTTCCTGGTTTGGGAAACAATCTTACTGTGTTGTTTTATAGTATTCAAAGAGATGACAGGAGGCAGTACTACATCTGGTATCCTGTACAATTTATTTCCAAAAGTAATAATAACAGCACGAGGCCTAGACTCATACACAACATTTCGCCTCCACAAGTATGGTTGTCCCAATAATACATTAGCTACATCAAGAGGAGCAACATCACATAATACCTCATCCGTGAGTGGCTTGATGCTATACGGAAGGTGACACTGTTGGCAGATGCGGATATCTCTCCCTGGGTGAAGCCACCCGATGGTATATGGCTGTGGGTGTGCTATGGTCAGTAGGCTTAGTTGCTTCATGACCTCTGCTAAAATGAGGTTCTTTTGGCTTCTGCTATCGACAAGAAATTGCAGTGGAGAACCCTTCACCCACATCTGCGAATGGAAGAGGTGCTCCCCCTCCTCTGGATCCTCTGGGTCCTCCCTCTGGATCTTGGTGGTGGAAAAAATGGCACTGGGATCCTCATCAATGAACTGCTTCCCTTTTTCATTGCCTTTGTCTGGTTCTGACTCGAGATCAGAAAATGCATCTGATTTGGGTGCCTTTAGTTCAGCCACCAATGACTGTTTGGCCCAACACTTGTTTGTGTTGTGAGTGGGGCTATTATGAAATTCACACCACTTCCCTGTGTCCTGATTTTTATTTTTGGTGTTGTTCTGAGTCGCACCACTTTGGCCTTGCCCCTTGTTCTTTGGTTCGGGGGCACCTTTCAAATTTGCAGATCCAAAGTCTCACTTCTTTTACTTAAATTTTTGCTCGATCTTGGCGGCATAGCGATATGTCGTGCCAAGCGATGTAATGTCAAGGAACTCCATTTCCCCCTAAATGTGTTTGTGTAGACAACCGCGGTACTTAAGCACCAAATGTATCTCTGAATCTTTAATACCCAACTTTGTGCACAGGGTATAGAACAAATTCGTCAGTTCGTGCACATCTTGATCCCTTTGTTGCCGTAGCATGGTCCATTGGATGTATTTGTCCTCATAGCTCCCCACATGGTAATATTGTTCCTTGATGTTGTCTCGGAATGAATTCCAAGTGGGTGTGGATAAGAACAAAGAGGGTTCTCCTTCGTCCTCTTGTTCATGGTAGGTTTCCCACCAGTCTTTGACATGGGGGGCAGCTTTGAGGAGTGAAAAAATCATCTTTTCTCAGTCAGAGAAATCATGGACCGAGAAGTAACCTTCCAGAAAATTCAACCATATATCTATGGCGTCTGCATCTATTTTTCCTTAAAATACAAGAATATCAAAGTTTACCTAAACCTTGAAGGGAGTGGCACCTCCAAAATGGTTGTTGGATGCAAATGCGTCGTAGGTGGGCAGTCGTTGAAGGATCTGAGCAAAGTTATCCATCACCACGTTCCTTTATTTCTCAAGGGCCTCCTCAAGCAATATTTTGATAGGATCTCCTACTCCCTCATATTTATTTTCTTCCGCCATGAGAGTCATCAGGGTTTGCGAGGCTGATCTTGCAAGGGTTCAACCAGATCAAGCCCTAACTCCTTATACCCTGACGGCGTTGGGGACATGCAAAGAAAAACAAAGAAAGAGCAAACCGCTCTAATACCATTGATCTAGATTTTTTTATGAAGGAACGCAACAAAATATAGAAATAACCATAAACATAGAGATGTAGCGAAAATAATGCGTCATTTTATCAATAAACGAATGACTGAAATAAGCTTACAGACATAATGGAAATAAAATAGCTAGGGTGTTGGTAGCGAAGCTTTGAGAAGAGATGTGGTGGCTACAGACCTTTGAAATGTGTTACATTGAGGCTCGAGGGCCTATCTATTATTGAAAAACATTGGAAAAACCGAAACGTCCAAAAACCTAACTCTAGGAGATGAAGCGCCAAAACTGTGGATCCTGTTTGGGTAAATTGGTGTTTCAAATTCCAGGGGACATAACGTTGGCATCCCATCTCCGTTTGACACGCTCAATAGCTCGTTAGAAAGATATATCCGAGGAGTAAAAAATTTGATGTGAGCAACATCAGTCCATGGACCCATGTTGCTCCCGGTTTTCCCAAAAAACGTCGTTTAGGCCCTCAAAACGGCTCCCAAAGTTCAGGACCCAAAAAAAATGTTAAAAATAGTAAGTTGTGTTGTAACTTAAAAACTAAATGAATTGATGGTGGGAATTCAAATGGAGTAGGTGGGTGGCCACCAATATCCACTTGGAACATTAAGGCCCCAAAACGGCTCTGCGAGTGCACGACCCGAAAACCTGCTAAAAATAGTAAGTGGTGCTGAATGTGAAAATTTGCAAGAATTGATGGTGTGGGTCCAAATGGATTAGGTGGGTGGCTACCGATATCCACCTGGATTAGGGTCATATGGGGGGTGGCGGCCTCCCTTGTTCAAGGTTCGGTGCAGCGCCGCAGGAAAAAAAAATTGGACCCTATTTTTCGGTGGGCGAACCCACCCATGGTTTTGTGCATGGGTTTGCACATGGTTTTGGGGCATGATGGTTTTCAAACCCTAGTATTTTGTAGATATGGTAAAGGTAACTACGATTATGTTCTAATCCAGGGTCAATGGATTGGATTTTATGAATGATTCGACATGTATATATGTGTTGTAACACTAAAATGAATATAATGAAAAATCAAATTGGTAGTCTTGATTTGGGATTCAGGGAAAATCTCTCTGTATATTTGTTTTATGTTTTATTCTTTCGCTATTGTTTTTTTTTTTTTTTAATATTCCTTTGCAGATAATTTCTGTACAGGGTTAAAACCTACAGGCACTAAACCTCTGAGCCTTGACAGTCTAATTTTATAGTTGTCATTATTACCCATAATCTACAATCCTTATGGTTTTCTTTATTGAATTACTGGGTCTCTGACAAAGTAAGCACATTAATTATAATTCATATAGAAAATGGGAACCATTCGAATTACATGGTTTTTCTCTATGTCTTGTTGTATATACATTATTATGTACAAAAATTAATTTGTAGAACCTGTTATGTTTTTCCTTCGGCAAGACACATAATAAAATATATCTTTTAGATTTTCACTTCCAAAACACGCCTTCTAGTTAAATAAATTGGATTTTTCTGTATTATTCAATCTTAACAGAAATGAATGAATGATAGAAAAGAAATAGTACTAATTCATACATATTTCTTTTTTAATTCTATCACTTTAACTACAAGATAAACAAATAAAAATACATATCTCTATGTTTCTCCTTTCAGATAACTGATTGTTCCACCCAACCTTGAGAGAGGCAATCACATCCTCTACTCCCCTCGTGCTTTGAACCAAAGCCTTAGGTAGTACACACCGTTATTAGAAGAAAGGCCTCAAGACCTCAGCCCAACCTATACTTCTCTTGGGTTTCATAGCTCCACTGGTTTCTTACCAGCTCTAGACTACTATTTGGAACATACTGTTGTTAACCCTCATCATTCTTTCTGAGCAGAACCCCTTCCCCTACTCAGGAATTCCGTTTTATCCTCCTAGGGATAGTAACTGTCAGAAACTTCCTCTACCTTTTTACTTTGGAATCTTGGAATTATTTTACTGAGGATAATTTATCAAATTTATTTATGAAATAAAACCAGGTCTTACTAATGAATAACCATATTCGTTAATTATCTTTCTTTGAATAATTCAAATGTATTATAAAAAGTTTGTCAACCATAATTAAAATAAAATAGGGTGTTACATCTTCCCCCTCTAAGGTAAACATCATCTTCGGTGTTACTTTATCATTGAGAACATTTCAGGATATGCTTCTCAAATGATATTTTCATTAAATTTACAATTCTAGAAACCCTATTCCAAGATAAACATCTATTTTCACATAATTATATTTAGTCTATTTCTTAAAACATAAATTCTCATAATTAGTACTCTTTAAATTTATTTTTTAAGATACTTATATCAATATTATCTTTTAATGTTTGTTTCCCTTTAGTATTCCTTTTACAACATGCTTTCTATTCTTTTCTTTTTGCAGGAAATTCCAAACTGACTATTTCTCAATAAGCACTCCTATCCTTGCAATTACTTATGTGTAGGTGGTATTTGAACTTATAAAATTCCATGTATATATGTCATGACAATTTGATTTGTCTTTGATAATTCAAGTAGTAGAACTACATGTATAAATTTCACACATATTTTTCTTTCCTTCACATGTATTCTCCTTCTCCATTACACACATGTTCTTCTCTCTGTCACATGTCTTCTCCTTATCCATTTGTGCCTAGTTGTCTATTTCCTTATTATTATGTCAAAACATAAGGGCTTAACTATTTAGTATTTAAGCACTTCATGGGTTGGTTCTTCTGTGTTTGTATAATCCATTCATAAGTTTATATCTCTCTTTTTTTCTTTATTACTAAGTTTTTTTTTTTTGAGTTACAAAGAATATGAATATATCTATGAGATTTCCCATTTCATGTCTCAATTGAATTTTCGTTAAACTTGAAAATTTTTAGAATAGTCATTTGAATGTTTATAAACTTTGTGACATTATATTTTTGAAAATTATATTGAGTCATCAAAAATTGCCAAGAAACACTATTATCTAGTTATATTCCCATGAATATTTCAATTCATGTGTTAGGCTTCCATTCATATTCTTTTTTGTTTGTTAAATTTTATGGATTTGCATGTAATTTAAATTTTCATTTTAAAATTTTGTTTATTTTGCACCATGGTTGGAGGTCACAAGCTTCACAAATTTTGAGGGAAATACTATGTTATAATTATTAATTTTAGTATTGTTACCCAAAATACATTTGATGTTAATATTATTCTTCATCCTAATGATATTCAAGTTTAATGACATCGTGTGTGGAATAGTGGAAATTTATGAAAACTGGAGTATTTAGTTGGAATCATGGTTCATTTTAAACATTTTAGCATGCTTGAAATAGCCTAGATGAGTAGGAACCTTTTATTGAATATTTGTACATTTTGTGGTCATCCATAATAAGAATTTGATCTCAATATATTTTGAATAGGTTAGGTATGTTTTCCATCGTTAATTATGAATATGGAGATATTTGAGAGGACACTAACTAGAAACTTTAAATATTTAATGAATACATTAACTAGAGAGACTATAACTCTGGAGGTAGAGAATTTTAACACAATTTGCAATGTGAAAGCCAAGATTCGACACAAGGTAGGAATTTCTCTTGACCAAGAAGGAGTGACATTTTCTACACACCATGTGGATGATGGATAAGACCAAACTAATTGAAATATGAAAAACATGTATACAATTAAGGATGGTTGTACCTTTGTTCATTATAACATCTAGAAGGAATTAAATCCAATTGGGTTTCATTTGCAAGATGGATTGAAGATCTCGAAACTCATAGTTAAATCTAATTGGTTTTCTATTTGAGCTGTGAAACACAGATCTCAATACTCTAGATGGGAAGAAAAATATTCTTGAGGTTGATAAATCAGCTACTATCAATTATTTTAAGGCTAAAATTTAAATACAAGGAATTCCTCCAAAACATCAATTATTTATTTTTCCTAGAAAGAAATTTTAGGATGATAGGACTATAGTTGACTATAATATTTAAAGGAATGGGCCTTGTTTCTTATCCTTCATCTCAAAGGGAATATCGAAATCATTATTAAGATTTTTGATTGTATGTTACTGTTGATGTTAGGATATATAATGCAATTAACAAATTGAAGGCCAATATTCAATATGAGGAAGGAATTCCTCTAGGTTAGTAAAGTTTGATATTTGTTGGGATGCAACCTTATAAATTTAGTCTAAGGAAATTGAATCTCCATCTTCATTTCTTTCTGTGTGGTGGTACATTGATGTTTATTAAGATATTGAATGAGAAGACTTGAAATTGAGATTTTTGACATAATCGATGATGGCAAGGCACATATGCAAGATAAGGAGGGAACTCATCCATATAAACAAAGGTTGATATTTCTTAAGAAGCAACATAAATATGGAAGGATTTGTGGTGATTACACTATTTAGAAGGATCAACCATTGACCTTATTCATTATCTACATGGTGTTATGTGTCTCTTATTCATGATATTCACTAGTAAGACTATTACTCTTTGAGTTGAGACCTTATATGACATTATTGAGAATTTCAAGGCCAAAATATAAGACAAATAAGAGATTCCTACAAACTATCAGAGGCTCATATATGGTTGAAAGAAACTTGGAGATGGGTGCACCTTATCAAGCTACAATATTTAGAAGGAAATTATTTTGATTTTTATCCTTTATGTTTCTAATAGATTTTACAATGTTTATGGAAAACCTTGTTGGGAACCATACATTTTTAGTTTTGGGGAGCAATTTTCCAGGAATTATTATTTGGTTAGTACTTCATCCACTTTTAGAATTATCTCTAATTTCAATTTTAAACCTGGTGATTGTTGTTAATGGGACTTTCAAAGTTATATTTGGAATCAACTAATATGAATTCTCACATGGAATATAGGTGTGATTTTCTTTTTGGACAATTATAATTGCATAATATAAAACTCATGTAAATCTTATTTTATGCTTTAAATGATACCTATTGTGATTTTTTATTATGTTTAATAAATATCATACCTCTCAAATTATATTAGCATGTCTCTAATTGGATTGTTTTATGCCAAGTGTATATGGTGTATTTTAAATGAGTTGTTTATTTGGTTATTACAACTATCATGATTTTCCTGGTTTACGATACTTGTATTTATCAAATTATGTAAATGATTCAGTCCCTATAATGTTTACTAGATTATTTTGAATCTAAAAAAAAATTGTCCATGAAATTTTTTAAAAGTTCTCTACAAGAATTTTAGTGTAATTTTAAGATATTCATAGTGAAATGTATACTAGAATAATTAAGAACTATGTTGTAGTTGGAAAATTATATTGTGGGTAGTGTTTCAAATTTATATTTCACACTATTTGGACAAAAACCCTATCCTACCTTGTCACAGACTTCCTTGATGCTCGTGTTATTTCTATAATTCTTACCTCCATGGTTGATGTTGTAAGTGGGAGCATAGCTCCCTACTATTGTAAAGTTACTAGAAGGGACCACCACCTTAGTCTATCAGATAATCCTCAGCTAGATGAGGCCAAAACACACACACACACACACACACACACACACACACATAGATATATATATATATATATCGGTGAAAAGGATCGTCAAAAGAGGCTTCAACTAGTCGGAGACCTCCAAGAATCTACCTTCCAATCATAGCATTAGGTCCAAATTTGAGGAGCATTCTACCAGAAAATTAATTGAATTTTTTCTATATAAATTAAAAATTTTGTTCCAAAATAGTTAAGAGGATTCTTTAATATGATTGAAAAATGAATTATTTTAATTTAAAATTTTTTATTCATAATAAGTATAAAATTTTAATAATTTTAAAAGTTTTTATTCCTAATTCTAAAATTGTAGATAATTTTAAATTTCCAAGTTTTAATTAATTAATTATAAGAAAAGGTAATATAATGGGTAAGAAAACTATTTATAAAAAAATTATAATGCTAAATGGATGAATTATTAATGATAATTGATGGAGAAAGGTAGTTCTAAGTAATGTTTAATTTATTAATTTAATAGAAAAGACAATATTAATGGATCGTAAATAATTCATAGAATGGATAAATTATTTTTAATTATTAATGGATCATGGAATATCTTCTTGATTATGGATGTTAGTAATGAAGTTTACTTGGTAAAGTTTTTAATTAGGGTTTACTTGTTAGGATTTGCTTTATGGTTAAATTATGTTTCCTGTCTTTTCTTTACTGTAGGTAGTCTAGTTTAATGTGTTATGGTTTTTGCGCTAGTTTGTATTTTCTCATTGATTGTTTGACATTCATAAAATCACTGCATAGGTGTTACATAGTAATTAATCTATAGTTAGCTAATTTATTTCGCGCATAATATTGCATTGCATTATAATCCATGCCCGCTCCACTACATCGTGCATTTTCCTTCTTGCATTGTATACACTTATCGTTGACCTGGACTTTTAATTTTCCTTTATGTTGCATACCACTGCATGATCCTTCATTGAATCTGGAGCCTTCAAACCTTGTTTCTCTGACTAGCCTTCTTACCCCTGCTTGCACATGCCCGAAGCTGGATGGGTTGCTTTGACCTCTTTGTGCACACTGAAACCCTAAAGGTATTCCTTTATTTCCTTGTCATAATTTGAAACCCTAACCCTCATAATTGTGTGAGGTTGTGATGGTTACTCCAAGAGGCATCTTCTCTCAGAACCGGTCATCAAAATCACGTCTTGGACATTCTTCCTACGAGTCTAATTCATTATCTAGGGAGATACAAGCAGGTTTCTTGTGGGGTAACCCTAATCAGTTGGAGTGACCTATATCCTTAACCTGAACCCTATGATTAGCATGGCCTTGAATATCTTAATGAATCATTTACATGTTTCACCTATTAGCTAGAGATGGGATGTGAATCCTTGGCATGAGGTCAAACCTAAAACGAAATACCCTGCAGTTTTTTTCAAACAATAAACAACATCTCCTGGCCATAAAATAAGTTGGGATCCCTCATCCCCCTTGGCGTCATGAGCACCTAGTAATAAGTGATAATGTAAACATAAAAGAAAATGAAATTAATTGAAGGGTAAAGGATCAAGAAAGGCTTCCTGCACAGAGAGGTAATTCAATGACTATGATGGGGTTTTAACCAGGATTGCTGGCAGCGGAGCAACATTTTTGATTTCTTGAAGTGACTCCATCGGGGTATTGTCCAGGCCTATGGGCAACGAAGCAATGCTAGAAACTTATTTAAAAAAATATATTCTAAATATAATAAACCATCTTCCTCGCACTTTACATCATCATCAAATACTATCACCCGTGAATTTATACTAGGTTGTTTACTTATTAATAAGACCTAGTTGAGGCAATAATGGAGGGCATATCTGTAAAGGTCAAAGCAACACATGAGGTAGCCATAGTTCTTGTTCAATATTTCCATGCATCACTATTCAGACTTGGATGGTCATAGGGACATTAGTAGAGATGTTGGATTCTACCAGTGTTTTTCCAATTGTTGTAGTTGCTACAACACCACCCAAAGTTTTGGGCATATTCGAAATTTCGGGTCCCCCTTTGCTCACTCAACCCATTAAGGTTTTGATAACGTTGTGAGCTAGTAATTTTTCCCCATGACCTAAGTGTATCAAACCCCATTTGTGCCTCATTCATTTAATACATTTCACATTTATGAATGAGGGTTTGAGGGTGGCCACTCTGATAAAGCACTACAAACATCGTGTACTCTCATGCTTCATTTTTCAATGAGTAGTGACATAAGGAAAATATACCTCACCCCAGATACTTTAGGGTCACAAAAGTGCCAGTTTTCTCACACACACGTTAAATACTAAATTCCCATGATGAAAAAGTCTCCATTATAGGTATTCCCAACCCTTAGCAAGATTTCTCTTTAGCATTATTTAGGTTGTGCCAATATTTGTATCATGTAGAGAAATTAATTGTGTATCGCATCACCGTCAATCATCAAATTTATTTATGTGCTTCACTGACACATTATTGGAGAAAGGAATTTATTAGGGTTTGAAAGTATAATCCTTTAAAATGTCGCCAAAATTCTCGAAGTATTGCAATAGAGAATGACATCAAACACATATCCCTCGAAGTTTACATGAACTTACTTTGTTTATGTCATGCATTTTAGTATAATTTTAATATAAACACGGTATTATTTAATTAACGTTGGTCACTTTCTTCCATGTAAGGCCAGTTAGATAAATACACTTAGAGCTCCGATTAAGGCGCACACAAAAGCTCTATTATCCACACATAATGATATTTATATTTTCATTTCATTAAGGTTTTGAAGGAGTTTGAACAAGGAGGACTTGGTCGACCATTTGGGAGGAGTTTTACTCAAACATGAAGGAGAATACTTTTATTCCATGGAAAATGGAACATGCATAATGGAAACACCTCATATCATAGTGACTTGCTAAAGGATCATGACACGTTGATTTTAATTTGTTGTGAGGGACAATTGGTTTTTTACACATAGTAGTGTGTTATAGGTTGTGTGTTAAGGTAAGGAATGCGTACAACATAAATAGACCAGTAACGAGCAGCTGGGAGTTTTTTTTTCTCACCACAACGATGGTTGCTTATCTCACCAATTGATAGGATGTCATGAGTTAGAATAACTTCCTGAGGGAGAATATGGTAGGCTAGTGTTTCTATATACTACCCAATTTTACAACCACAAACTGGGGGTGCACAAGATTGATATCATGTAGAAGTTTCACTGGTCTCACTCAAATACACTCCATTAACATACCTGTCACTGATATCACTCAAACGCACTCCATTAACATACCCATGGTGCTAGGACATGTTTAGAAAGGATAATTATGTTGAAACATTGGGAGGAGGTAATTTTATGCCACACATATTGTAAGGGGGCATGCTAGCAAATAAGAAGCATGAGGCTGAAAATTCAGAGAAGAAGCAGTTGGCTACAATGAAGTGGGGACTACCAGAGCAATAAGGTAGAAATAAAACTATGAAACATATGACGTATGATCTACTATGCGCATATTATAGTTTTTTCGGTATTCTTGACCTCAAGTAGTAACACCTATTGAACTACCAATTTCACTATGGTCAGGTGAGCCCATTCCTCTGTTTCAAAAAAGGTGGAGATGAGAAAATTATTTGAATCACTTGGTTTACACTATCAAGCCCCCTGTTCTAGTATAGATAGCAGGAGGGCCTCAGTTCTCCTATGCACATGAAACCTGACCTCTGGAAAGAATATGATGTATTTCTACCGAGAATAGCATAAAGGACCAATATTTCCTTGACAACTCGGTAGGCCATTGTGGAAATTTTTGAACCTAAGTTACTTTTGGTCCTTATACTTGCTTGTATATTTTTATGTAGTTTGTCAATATTGGGCTGATATTGTTTCACTGTCTAGTAATTTCACTCTTGTCCCTACTTTGACACCTTCTCATATGACATGCAAGAGAGAAAACACTTACGGTGGCAGATGGGCACACATACCGGATGGGGCTCCTATCCCAAATAGTGTGAGGTCTAATTGGGACCTTTCACAGGGGAGACCCCCTTGTTGTTGGTGGTAGAATTTTTCCCATAAAAACAATTGGCGCTAGAAGGAGGGCCAAATGACAAGCTCATCCCTTCGAGCTTGCAGTTCAGTCTCATATTTGTTGAAAATTGTAACTAGGTCAGTCTTCATGTTGACAATGTAATTATGTACTTATGTAAAGAAGAATACAAAGATAATAAAATTAATTTTTTTATACTTTCTTCATGGGTTTCATGAGAAATATTTTATTATGTAGATATACTTCTTCTTGATGCCTATTAGGTCTTTGTCTTCTAGGTATAAAATTTAATTAAGTGTCATATTCATGAAGAATCTAGTCTAGAAATATATGCTCCAAGACCTTGTGGAAGAAGGGCACATGAAAGCTCTAAAACAACATTGGAAGACAAGCTATACAACCTACATCAATGCTGGAATAAACCTCTCTGAAGTCGGTCTAATTCATAGTGAAGAATTTGGCTCCAACTACCAAATAATAGGTCGGATCCAATTACCAAATAACAGGTCGATTCAATTACCAGTGCCAAAAACTATATATACCTCGTTGGACTGCGCAGAAAAATAGAGTACAGGAATTACGGATTGGTTTGATCTAGCATGCAGATTCAACTCTGAAAAAGTGTGGATATTCTAAAGTTTATTGCAAATCCTAGAAGAGGTTACAGGGTGGGTTAAAAACAAGAAAAGTGCAGATACTCTAGAGAGATAATAGTGTGGGTTGTCTTGAACTCTAGTGTGGATGTCAGACAAAGAAATGTGTGAATAAAATACAGTAAGAAGTGTAGAATCATCTGAGCACAACAGTGTGGGTTAAGGACATGAACATTATGGATTTTCTGAGTTTAGGAGCGCAACCATGTTAGATCAGAGAATGAATGTGTGAAGAACATGTGTAACCAAGGAGGTGCAGATAGTTATTTGTGACAAGATATCTATTCAAGTTAAAGGGCTAAAGTCTAAAGGATAGAAGGAAGGTAAATCTATAATTTACCTTCCTATCTTCAGCACATAAAATTAGAGCTAAATATCTTCAACATATAGAAGGAGAGCTAAATATCTTCAACACATAAAAGGAGAGCTAAATAATTAGAGACTAAGTTCTCTAATGATGGTGCAGGTTAGTTCAAGTTGTTGCAGTGGAGAAGTATTGGTTTTTTTAATATAAGAAGAAGTTTTGACAAGGTATTGGAAGATCTCTAGGTCAAGGGCCTAAATCTTGGTCATGGTACTCATCATTTGAAGATCTATAAGAAGAATTATTTGTGGGTTTTCCTATCCAAGAGGGAGAGGTTTTTCCCTGGCTCTAGGAGACTAATTTCATGTCTTGTGTATTTTTATAATTGACTTGATGAAAGACTAAATCAGATAACAAAGGGAGGACATAAGTAAATCAAGTAAGCTCACAAGAAATTATGAAGAAGAGAATTTGAATTAATCTCCAACCCTATAAATTATCAACATGGTTTCAGAGCTAAGGTACTAAAGAAAAAGGGCTACTAGACAAGAAGACACTCAAGGATCAAAATTCAGTTCTATAGAAAGCATCAAAGCAAAATTCAAAGTCTACATTGAAAAGTCAAATCAGTTTACAAGGAAATCCTCAAGCCATATCAAGAAGACTTTCAACCTTATTCAAAGAATCCACACATCTAGGAGGTAATATTTGACATCAGAGATTCTTGACATTATTGGAAGAAAAATCATTAAGCACCACCCAACACTATTGAATACATCTTCATTCTGAAGTAATCCTTGATCATTAAGGACCCAAGATCATCTACTTTGCAATTATTTTAAGAGGGATTTCCTGCCATCATCTTCAACAATAAATCTAATAGAAGAAGAAAGGAATCCACTCAAGTAAGTATCTATGACCTTACTTAAATCTGTCAAGATGACTTATTGTAAAGAAATAAACAAGTTGGTTGGGTCATAAAACTTAAGTGCATGGAAGAAGAGGACAGATTTGAATCTAATTGAAGACAAAGTTATGGACTACATTAATGGATCAACAATTCAACCATAAAAATAAGATTCTCCAGCTCATACCAAATACATGAAGGGAGATATTCTAGCCCAGAGGATTCTCTTAGAATCCATCACGAACTCACTCATTCCCTACGTATCAAAAATAAAGTCTTCTAAAGATATATATGAGAAACTGGTAGAGATATTCTCTATTAGCACTGCAGGTGATCTAGATTTTATGCAGGAACACAAGAGAATACGCATATAACCATAGATATAGAGATGTAGTGGAAATAATGCTTCATTTTATTATAATCAAATGACTGAAATAAAATAGCTAGGGCACTGGTAGTGTATCTTTGAGAAGAGATGTGGCGACTACAAGCCTCTAAACTGTGTTACAAAAATGAAAGTTGTTTACAAACAGAATGGAAATAAATAGCTAGGGTGTTGGTAGGCTTATCTCTGAGAAGAGATGTGGTGGCTACAGGCCTATGAACTGTGTTACAAAAAAATTGACTGAAACATGCTTATAGAAATAATGGAAATGGATGAGCTAGGGCACTGGTAGTGTATCCCTGAGAAGAGATGTGATGGATACCAGCCTCTGAACTGTGTTATAGAACTGAAATCATGGGAACAAGCGAGCTAGGGCACTACAGCGCTTATTTCTGAGAAGAGATGTGTCTGCTCCCAACCCCCTAAACTATGTTACAATGAGGCTCAAAGGCCTATTTATTGTTAAGAAATAATTTAAAACCCTAAGCATCCAAAAACTTAACCCTAGGAGATGAAGCGCAAAAACTGTGGGTCTCGTTTGGGTAAATTTATGTTTCAACTTTCCGAGGATGTAACTTTGGCATCCAATCTCCGTTTTACCTGCTTAATAGCTCGTTAGAAATATCTATCCAAGGAATACAACTTTTGAGTGAGAAAAATCATCCTACAACCCATGTTGCTCCCCGTTTTACCAAAAATCATCATTTAGGGCCTCAAAATGGCTCCGAAAGTTCAAGACCCGAAAAACTGCTATAAATAGTAAGTTGTGTTGAAACTTACAAACTAAAATAACTAATGGTGGGGGTTCAAATGGACTCGGTGAGTGGCCACCAATATACACCTGGATCATTAAGTCCCCAAAATGGCTTCGGGAGTACAGGACCCGAAAACCTGGTAAAAATAGTAAGTTGTGCTGACAATGAAGACTGAAAGAATTGATGTTGCGAGTCCAAATGGAATAGGTGGATGGCCACCAATATCCACCTAGATTAGCAAGAGAAGCAATCTCTCTAAGAAAAGAACTATATAAAATTAAATTTTCAAGGGAAGAAGGAATCACTCCATAATTTATGAGGATTTCTAAAATAAGAGATCAACCGTGGGAACTGGGAGAAGAAATTTCAAACACTAAGATTACTACAGTGGTGCTAAATGCTCTACCAAAGGAATGGGGAAACTTCACTTCAAGTTTATACAGGAAGAGAAAAGCCACACCATTCCTTGATTTATGGTCTCTATGTAAAATAGAGGAAACAAGACTAAAATCCAAAGCTGATACAAGACCAAGTGAAGAGAATCAAGCCTTTGCAGCCACATATAAGAAAGGAATATTTGGAAAAATTTGTTCTCGAAATAAAAGAAGGAATATGGACGATGTACAATGCTTTGGATGTAATGAACTTGGGCATTACAAAAGAGATTTTCCTAAATCTGACAAGGACAAGAGGAAAAGGGAAGAAGTCGATATCTCAGATGTGAGGAAAGAACATGATGCAAAGAAATCTAAGAAATAAGAAGCAAGGGATCTCCACTATGATTGAGATCATCTTCTCTTTTAAGTTATTTATGTTGGTTGTATGATAGGAAGCAGTGTAGAACCCTGATCAAAGCATGGTAGGAGTTCTTGGTAAAATAGATCCTGGAAAAATTCTCTGATAACAATACTGATGGAAGGCAGTCATCATGGAAAACATAATTTTGGAATGTAATGACATGTTGATGGAACAAGCCAAGGGAATGAAGCTCTTCATTCTAGTAAAACTGCTTTAGGATGACTTATATGCTGAGCTATGAGGTATGAGGTATGGATATATTTATATGCTGACACTAGATGCTATGAAGTCATGTCATATGGTTGCAAGTAATAGACTTCTATATTTAGAAGTATGATCTATGAAGGAGGATCTCTAAGTTCACTAATAGATGAAATCAACATAATATATATATATATATATATATATATATATATATATATATATATATCCTCATGGAATATAAGGTGGTTTTATATGAACAAAGGACTGGAAAATGTGTAAGTTCATGGGAATGAAGAATGTGCAGAAAGGAAGAGATCATGACATGAAACCATGTCAAAAGGCAGTTATCATCCAGAAGCCAAGAAGATGTGACTAGGAGATCTCCTAGGAGGATATCTAGATTCTGACATAATTTTGGTAAAGAAGAAGATCCTTGACAAAACATATCATTAGGAGATGTGTCAATCTGAATAAAGGATGTTGATACCTACAGGAAGATGTCATGGTGAAATATCATCACTGAGATAGATGAAATCAACATAATATATATATATATATATATATATATATATATATATATATATATATATATATCCTCATGGAATATAAGATGGTTGTATATGAACAAAGAACTGGAAAATGTGTATGTTCCTGGGAATGAAGAATGTGCAAAAAGGAAGAGATCATGACATGCAACCATGTCAAGAGCTTGTTATCATCCAGAAGCCAAGAAGATGTGACTAGGAGATATCCTAGGAGGATACGTAGATTCTGACATAAGTTTGGTAAAGAAGAAGACCCTTGACAAAACATATCATTAGGAGATGTGTCAATCTGAATAAAGGATGTTGATGCCTACAAGAAGATGTCATGGTGAAAGATCATCACTGAGATAGATGATTAACATAATATATATATATATATATATATATATATATATATATATATATATATATATAGATAGATAGGTAGATATATCCTCATGGAATATAAGGTGGATGTATATGAACAAAGAACTGGAAAATGTGTATGTTCCTGGGAATGAAGAATGTGCAGAAAGGAAGAGATCATGACATGCAACCATGTCAAGAACCTGTTATCATCCAGAAGCCAAGAAGATGTGACTAAGAGATATCCTAAGAGGATATGTAGATTCTAACAGAAGTTTGCTAAAGAAGAAGACCCTTGACAAAACATATCATTAGGAGATGTGTCAATCTGAATAAAGGATGTTGATTCCTACAGGAATATGTCATGGTGAAAGATCATCACTGAGGTAACTTTTGTTTTAAAATTTCATATGTATATGTTTATCTATATGAATTTGTGCAGGGATGCTAATCATGAGAAAGGATGTATGATCCTTAGATATGATTGGAAGGAAAGAAACATGGCATAATGGTGAACCAAATGAGAAAGACTGATGAATCATTTTCTGATAGTGGACATGACTCGTGACTGGAAGTGATGAATGATCTGTGCACTATGAAGCCAAAAATTGAATATTCGTCAATATCAAAATCCATGACATCGAGGGGATAAATTCTTCACAAGTAGCTCGATTTCTGCTGCAGGACGCTCTTTAAGAGGGAGCATGGTGGTAAGTTTCTTACTTGGAAGAAACTTGAATTATTTCCTTCCCGAGTTGAGAGGAAATGGCATTTTTTATTCTCTAATACATGTGTCATGCACTAGATGAGGATTAACAGCCGTAAGTCTTAGTGAAGGCCATCTAGAGAGAATGGATAGACACATCATTTTGTTCTTCACTTGGAAGACTAAATGGAGGATTGTGTAATCATTTGGAATTCGATATTATTTGAGAATGAGATAGGGAATTCAAGGTAAGAGTAGTCAAGGACTAATATTATTTGAGGGTTGGCTACCCAAGAGAAGAATAGTCCAAGAAGGTCATACTTAATGAACACCTGGGTGGAGTATGTACTTTGGAGATACAATGACTATGGTGTCTATGTTGGGAAACTAGCTCCAAAAATAGAAGAAAAGAGATATCAACGCCTTAGAAATAAGCCACTTCTAGGGGTTAAACTCCAATACATTACATGAATGAACAATTCTTTGATGATACAAATTAAAAAAACCTCCTTTCTATATATAGGAGTCCATGGGGCCACAATGTAATCCTAGCCGACCTAACAATAATAATTTAAGGGCACAATAATAACAATATGGGGGCTACAGGGGTACAATAATAACAATAAGGGGGTTACAATAACAACAATAAGGGACTATAATATTAATATAGGGACCTAACATGCCCCTCTCCTTCAAAAAATTGTTGTCCTCAATGCTTGAGTAGCTCTTGGTGCTTCTGTATAAAATTCTCATCCTCCCATGTAGAATCTTCAGTGGGTAAGTTCTTCCACTTGATGAGATACTCTGAAATTGATCGATTCCGTAGCTGTCGAGTTCTTGTTTCCATGATTGCTTCAGGTTCCAATATGATTTTTCCTTCCTCATCAAGTTCTGGAAATATTGTTTGAACCGGAAGATTTTCACCTATAACCTTCTTTAAGCATGAAACATGGAAAACTGGATGTACTCGCGAAGAAGCAGGAAGCTCCAATTTGTATGCCATAGTACCAATATTTTGCAACACCTTGTAAGGACCATAGCACTTTGGCGATAATTTATTATCCTTCTTTGCTTGCTTGAGGGACATTTGTTTGTATGGTTGTAGCCGTAAAAATACCCAATCTCCTACATCAAAACTTCTCTCGCTACGATGTTGATCTGCCTGTTGTTTCAGTCGATTTTGTGCCAAATTCAGGTTATCCTTTAAGAGTTGGAGAACTTCTTGCTGATGCTCGATGTGATCTTCCACTGCTTGAACCTTCGAATTTTCTCTTAAATATTATGTGATGGATGGTGGATGATATCCATAAAGTGCCATAAATGGGGTCATTTTTGCTGCAGTATGGAAGGAAGTGTTATACCACCATTCAGCAAGAGGTAACCACTTGACCCATTGTATTTGTTTATCATATACAAAACAACGAAGATATCCTTCCAAACATTTATTTACTATCTCAGTTTGACCATCAGATTGAGGATGATAAGATGAGCTATGAGCTAAATGAGTACCCAAACAAGAAAATAACTCCGTCCAAAAATTTCCAGTAAAAATGGGATCTCTGTCGCTCACAATAACCCTTGGGCTTCCATGTAGCTTTTGAATTCTGTCCATAAATGTACTAGCAACTGTACTTGCTTTAAATGGATGAGATAATGCACAAAAGTGTGCATACTTGGTAAGTCTATCAACTACCACCATGATGACACTCTTTCCTTAGGACTTAGGTAAACCTATGATAAAATCCATTGAAATATCCTCCCAACGTTGACTTGGAATGGATAAAGGTTGTAGAAGACCCGGGGTCTTAATTGTCTCAACTTTATTCTGCTGGCAAACCAAACATTTCACCACAAACTTTTGAATATCAGATTTAAGGCCATCCCAAAAAAAATATTTCTTCACCCTGTGGTAAGTTTTTAAAAATCCTGAGTGTCCTCCTAAAGGAGAAGTGTGCAATTCCAGAAGAATCTTTTGTTTTAGTTGGGAATTCTTACAAAGATATAAGAGATATTTGTACCATAAGGAATCATTTTTCCAACTAAATGTATCAGATGTACTAGGATCTTGCTGCAACTTTTGAATGAGTGTCCATACATCTTTGTCCTTCTTCCATTCATCTTTTGCTTCGATTATCCAATCTGGTTGGATAATAGAAATGGCACAAAGCAATGCTTCCACCTCTTCATTCTTTCTTGAGAGTGCATCTGCAACAACATTAAGCTTTCCTTTTTTGTAGATTATTTCGAAGTCATAACCCAACATCTTTGTGACCCATTTTTGTTGCTCTTCTGAAGATAGTCTTTGTTCCAAAAAGTGTTTAAGACTATCATGATCAGTTTTTACCTTGAAGTGTCTTCCCATTAGGTAATTTTGCCATTTCTTTAGTGCATGTAGTATTTCTAACATTTCCTTCTCATAAATAGGTTTCTGTAAATAATTTTCTTTGATTGGACGACTTTCAAAAGAAATGGGTCTTCCTTCTTGCATTAAATAATTTAACTCCATTTCCCCGAGTGTACTCCATCCACAATGCATGGTTTTTGCAGAAGTCTTCAGCTATGACCTAAGCAGTAATACTTGCCCTCTTAAGATTCAGCTCCTAGTTGCTTCAGGAGTTCATGAAAATGCATCTTTCTTCAATAATGTTGTTAGAGGTGCTTCTATTCTCATCTTTAAAAAAAAAAAAAAAAAAAAAATCAGAGTTAATAATGCTAAAACAATCAAACCTCGCAACTACTAATGTATTGTATCTCCATTCCTATTAGCTTTAATTTTTCAGAATAGGCTTACCTACCCTCATGAGATAAAATATGAAGACTCAGAGAATCAATTCCCCTGTACTCCAAAGAAACATTTGATGTTTTTGCATATAATTTTTTCTTTCTCCCGCAATAGTTTGAGTACCGCACCCCGTCAACACGTTGAACACTATCCTTCCAATACTGTTGTAGATTAGTATATCATCAAAAAATACTAGCACAAATTTTCTAAGGAAGGGTTTGAAAATGGAATTCATCAACCCTTGAAATGTAGAAGGTGCATTGGTAAGGCCAAAAGGCATGACCAAAAATTCATAATGACCCTCATGAGTTCGAAATGCTATTTTCAGAATATCTTCAGTCTTCATTCTAATTTGATGATATCCTCAATGAAGATCCAACTTGGTAAAATAATTTGCTCCATGTAATTCATCCAATAATTTATCAATCATACGAATGGGAAATTTATCTTTAATGCATTATTGAGTCTAACCTGCAGGTATGTCACATCCATATTTTGTGTACCATACTACAGGAGTAGAAAGAACTTTGACTAGGTTGAATTATACCCGCTCAACATTTTTTTTCAATCATACGTTCAATTTCGCTTTGGACATATGCAAGTTATAAATTGTCATTAACATCATGGAACCAAACATATATGATCATGATCACAAATAGGTGGGAGCTCTTTGGAGTTTTAAACACCTTGGAATGATTGTCCGTGACTTTTTGATCCATATAAATAGATGATTTTGGATGTTGAACGAGAGAATAATTAAAGCGTATACCCGTTGCTCTTCGAAGATTTTTCATGACATTAGAGCTTAATATATTTCCTCAAATTTTCCCTACAATACCTCGTAATTCAATCTCCTTCTTTCTAGAAAAATTAAGAAAAGTTCTTGAAAATTAAAAGCTACTGTCTCCTTAAATATTGTAACCATTGTACTCCTAGTACAACATCAACACCTCCCATTGGAATGGAAAGCATTGGACTATTCAATATATATTACCCCATGGTTAGCTTTATATTATGGAATTTTTTGGAGAAATTTATAGTTCCTCCTTTTGCAACCATTATTTGACATTTTGGTGCTAGGTATAGGAAACAATTCAATTCCTTGACTACCTTATAATGAATAAAATTATGGGTACTATCCGAAACAATCAACAGTATTACCTTTTTCTTCTTGACATGTCCTTCTATCATGAGATTTTGAGGAGTGGTAATTCCTACCAATGCATTACATGATATGGTCGGACTAATTTCTTCCTCTTCTTGGGTTGGTTCCTGGTGTAGATCCTCTTCTTGTTAATTTTCTTCTTCATAATCTGTAAACACCCCTTCAAAGACACTTATGACCTTTAGTGTATTTTATATCACAACTGTAGCAAAGCCCTTTTTCTCTTTTTTCTTCCAATTGTTGTTGTGTCAACCTTGTAGGTTGTGGAAATCTAGGAGTAGCAACACTTCCATCTTTATAGAAGTGAGTGGTAGGCTTCCTTGTCGCCATAATTTTACATTCAAAATTTTTTTCTTGCCAACCTGAATGCCTTCTCCAATGAATCAGGTTCCAAAATGCGAACTTCATGTTGTATGTTATCCTTTAAAGTAAATATGAAGAGATCAATTATGTGTTCCTCTGAAATATCAGTTACCCTTATATTCAATTTTTGGAAGTCCTCAATGTGCTCCGCCACTAAACCCTTTTGTTTGAGATTTATCCATTGGCCAAAGAAGGTGTTTCTTTTTGTATCCTCATAATGTGCTATCATTTTCTCCGTAAAAATTGACCGAGTGACAATATTTTTATTGGAGCAAAGCCATCGATACCATAAAAATGTATTTTGTTCTAAATGTAAAGTTGCAATGTGTACCTTTTGTGTGTTTTGCACATTATTGAGATCAAAATATTGCTCCATCTGTAGTATCCATGTTACGGGATCCTTGCCATCAAACTTACTCATATCCATCTTTGGAATATGGTGGTTCTTTAATCCAGCATTATATTTTATGAAATCAAGATTAACATTTATTTTTTTCTCATCATGATTTTAATCTACTATCTTTTCACCATTAGGAATCATTTCTTATATCAACTTTGACAAAAATTCCTTCAAACCTTCCATTTTTTCTTTCATACCATCCATTTTATCTTCCATACCATTCTTCAAACCATCCATCATAGCTTCCATGCCTTTATTCAAACCATCCATCTTAGCTTCCATGCTTTTCTTCAAAACATCCATTTCATTTTTTGTTGCTCTTTACGAGAGCGAATTTTGGTGCACTTCTCTTGTAATTTTGATAGATCATGTTGCAATTCTTCATCTTCATGAGTCATAGTAGAGTACTCCGAGAGCTTAATGGGTGTTGACTTCTTTTTAGGAGGAATTTTAGAACCCAATACTGATATCTATGCTCAATAGGCCTTTGGAATCACTTAAAACTGATTTTTCAAACAAGACTTATGTAATTTGAAAAAAATACACACATTTTTCTTGATTTTGAGGAGCTCAATATTGAAACTGAATTATCTTTGTGGTTTTAGATCTTCAATATCTAAAATTCAGCCCTATCATAGCCCCCTAAATCTTCTTTCAATTTTCATAGGTCTGACTTGATTTGGATTCTTGAAGGCAAAGTTATTTCCAATCTCCCACAATGACCTAATTATGGACTGGTTCAGTAGAGCGAACTTGTATGGCTTGCCACATGTCACTGTTTTCTCCTTTGGCTCTGAAATTTATAGACAGAAAACTATATTTTGTGTACTTCTAGTCACTTTTTACGGAATTCCAATCTGATGCTCAGAGAGGGAGTTATGAATATTTTCCCATGATCACGTCTTTGATATGAAATTCAGGAGCCTAAAAAGACCTAACTTCCATAGATCATATCTCCAAAACTATTATGAATCAAGCTCTGAAATGGTGCGACGATGTTCCTCGGGATTTCAGCTTCACACTCTAAAAATTTCAGCTTCTGAACCTTCTTAGAAAAAAATTTATAGCAAAAATGCCACGATGACCTATTTGGAGCAGCGAAACCCTAGAATCCAAACCTCTGATACCAAATGTTGGGAAACCAACTCCAAAAATAGAAGAAAAGAGATATCAACACCTTAGAAATAAGCCACTTCGAGGGGGCAACCTCCAATACATTACATGAATGAAAAATTCTCGGATGATACAAATTACAAAACCTCTTTTCTATATATAGGAGTCCATGGGGTCACAATGTAATCCTAGTGGGGCCACAATGTAATCCTAGCCGACCTAACAATAATAATTTAAGGGCACAATAATAACAATATGGGGTTACAAGGGTACAATATTAAAAATAAGATGGTTACATTAACAAAAATAAGGGACTATAATAGTAATATATATTTTCCATGTGTCTCGCCAACATTGTAGACCATTGTCTCATTGAGAGATGGGGTTGTTAGTCAAGGCCTTGCACTAGGACAATGCTGGTTGATATGATGCTATACAGAAGATATTACCAATCTGATTCTTCTTATCAGATTCTTCAATTTGAAAGTGACCATGTACATGTATGAATACCTCCCTAATTAAGAGGGAGTGTTGAAAAGTGTAACTAGGTCAGTCTTCATGTTGACTATGTAATTATGTACTTATGTAAAGAAGAAGACAAAGATAAAAAAATGATTTTTTTTGTACTTACTTCATGGGTTTCATGAACAAGATTTTATTATGTAGATAGAATTATTCTTGATGTCTATTAGGTATTTGTATTCTAGGTATAAAATATAATTAAGTGTCATATTCATAAAGGATATAGTCTAGAAATATATGCTCCAAGACCTTGTGGAAGAAGGGAACCTAACAGCTCTCAAAAAACATTGGAAGAAAAGCTCTGTAGCCTACATCAATGTTGGAATAAATCTCTCTCAAGTTGGCCTAATTCATAGTGAATAAGTCAGATCCAATTTCCAAATGACAGGTCAGCTCAATTACAAGTACCAACAACTATATATACCCCATTGGACTGTGTAGAAAAATAGAGTACATGAATTACGAATTGGTCTAATCTAGCATGTGGATTCAGCTCTAAAAAAGTGCGGATATTATAAATTTTATTGCGGATCCTAGAAGAGGTTACAAGGTGGGTTAAAAAAAATAAAAGTGCGGATAATATGGAGAGATAATAGTGAGAACTATCCTGAACTCTAGTGTGGATGTCAGACAGAGAAATGTGTGGATAACAAATAGTAAGAAGTGTGGAATCATCTGAGGACAATAGTGTAGGTTCAAGACATGAACATTACATATTTTCTGAGTTTAGGAGCACAACCATGTTAGAGCAGAGAATTAATGTGTGAAGAACTTGTGTAATCAAGGAAGTGTGGACAGTTATTTGTGACCAGATATACATTGAAGTTAAAGGGTTGAAATATGAAGGATAGAAGGAAGGTAAATCTGTGATTTACCTTCCTATATTCAGCACATAAAAGGAGAGATAAATATATTTGGCACATAAAAGGAGATCTAAATAATTAGAGATCGAGTTCTCTAATGATAGTGCTGGTCAGTTCAAGTTGTTGTAGTGGAGAAGGATTAGCATTGTGAATATACAAAGAAGTGTTGACAAGGTCTTGGAAGTTGCATCCCTAGGTAAAGGGTCTGAGTCTTGGTCATGGTACTTTTCATTTGAAGATATATACGAAGAATTCTTTGCAGGTTTTTATCTCCAAGAGGGATAGGTTTTTTCGTGGCTCTAGGAGCCTAATTTCATGTCTTGTGTATTTTGATAATTGACTCGATGAAAGACTAAATCAGATAACAAAGAGAAGACATAAGTAACTCAAGTAAGGTCACAACAAATTATCAAGAAGAGAATTTGAATTAATCTCCAACCCTATAAATTCTCAACAATATCTATAATTGACTCGTCCCCAAATCATTCTGCCAAGATGTTCATCAGATTTTTCTATTTTTCAATGCTCAATCCTTGGTGAGCCTCTCTATCACTTGTCACAGTTATGGTTTGATGGTGAGAATGGAATTTCCATAATCGAGCACCTTTCTGATTTTATTGAGTTTTGTGATTATTACTAAATTGACGATAAGGAGCTTTCTTGTGTTCTTTTCTCCCTCGCCCTTGAAGGTCGTGTTATGCAATGGTACCGCATGTTACCAAAAACTTCCATCCATTCATTCGAGAAACTCGCTGGTAAGCTTCAACAATATTTTCAAAGGTACAATTTTCAAGATGTATTAATAAGGATAAATGGGATCAGAATGAAACCTCAAGAATCTCTGGAGGATTTTTCTATTAGATTTGTTCACCCTTGTTTTGAGTTCCCTAAAAGAGATGTCGATTAGGCATATTTAATTGAACGGTTTCAACAATTGGTTTTCGTTTCTCTGCAACACATTCAATCTGAAACAAATACTGATCCTTATGTCTGTCATGATAATATTCAAGTTACTAATTGTCCAGATTCTATCCCTAATATTGTCTTTCCCATATCTCCGAGTCTAGAACAACTTCAAGCCTCCAAAGATGAAATTACTATTTGTGACATTTCTCATCCTCCTCGTGATTTGCTAACTAATGGAGTATTGGTCAAAAATAGTTTAACCAGTGAAATATTATTGCATGGAAATGAACCATGTTGTATCGCCTCCACATTTTTCATACACCCTAATTTAACATCTCTCCATGTCAATGAAACCAATCTCAATTATGTTGAACATATGGTTAGGTCTTGTCCTAAATCTCATGCACTTGTCAGTAATGAATTGGATATTCTCCCAAATGAACTTGATTTTTCTACAAATCTCATGAACCGTGATGTTCATATAGGTTCATTTTTCCCTCTGGATCACACTAATGGGTGAGATGAAAGTATTGGTATGATTGGAACCCCCTTATCCAAATCGTTTCATCCATTATTTCCTTATTCATTTTATGAGTCTGCCACACCAGTATTTTCTACAAATCATTCAAAACTCTCTTCTGTTGGTGTTAGTGGCGATGATGAACACGAAGGTGATGTTTCACAATCGCACTACAATAATGATGAATATCTTATTTCTGATTTCTTCCATCTACAGTCATTAACTGGTCATGAAAGATACCTTATGTCTCGAAAATATTGGGATGTTTCTCTCGTTGATTCATCCTCATTTTCAATCTAAGAGGAGCCTAATGTACCTGATACCCAACTTGATCAAATAGGTGGCTTCAATGATTCTAATTTTTCTGAAGACGTATTCACTCACACCTCTGGTGATTGTCATTCGCATTTATCTACTGATCCTACAAAGCCACCAGAATTTGATGATTCACCTTTAGAATATTCGGGGACTCATCACAAAGTTGAGGAAATTCTACTTCCACTGATGGTTATTTCATATTCTCATGCTCCTGATGAGACACCTGAACTAAGTGAAATTACGGTTTCTTAAATTACGGTTTCCTCACACCACACTTTTCTCAGTATAACCATGTCGGATGCTAGCTCATCCTGAAAAGCCTTTGATTCAAGTGATGTATATTTGAGCATGTATTTTTGTCCCCTAAAATTTTATATGCATCAACCACTATACCCTAATTTTTTCACTGGAGGGAGGACATCAACTATTGTCTCAAATCTTATTTATTGTTTCCCTACTGGTACAAATTTTAATCATGTACAAGAAGATGATGTTTTACAATCCAATAACTCAAACTCTTTGTTTCCTGAGAATCTTACAGTTAATTCATTTCATCTTTAGGAATCTAAAGAATCTAATTTGTTGAACTATCAATATATCAGTGTGCAAAATTCTGACCAAATTAATAGTATACTCATTGATAGTTATCTAGTCACCGCAAATAATGACTAAATGCATTCGCCAGTTAATCTCACGGAATCATTGAAGTTAGATAGCTCCCCGTTTGAAGGTTCAAATTTTTTTCAAGGCAGTAAGGCACTTCATCTCTCATAGATGGTTACATCAGGTTCTCATGTTCTCGAAAAAACCTATGGACAACTTCAAATTAGGGTTTCTGAAATTAAGGTTTCAACACTTGAATTATTTGGCATCTTAATTTCACCTAGAAAGCGCTTATTTGCTCCATGTCATCAAATTGATCATCCTCAATGTCATGATGAGATTTTCATCTAGATTGATGGATCCTATTTAGAAAATGTATCTGCAAGTAGGCAGTGTTTTACCTCACTTTCATTGAAACTAGGGTTATGCATGAATGGATGTGTGTCATGGCTAGATAATTATAGGTTTCAAGTGTATCTTCATGTTTATTAGGATGGGATTGAAGTTCAACTTGAACAATTTTTTCTGGCATGTTCTCCTGCAAGCAGCCATGACCTTCTTGTTGTTGTACATCTTTTACAAGTAAGCTTTGTTGTTGGTGCACAATTTTTGACATTGGTTCTGATTGTAAACATCCTTGTTCTTGTAGGTCGAGAATTGATGCAATGGTTGCACTGGAAATCGGATTTCACATGACCCAACCACCTCTCTGGTTAAATTAGGGTTTTATGTTTATTCTAGATAGGTTTTGTTAATTGAATTTTACTTCTTCAAGTTGTTAATATTGTTTACTTGTTAGGATTTACTAGTTTTCATTTTCTCATTGATTTCCTGGCATTCATGAAATCACTGCACATGTGTTGCATAATCCTTTATCTGTAGTTATATGATTTATTTTGTGCATAACATTGCATTGAATTTTAATCCCTGCTAATTGCACTACATCATGCATTTTCCTTCTTGCATAGTATACACTTTCTGTTGACCTATACTTGCAATTTTCCTTTGTGTTGCATACCACTGCATCAACCTTCATTGAACCTGGAGCCTTCCAACCTTGGTGCCTTGAATAGCCTTCTTACCCCTGCTTGCACATGCCTGAATGTGGATGGATTGCTTTGACCTCTTTTTGCACACAAAAACCCTAAAGGTATTAATTTATTTACTTGCCATAATATTGAAACCCTAACCCTAATAATTGTGTGAGTTTTGATGGTTACTCCATGAGGTGGCTTCTCTCATAACTGATCACAAATTCATGTCTTGGACATCATTCCTACAAGTCTAATTCATTAGCAAGCGAGATAGAGGCAAGTTGCTTTTTGGGAACCCTAATAAATTTGAGTGACCTATATCCATAACCTAAACCCTGTGCTCAGTGTGGTCTGAATATATTAATGACTTCTTTACATGTTTCACCTGTTTTCTAGAGATAGGATGTGAATGCTTGGCATGAGGGAAAATATAAAATGGAACAGCTTGCAGTTTTTTTCAAACAAGAAACAACCTCTCTTTCCCGTAAAATAAGTCAAGATCCCTCATCTTCCCTGGTGCAATGAACACAAAATAATAAGTGCCAATGTGCACATAAAATAAAATGAAATTAAATGAAGGGTAAAGGATCGAGAAAGGATTCCTGTGCAGATAGGTATTGCAATGACTCTTCTAGGGTACTGACCAGGCTTGCTCAAAGCAAAGAAAAATTTGTGATTACTTGAAGTGACTTGCTGGGGCACTCTCTAGGCCTGCTATTAGCAGAGAAACAATAGAAAATTATTTTAAAAAAATATTCTGAATATAATAATCCCTATTCCTCGCTCTTTGCATCATCATCAAATATTGTCACGCATGAGTTTCTACTTGGGTGTTTCCTGATTAATAAGACATAAATGAGGAACAAAGGTAGGGAATATCTGTAAAGGTCAAAGTAACACGAGAGGTACCCATAGTTCTATTCAATATTCCCATTTTTCACTATTAAAACTCAGAAGGTCGTAGGGACGTTAGCAGAGATGTTGGATTCTACCATTGCTTCACCAATTGTTGTGGCTGCTACAACACCACCCAAAATTTTTGGAATATTTGAAATTTTGGGTCCCCCTATGCTCACTCAACCCATTAAGGTTTCGATCACATTGTGAGCTAGTCTTTTTTCCCCATGACCTAAGTGTATCAAACCTTATTTGTGCCCCGTTCATGTAATCCATTTCACATTTATGAATGAGGGTTTGAGGGTGGCCACTCTAATAAGTAAGTACAAACTTCGTGTGCCCTCATGCTTCATTTTTCAATGCATAGTGCCATAAGGTAAAGATACCTCACCTCAGCTACTTTAGGGTTACGAAATCACCACTTTTCTCACACACATGTTAAATCCTAAATTCCCATGATAAATAAGTCTCTGCTATAGGTATTCCCAATCTTTCGCATCCTTTCTCTTGAGTGTTCTTTAGTTTATGCCAATATTTGGTTCATGTAAAGAAAGTAACTATGTATCACATCATCGTCAATCATCAATTTTAATTATATGCTTGACTGACACATTATTGGAGAAAATACCTTATTGGGGTTTGAAAAGATAATCCTTTAAAATGTTTCCAAAATGCCCAAGGTATTTTGATAACAAAGGACATCAAACACATGCATATCCCTCAAAGTTTACATGCACTTACTTTGTTTATGTCATGCATTTTAGTATAATTTTAATATAAGCATGGTATCATTTAATTAACTTTGGCCACTATGTGCCATGAAGGGCCGGTAAGAGAAACACACTTAGAGATTTGATTAAGGTGCACTCTGAATCTCTATTCTCCACACATCGCGATATTGATATTTTCATTACGTTAAGGTTTTGAAGGAATTTCAAAAAGGCGGACTTGGTCGACCATTTGGGAGAAGTTTTACTCAAACATGAAGGATAATACATTTATTCCATGGAAAATGGAACGTGCATTAATCCATTGCATGCATAATGGAAACACCTCACCTCAATGACTTGTTAAAGTATAATGATACATTGATTTTAATTTGTTGTGACGGACAGCTGGTTGTTTACATGCGGTAGTGCATTATAGTTTGTGTGTTAAAGTAAGGAATGCGTACAACATAAATAGACCTGTAACCACTAGTTGGGAGTGTTTTTTCCTCACCACAACGGTGGTTTTTTATATCAGCAATTGACAATATGTCGTGAGTTCGAATAACCGCGTGAGAGAGAATATGGTAAGCTCACATTAATTTACAATACCTAATTTTACAACCACTAGCTGGGGGTGCACAATATTGATATCATGTACAAGTTTTGTTGGTATCACTCAAATTCTTGGAAATAATCCCAACCACTGCCATAAATAAACAGCGGCAGCAGCCCACACCTCAATTGAATTTGTAATGTTCCCACTTAGCCTTAGCTAAGAGGAACATTCAATTTTGTTTTAATTTCTGTTTCATGAATAAATGAATAAAGGAGGACATGTAAAACTCCTAAAAATTCTGAATAAATCAATTCCCATATAAACAAAGACAAATCAGGGCCAAGTACATATTCACTTGTATGTGTGAAAGAGGTTTAAGCTAAATACTGGGTCAACCTTGACCAAATCAACAACGTTGTCTAGGTTCATTGCATCTCCAAAAGGGGCAGCGCAGTTCTAGAAGGAATCATCTCATGTGAAAAGGGCTAACTCATCAAGATGGTTTAGGTTTTGCAAAGCTTTAAAAACTTATAAAAGGAGAGGGAGGGCAGCAAGACAAGGTTTTTGATTGATCATATTTCTAAGTATTTTTCTACTTAGACAAATACCATTCTCTGTTGTTTAGTGGAGGATTGGATCTGGAATTATTATGCAGGGATTTCACCTCCTCCTTTGAGGATTCAAGGAGGAAAGTTTTCTAAATTGAACCACTATCAGTCTTGAGGCCAAGCTCCATCTTACATTACGACATTTCTCATCTTGAGGGCTGAGCTGTCTTTTGAGCTACAGCAAGTGGGAGTCTAGATCTTCAGAGATCTAGTGTATTTTTTGGAGCCTCTTCTCATGGAAGGTGTTCTTTAACCTCCTGAAAGAGTGTCCCTACTTCTTTTACTTAAGATATTCAATTTTACAGTACTTTTCTATGTCATTTGAACTACAACACTGTCCCATTGGGTAAACTACGTTATTTATGTATGAGGGTTTGCAGGGTGTCTTGCTCATAGTTTAGATCAGAGATATCTTGTGCTGGGCTTTGCCTTCCACTTGGTGATCCATGGATTAGCTTATTGATCTATGTTCTGTTCAGATCTGATCCATTGTAATGAAATGCTATATTCATAAATTTACTGCGGCACTTTCCAGATCTACAACTTGTTTCTCAGATCTACTCTTATTCATGCATGCTTTTGACAAAATTCCAAGTGGATCTTGAAAAGAAAAATATATAGTTTCTAGATATGGTATAGATCTAATGTTTCATCCACATATCTTTCCTAGATCTGAGTTGTAACTTCCAGCTACTGAAGCTCCTCAAAAATAACGTTGTTGAAGCATTTCTACAAATATACACGTGTTCCTGCTCTCTTTTCTGAAGATTTATTGTTGTATTGACTCATGCATTCTACTGTATAATGAAAGGGATTTATCATAATGTTTATTTTCTAATGTATAACTAAAATATAAATCTCCTTGATGATCTCATTTGAACATCTACTGAAACTACGCAATTCCTGAAGCAGTGCTTGCATTTTGCTGCAGCCTTCCTCTTTGGGTGCTTTTTAGCTAGTCAAGTTTTTGGGAGATCTGTTTAATGAGTCTAAACTGATTTTTTTTTTATGAAACTCCATATATAAGTCTCATATAGCATAAATAAGGGGAAAAAAGTCCTGATCTACGTTATTTTTTCACATTTTTACTTATACATTGTTTTTGTTGAGCACCTTGTTGAATTTCCTAAAAAAGGATCATTCAGTGGTATCGGAGCTCCACTCTTGGCATAGCCCGTGATTTCCATTGGAGAACCAATCATGTTGAACTAAAAAGAAGAGGATATTCCCACTGAGATGGAGAGGAGGTACCAAATTAGAAGTCATAAAAAGTATGACCCCACCACTGATGGCCCTGATAAAGGACAAGACAAGGGGGAAGCCCTGAATCTATGAATGATAAGGATAAGGAGGCAGAGGAGTTTGCAAAAACCCTCTTGGATACTATGAAAGATATTTCCAAGGAGATAAAAGAGATGGGGGTGGATAGAATGAGGGAGTCCCTTGGGAGATTCCATCAAGGGGAAAGTTCTGAAGTATCTCATTATGGAACTGGTCAACCCGTGAGATTGCCACAAGTTCCACAAGCCTCCCAACACTCTACTATGCCTACCTTCTTGGCTGTAGAGAATAAGGGAGCACAAGAACCAACCTCCCTAGAAAGTTACTTTGTGGAATATGACTCACAAAGCCAGAGGTTCAAGGACAACTTGAGCTTTCAAGACTTTTACCATCTCAAGGACCGGAGGAGACCATGGCAGCAGTACAGAGGTGGAGGTTTTTTTCAAGGGAAACACCATACTATGGGCAGGTTCTTTTTTCCCAATTTCAATGGGTCATCCTCTTGTTCTGCCAAAGCATGGGTGGAAAAGTTGGACATATATTTCTAGTTGAATAAGGTCCCTAAAGTAGAATCCATTAAGATTGCTGCATTTAATTTTGAGGGTGAAGCCCACAACTGGTGGTTTCATGGACTATCTACATTGGGACACAGAATTGTGTCTACATATGCTGAGTTCACTAGAATACTAGTGGAGATATTTGATCGAAAAGATCCCGAGGCACCTTTTATAAGACTGGAAAGCTGAAGCAGACAGGATATGCAGAGGCCTATATCTCTGAATTACTAAGATTGTCAGTAATGGTCCCTGATCTATCTGTAGCAAGGAGAGTCTACATGTTCATTGATGGCCTAGAGGAACCTTTGCATGGGTTGGTTAAGTCTACCAATCCCATCACTTTTCATGATGCCATTGAGAGAGCTAGAGCTCTCCAAGATGCCTTGCCAAGAGCAAAGGAAACTTTCCAAAGCAAAGCCCCTCATTCCTCTAAGGGGAAGGAATGGAAAGCTACTCCACCCAAGGAGAGCTCACTAAAGAAGCCTCTTGACCTTGATCTCTGGAGGGAGTTGAGGAAAAAGAGATTCTATTTCACTTGCCAAGAGCCATGGGTACTGGGACATAGATGTGTTGCTGGAAGGGCACACTATATAGAAGTCTTCTCATATTTTGAGGAGGAGGATGGGAATGAAGGACCTAGGAGGGGTCACAATGCTGGTGATGATGAGGAGGAAGATCAATCACCATCCAAAGGTGAAGAGGGAGCCTTTGCTCCAACAAGTGGGACTCACATTGCTTCTTTGAGAGGAGTGCCCAAATATTTGACCCTAAGAGTACAAGGTTCAGTCATGAACCAGAGAGTGTCTATTTTTATTAATAGTGGGGAAACCCACAAATTTATTGATGCTTACCTTGTGCAGAGGAGAGGGATCCCCACTGATACTTTTGATGGGTTCTTTTTTTTGGTCCCAAGAGATAGAACTATACAGTGCATGCAATATGTTCCATCACTTTCTGTCACTATGGGGTCCTACACCTTGGTGGATCACTTCTTTGTAGTTGACATACCAGACACCAATATCATCTTGGGTGTCCAGTGGTTGATTACCTTGGGGAAGGTCACCACTGATTGGAAGGCCTTGCAGATGGAGTGGGTGGACTTGAAGAGTGAGAAACCATAAATAATTCAAGGTATGCACACTTACCCTGCACCTAATGTTTCCACACAAACAACAAAGATGGATTTGCACAGTGGAAGCAAGGATCTCATATTTCCTTCTCTCATGTTTATGAGAATGCTGCAAGGAACATTCCTACCTCATGTCAAGCCACTTGGAATGCCATTAGATCCTGATCATGTGGGGGAAGCCTCACAAAGTGCTGCTTCAAGCATAGACCAAGCAAGGATTGGAGCAATGGAAGAGAAAGCCACAGCGCTGTGGGGGGAAGGAAAGGGGAGGATCGGCCTCCTAGCAAACAAATTTGGCATGCATAATGTCAAAGAATCAATCAGAAACAAGGCAAGCACCACTATAGATGAATTAGCAGCACTGTCCTCGTTGAGTTGTGTGGATCCATATTGGAAATATCAACTCCTTTTGGAGTACTCCAAGGATCTACACACCGGGATGATACTAGATGGCATGAAACAAGGGGGAGGCTATGTGGTCCATGAAGGAGTCATCTATAATCTTGGTAAATTATTCTTGTCTCAAGCCTCCAAGCTTAAGCAAGAGATACTACAAAGATCACACAAAGAGTTCCTTTCCAGCTATATGCAGTCAGCAAAGATTCACTCCCTAATTATGAGGAGTTTTGATTGGGAGGGTATGAAGGAGGAACTACATCAGCACTATGATTGGGAGGAACTACATCATCACTTACAAGAGTGAAATAGTTATGAGGAGATGGGGCAGCCAAAGGACTCTATACAGGAGTCATTTCAGCCATCTCTTCCTTCTCTTAAAAGAGGAGGAATTACCATGCCTAACTCCATGTGTGTGGGAGACTTGAATGGTAAAAAATATGATCTTATGGAGCATGTTCATTTTTCTGATTTGACATATTCTCTTACCATATTTATGCAGGCCATGGCTCCTACAAGGAGTGATATTACATGTAGATCTCATGGCAATGATAAAGCCAATAAAAATTATAAATCAAGCCACTCCCTTGAGGTGCAAAGGGAGATTCTCTATCATGATGGGTGCTTCCTAAAAGCACCTAACTTGGGTATCACTTTCAGCCATGCAAAGTGACCCATGCAACCAAGATGTGGTGGGATTACCACTTACCACACTCAGATATACTCAATCCAAGGAGTTCATTGTTTTGGTATCCTATGTGGGATTGTGACCCACCTCCTCAAGTGCAAATTTCAATTTGCATATATGTGATTTTGCTTCCATACATAGATGATATACTGGTATTGTTTCTAGGTTTGTATGGGAAAAGAGTGGGCAGTTTCTATGTACCAAATGGGATGGAACTTCATCCTGTACTTCATGATACATGTTTTAGATGTGACATTGCTTCACCCATGTTTATTTCTGTTGAGTTTTACACTCCTGAAGGGATGGACTATGCCCCTATCATGTTATCCTTGGAGGAGAAATTTTTGATGTATTGGATTAATGAGAACTTGACCCATGATTAAATATTTATCCTTGATGGTGCCATCAATGGATGAGGAGAAGAACTACAACTCTTACCCTATCAGTTGCTTGAGGACAAGAAACATTTTTGAGGGGAGGACTATAATGTTCCCACTTAGCCTTAGCTAAGAGGAACATTCATTTTTTTTTTAATTTATGTTTCATGAATAAATGAATAAATGAGGACATGTAAAACTCCTAAAAATTCTGAATAAATCAATTCCCATAGAACAAAGACAAATCAGGGCCATGTACATATTCACTTGCAGGTGTGAAAGAGGTTTAAGCTAAAGACTGGGTCAACCTTGACCAAATCAACAGTGTTGTCTAGGTTCATTGCATCTCCAAAAGGGGCGGCGCAATTCTAGAAGGAAACCTCTCATGTGAAAAGGGCTAACTCATCAAGATGGTTTAGGTTTTGCAAATATTTCTCAACTTATAAAAGGAGAGGGATGGAAGCAAGAGAAGGTTGTTGGTTGATCATATTTCTAAGTATTTGTCTGCTTAGACAAATACCATTCTCTGTTGTTTAGTGGAGGATTGGATCTGGAATTCCTATGCAGGGATTTGACCTCTTCCTTTGAGGATTCAAGGAGGAAATTTTGTTGAATTGAACCACTATCAAGCTTGAGGTCAAGCTCCATCTTACATTATAGCATTACTCATCTTGAGGGGATGAGTTGTCTTGTGAGCTGCAACAAGTGGGAGTCTAGATCTTCAGAGATCTAGTGTATTTTCTAGAGCCTCTTCTCATGGAAGTTGTTCTTTAACCTCCTAAAAGAGTGTCTCTACTTCTTGTACTTCAGATCTACAATTTTACAGTATTTTTCTATGTCATTTGAGCTACAGCATTGTCCCATTGAGTAAACTGCATTATTTTTGTATGAGGGTTTGCAGGGTGTCTTGCTCATAGTGTAGATCAGAGATCTCTTGTGTTGGGCTTTGCCTTCCACTTGGTGATCCATGGATTAGCTTATTGATATATTTTTTGTTCATATTTGATCCATTGTAATGAAATTTAATATTCATAAATTTACTGCAGTATTTCCCAGATCTGCAACTTGTTTCTCAGATCTACTCTTATTCATGCATGCTTTTGACAAAATTCCAAGTGGATCTTGAAAAGAAAAATATATAGTTTCCAGATATGGTATAGATCTAATGTTTCATCCACATATCTTTCCTAGATCTGAGTTATAACTTCCAGCTACTGAAGCTCCTCAAAAATAACGTTGTTGAAGCATTTCTGCAAATATACATGTGTTCCTGCTCTCTTTTCTGAAGATTTATTGTTGTATTGACTCATGCATTCTATTGTATAATGAAAGGGATTTATCATAATGTTTATTTTCTAATGTATAACTAAAATATAAATCTCCTTGATGATCTCATTTCAACATCTACTGAAACTGCGCAATTCCTGAAGCAGTGCTTGCATTTTGCTGCAGCCTTCCTCTTTGGGTGCTTTTTAGCTAGTCAAGTTTTTGGGAGATCTGTTTAATGAGTCTAAACTGATTTATTTTTTATGAAAATCCATATATAAGTCTCATACAGCATAAATAAGGGGAACCAAGTCCTGATCTATGTTATTTTTGCACATTTTTACTTATACAGCGTTTCTGTTGAGCACCTTGTTGAATTTCCTGAAAAAGGATCATTACAGAATTTTCATGCGGGAAGGATAAGGATCAGGTTTCATATCTAGAGGATTTTTCACTCAATCCATGCAAAATTTAAAAACAGAGTATTTGGGCCCTTCTTTCTACATTTATTTTCTTCCGCGCTGACTTATCGTTTCCCACACATCGCAGGTAGCAACATTCTTGGTTTACCTCTTAACATTTCATCGAAAGTTAAATCTCTGCTGATGTGTTTCAGAGGGACCCACCATACCTTACCGCACTTACCAATCCACCACAAACCTTCATTATTGTGTTTATTCCTTACCTTTTTCTTATCGCACATCCCATTGTTTAACTCCCGGCATACTGCAGCCCACAAATTTTAAGTTGTAACTCTTAAGCTTTCACTGAATGTTATATTTCCACTGATGCAAAATCAAAAATACTCACCAACCATTTTCCACATTACCAAATCATGAAAACCTTTTTATTTCCATTATTTCCTTACCTTTTTCATTTCACACTTACTGTGGTTTACCTCCCACAAGTTTTTTTTGTTTTTTTTGCGATGCGATGCACCCGCACAGCTCACATTGCAAGCTTAGGAGTTCAATGGATAAGCACCCACAAGTTAAATTGTTTTTTTTGCAATGAAATATGTTCCACCTCACAATCGCATATCACAAGTTTTAAGTATTCCCATATATGTTCTAGTTAAATGTTATAATATTCGGTATGCGATTTGCGATGGAGGGTTGGATGTGATGTCATTTTCAGTGCAGGAACCCATAATATTTCAGGTCTAGTTTATTTATTTTTTTACGTTGTGTCGTGTATAAAAAACAGATCAGGAAGAAGGAAGTTTTTGTTGATAACAGTCCCATCTTGCAATGAATTACCTTAAATGTTCAGGCTCTAGCCAATTTTTTAAAAACCTATATAACCTCATATGTTTTCTAAGAGAGAGAGAGAGATGAATCGAATTTTAGAGAAGAGTTGAATAAATTTAGAAATGAGTTCCCCTCCTATGTTTCTCTCGCTCTAGTTGTGAATTGTTTTAATTTTTGCATTGCATTATCTGTGTTTTCAGGGGAAACCCATCCCTCTAGGTTTTATTAATAATTCTAAACATGGCATCAAAGAAGGTCCAAGCTCTCAGTGAAAGAAATTTTTCTTTACTGAAGAAGCTGAAATATTGTTTTTGAGAAGTTGATTCTCCAGTAGTGAGAAGGTTTGTTTACACAGTCAAGATGGCAGCACTAGGCACAAGCCCGACTAATCCCCAACTACCATATTTCAATGGGAAGAATTATGATTATTGAACTATTACAATGAAGGCTATGTTCTCCTCACAAGATATTTGGGAGCTAGTGGAAAATGGTTTCCAAGAACCAGCAGATGCAACAACATATAATGCTTTGACACAAGCACAAAGAGATTTGTTGAGAGAAAATAAGAGGAAGGACTCCAAATCCCTCTTCTATATTTTCCAAGCAATACATGAGAGTATTTTCCCAAGGATTTCAGCTGCAACAAAGTCCAAGGAGGCAAGGGATACCATCCAGAAAACCTATCGAGGCATGGAAAAGGTGAAGACAATAAAACTTCAAATGTTGAGAAGATATTTTGAAACTCTTTGTATGAAAGAGTCTGATAACATAAACTCATTCTTTACACATGTGATTGGGTTGGTTACCCAAACCAGGTCTCATGGAAACACACTTGAAGAAAGGAGAATAGTGTAGAAAGTATTAAGAAATCTACCATCAAGGTTTGATGCCATAGAAGAGACAAAGGATGTCTCATAGTTTTCAATGGATGAGCTTCACGCGTCACTGATGTCTCATGAGCAGAGACTGAACAGAATAAAAAAATCCTCATTAGAGCATGCATTTAAGACACAAATTTATTTTGGTCAAGGTAGAGATCGAGGAAGATCAAACTACCGAGGAAGAGGAAGAAACCCACACAGAGGTGGAAGAAGCAGCCCTAAAAACACAAGTGGAAGTGGAAGAAATCAGATTCCAAGCCAAGGCTCAAGCCAGAATCAAGCACAAGCATAGGGGTATGATAAATCTCAAGTCCAATGTAATTATTGCAAAAATTATGGTCACTATGAAAATTAATGTAGAAAGAAGAAAAATGACATGGGTATTAAACCTAGTGTAAATTTTACAAAAGAAAATCAAAACCAAGGAAGTGTGCTTTTAAATTGTGATGTAGCACAATAAAAACAAGAAGATGTATGGTTCTTAGATTCAGGTTGTAATATCCATATGACTGGAAACATAGAAATGCTTTTATATCTAGATGAAAGTGTAAAATCTGAAGTGACAATTGGGACTCATAGCAAGGTCTCTGTCATGGGGAAAGGAAGAGTAAACATACTGAAAAAGAAGGGAGAGAAGAAGTTCATGCGAGATTTATATTATGTCCCTGGTCTGAAATGTAACCTTCTAAGCATTGGACAACTCATGCAAAAGGGCTACAATGTGTATTTTAAGAATGATGTGTGCACAATCATGGATAAACCTCCAAGAAAACAACTAATTGCAAAAGTGCATATGACAAGCAATAGAATGTTTCCTCTCAAGATCAGATCAGACTTGAAGGAAGGAGGTGTTGTAGCAACAGTCACACAAGAAGTATTTTAAGAAGAAGTGAAATATGAGAACTGGTTATGGCATTTGAGATTTGGACATCTCAATTTCGGAGGTTTGAATTTGTTTCATAGAAAATGCGTGGTAAAGGGATTACCACTCATAGAGAAACTAGACAGCCTATGTGAAGGCTGCATCTTGGCAAAACAACATAGAGAATCATTTCTATCAGGAAAGAGTATAAGGGCAAAGGCACCTTTGGATATTGTCCACTCAGATTTATGTGGACCAATGAAAACGCCATCGTTAGCTGGCAATCATTATATGTTGAAATTTATAGATGATTACACAAGGAAGACATGGATCTATTTCTTAAAACATAAAAGTGAAGTGTTTGAATATTTCTACCACTACAAAGTTCTTGTTGAGAAGCAAAGTGGACACTACATAAAAGTGTTGAGAATTCACAAAGGTGGAAATTATATCTTGAAATACTTCCTACGTTTCTGTAGGGAGCATGGAATACACAAGTATTTTACCACAAGGTATACACCTCATCAAAATGGTGTAGCAGAAAGAAAGAATAGGACCATCATGGACATGGTGAGAAGTATGTTGAAGGAAAAGCATTTTCCAAATGAGTATTCAGCAGAAGCTGTCAATTGTGCAGCATATATATTAAATAGATGTCCAACCAAATGTGTTATGAATAGAGTTCTAGAAGAATCATGGAGTGGAACAAGGAATTTTGTCACTTACATGAGAGTGTTTGGATGTGTGGAATATGCACATGTCCCAGATCAGTTAAGGAAGAGGTTGGAGAGCAAGGCGGATAAATGTATATTTTTTGGATACAGTAATGAATCCAAGGCATACAAGCTCTACAATCCATCAACCAAGAAGGTAATAATCAGTAGAGATGTTCATTTCATAGAATAGGAAGCATGGGATGGAAGTTTAGAGAAGACAATCAATGTGAAGACATATATTTCACATGAAGACAAAGAGGAATCGATTGCAAAAAGAAAATCCTCAACGGTGTCTCCTCCTCGACCTACACAAGCTCAATAGAGAACACCACAAGAAAGCCATAGAATGACATTGAAAAATCAAGGAAGTTCTTCTCCAAGCACACCATAGGGATCAACAACTCCCTCGAGTTCAAATGAAACTCCAAGCACATCTTCAGCAAATACAAGAAGACCAAGATTCATAAATTTAAATGAAATTTATGAGCAAGAATAAGTTTATAATAATGTTGTTCTAAATTCTTTATTTGCTTTATTTTTTTATGTTGATAACCCAATCCATTTTGAAGATGTAGTAAATTAAGAGAAGTGGATTGAAGCAATGAATGAAGAGATAGGAGCAATAGAAAAGAATGTCACTTGGGAGGTAGTGGACCTCCCATGAGGAAAAGAAGTTATTGGAGTGAAATGGGTCTATAAGACCAAAAGAAAAATTGAATGCAAGATAGAAGGCACAAAGAAAGGCTAGTTGTGAGAGGATACAAGAAGCAACAAGGAAGATATTATGAGGAAACCTTTGCACCAGTTGCAAGGATGGAGATAGTGCGGACAATGTTACAACAAAAGTGGAAAGTTTATCAAATGGATGTGAAGGCAGCATTCTTGAATGGAGTTCTAAAAGAGGAGGTGTATGTTGAACAACCTCCTGGCTATGAAATAGAAAGCCAAGAACACAAGGTGTGTAAGTTGAAGAAAGCTCTTTGTGGGCTGAAGCAAGCACTATGAGAATGGTAGATCAGGATTGATGCTTACATGGTGGACAATGGGTTTGACAAGTGTGATGGTGAACCCACACTCTACATCAAAGAAAATGATGTTAACATATTTATTATTGTTTTGTATGTAGATGATTTTATTTTTATAGGAAATGATGTTTCTCTCATTTTTTATTTCAAAGTAGTCATGAAGAGTGAGTTTTAAATGATTTACTTGGGTTTGTTAAGATATTTTTTGGGCATAGAAGTAAAGAAAATAGAAAAGGGATTTTTATCTCCCAAGAAAAGTATGTTGAAGAAGTGTTAAAAAGGTTCAATATGCATAACAACAAGCCATCATCAACTCCACTTGTCATGGGCTTGTAGTTGAGCAAGGAATATTGCAACAATAATGCCAATCCGACATTGTACAAAAGTAGGTTGGTAGTCTAATATGTTTGACTACAACTAGGCCTGATATAATATATGCAGTAAGTCTGATATCCAGATTCATGGAGACACCCAAGTAGACACATTGGCAAGCAGGAAAGATAATTTTTAAGGTATGTAAATGGAACAAAGGAGTACGGTGTTCTATACTCCAAAACTGATAATTTTAATCTGATTGGCTACACTGATAGTGATTGGGCTGGAAGTGTAGATGACAAAAAAGCACATTAGGGTATGTTTTTCATTTGGGATCGGGAGTCATTTCATGGGCTTCCAAGAAGTATCCAATAGTTTCATTATCAACTGCAAAACCTAATTATGTAGCAGCAACAGCAGTAGCATGTCAAGAAGTTTGGATGAGAAGGATGATGAAAGATTTATGTCATGAACAAAACAAATGAACCACAATTTTCTATGATAACAGCTCAACAATTGCATTGTCAAATATATTTTTTTTCCACAAGAGAACAAATCATATTGATGCAAAATGCCATTCTATAAGAGAATTAGTTAACAATGGTGAAATTGTTTTGTAGCATTGCAGGTTAGAGGAACAGTTTTCTGATATCCTCACAAATCCATTGGGATAGAAATGCTTATTTTTATCTCAGACAGTGTCTAGGAATGAATGATGGCGGCAATTATGATTAAGGGGAGTGTTGGAAATACTCACAACCACCGCCATGAATAAACAACAGCAACAGCCCACACCTCAATTGAATTTTTGTGCAGGAAGGATAGGGAGCAGGTTTTAGATCTGGAGGCATTTTCACTCAATCCACGCAAAATCCAAAAATAGAGTACCTGAGCCCTTCTCTATGTGTTTATTTCCTTTCTACGTTGACTTACCGTTGCTCGCACATCGCAACACGCAACATTTTTGTTTTACCTCTTAAAATTTTTCCGAATGTTGAATCTCCACTGATGTGATTTGGTGGGACCCACCATACCTTACCGCACTTACAAATCTACCACAAACCTTTGTTATCGTGTTTATTCCTTACCTTTTTTCTTATCACACTTCCCATTTTTTAACTCCATGCATACCGCAGCCCTCAACTTTTATGTTGTAACTCTTAAGCTTTAGCCAAATTTTATATTTCCACCGATATGATGTCGGTGGGACCCACCAACCCTTTGCTACATTACCAAACCATGCAAACCTTGGAATTTTCATTACTTCCTTACCTTTTGCATTTTTCACTTACCGTGGTTTACCTCCCACAAGTTGTTTTGTTTTGTTTGTGATGCGATGCACCCGCAAAGTACATATCACAAGCTTAGGAGTTCAACGGATAAGCGCCTGAAATTTAAAGTGTTTTTGTTGCGATGCGATATGTGCCACATCACAATCACATATCGCAAGTTTTAATTTTTCCTGTATATGCTCCAGTTAAATTTTATAATCTTCGGTATGCGATTTGCGATGGAGGGTCGGATGGGATGTGGTTTTTAGAGCAGGAACCCATAATATTTCAGGCCTATTTTATTGTGTTTTTTATGTTGTGTCATGTATAAACAATAGATCAGGAAGAAGGTTGTTTTGGTTGATAACAATCTCGTCTTATAATTAATTTCCTTAAATGTTCAGGCTTTATCCAATATTTTATAAATCTATGTAATCTCATATGTTTTCTGAGAGAGAGAGATGAATCAAATTTTGGAGAAGAGTTGAATAAATTTAGAAATAAGTTCCTCTCATGTGTTGCTCTCGCTCTGTCTGTGAATTTTTTTTGTAATATTCCCAAATTTTCACCTGATATTTGGAATATTAGAGTTATTAATTTTTTTAATGAATTAAGTGAATAAAAGGGTGGAGGGACCCATAATCCTCAATATGAATAAATATCCACTTTTTGTGTGTGAATGTTGATTAATTAAGCCTAGATCTACATAATGAGGTATTTGAGCAACTACTAATGTGAATGGGATTGGAGATCATGTCTCATTAATGAGATAGATCATGGAGGTTGACACAGTCAACTAAGATCTTGAAAGTTTCAAATAGAATATCATAAAGAACTCATGATAAAGTGGTGGAGGATAATGAGAAATTAATGCACACATGATGGAGAAGGTGTACATTGCACCTAGACATGATGGATGATTTGGTCAAATAGTGCAGTCAAACATGGAGGATTTGGTCCATATGCACAGTGCAATCTAGATTGAGGCAAATGCATGGGAAGGCTCAAACATTATATAAAGGAGATGAAGGCAAGGATGGAGGTATGATGGATATTCTTGATGTAAGGATCTTTTCAGATCTGGAATTTTCATGTGACATTCCATTGCTTTCTTGGGTTTTTTAGCAGAGATTAAAAGTGTTGTTTAGCACAGGGTGTTCCTGGTCAGGAATCCCACCTATTTCTTAGAGTAGCTCTAGAAATAGTATTGTACTTCATTCTACATCAGGCATTGGTGCCACATCTCTTTCCCTACTTTCTGCAGAACATTCATATTCAGAAATTGCAGATTTCTGAAGATTGGTTTGGAAGGTGGAAGTTGTCTTCAGTACTTCAGTTGGAGAACTAGAGAGGGTTTATTCCTATCACCTTGGGCTTATAGATCAACATTCCTAGAGGTTCATTTCAGATCTAGCATCAGGCCAAAAGTTATTGACCTCCTAGCAGTAATATTTCCTTCAGGAATTACGTTGTCCAATTTGCAGATCCAAAAGGAGGAAGGAAGTTGCTAGCATTTCAGCTAGTAATCTTGTGAAGGATCATCCCCTCACATTTTCGTCATTCTTACCATCAGCCTTAAGTTTATTGCAGCATTTTTCAGCAGTCAGAAGGCCTCTCTTTCCCTCACAACACAATTTCTATTTTCAGTTGTGTTGCAGCAGCTATAATCATTATTGGAGGATTGAGAAGATAGATCTAGAGCTTCTAGCTTATAGATCTGAAGAAGGGATCAGCCCTTCAAACTTAGATCTGATATTGAAACATATTTTAGCCATCCATTTTTTAGATCTAGCTTCAGATCTGTATTTCCCAGCAGATCAAGGATCAACTCATAGGAGGGTGATTTTCCAAAGTTTTAGATCTGGAAAATCCTTTCTGGGATATCTTGGGAATCCATCACATAGGCTAGATCTTGACTCTTGGAATCATCTGAGCTCTATATTTGAGTAGATCTTCATTTTACTTTTCAACTTGCAGCTATATGTTCATATTTTGCTGAAGGGACAGTGCAGTATTTTCTTCAGTGGCTCTTCAGTTACGCAGTGCCTATTGTGGCATGTTTTCTAGATGATTCTAGACCATCTCTTTGGCTAGATCTCCTTATATTTTGTACATTTTTTAATTGAACTTCTCCAATATAATATATGGCTCAGCTTCTCTAAAAATTCTAATGTTGTCTTAAGATTTATTTTTTACTTAGTTGCAGTCCTTATATTATGTTTCAGTATTACTTCATTCTCTCTTTTGGGATATTACAATGGTATCAGAGCATGATCTTTAGCTCAGCTTGTGGACACTTCATCTTTTACATCTAAAGAAGAATCAGATATATGAGATCTATCATGGAGGATGACAAATCTACCACACCTTTCTTTATATCTATGCAAGATCTCTCCAAGGAGGTCAATCAAATGAAGAAGGGAAGGCAGAAAGAAGATCCAAGAAGAAAAAATGATGAGGAAGGTCCAAGCACTTCCTATCATCAAAGAAGAAGAAGACCAGAGAATCATAGATCTCTTCATAGATCTACTATACCCACCTTTTCTAAAGAAGGTGAGAGGTATATAAAGGAAGAAAGGAATGAACCTGAGACTCATGAGACTCTCAGTCTATATCTTGAAGAGTATAAGGCACAGCCTAGAGCGTTCAAGGAGAAGCTAACTCTCCAACGATTCTTCAAAATCAAAGAAGAAAGAGGATCCTATAGCAGCAATAGAAGGAAGAGGCATAATATATTATATTTTCCTACATTTGATGGATCCCCCTCAAGCACTGTTAAGTCTTGGAGGAAAGGGTTAGATTCATTTTTCAGACTACATCCTGTAGCTGAAGGAGAGGTTGTTCAAATTGCAGCACTTCATCTCTTAGGTGAATCCAACGATTAGTGGTTTGGTCACATGGAGCATGCAAGGGTGACTAAATATTCAGATTTATTTCAAAAAATGAGGAAGGAGTTATATGTAAGAAATCCAGAGATGTGTCACAAAGATACATTTCCTAAGGAAACAAAGGAGGATGTCAATCTTGTCACTCTGGACAAGAGGTCACTACCTTCACCACCATCTGCAGAAGTACTTGCATCTTGAGAAGAGACACTTGCAACCTTGCAAGATAGTCTTGAGCTCTTGACACATAAAGTCCCATGCATGATTCAGGGGATGCATGAGGATGAGGAGGAGGTTTCCAGCGTTGGTACACTTGGAGAAGAGCATCCATCATTCTTACCAGCAGTTGGAGGCACTATTGTACCAATTGGAGGAAATATTGTGTTCTGGGAAGAGGTTCCCACACATCAGTCGATCCAAGGTATGCATGAAATTTCAACACATATTGTTTCAAAAAATCTTATTAAAACTTATGAAGACATGCCATCAGGGCCAATGCATAAAAATATTAAAACAAATTGCTAATTTGAAGCAGCATCATATCACAGCATAGAGGACCCTTGATCTAATCATGGAGGATATTGAGAACTATCCCAATTCATCATTGTTGAGCTACATTAAACTCCTTGAGTTGAAGTGTAGAGTTTCAGAAAATGGGATGGAAATGGTCCTATGTACAATAACTAGTTGTGAGATCAGTATCGTACCTTGTTTTGAGACAGCACATGTATTAACATGCAGATCTACAACACTGTCACTTAATGGATATGAAGATGAAGAGGCCCCATAATTCTTGGAGAATTATGAAGGTAGCTTCATTCATGAAGAAATGGAGGTAAAGATGATGAATGGTAAACATCTAGATATGAGAAATATTTTCTCCTTTCTTGATGATACTTTCTCAATGAGCATCTCACAGCTCAAAGAGAGACTTCTACCTACAACAGATCCAGAACCTCGTTGGTTTTGGAAGGCCATGGATGAGAAGACGTTAGGTCCTTATATTACTATTATATTCCCTTATTGTTGTTAGTGTAACCCCCTTATTGTTATTGTTGTACCCCTGTAACCCCCATATTGTTATTATTGTGCCCTTAAATTATTATTGTTAGGTCGGCTAGGATTACATTGTGGCCCCACTAGGATTACATTATGGCCACATGGACTCCTATATATAGAGAGGAGGTTTTATCATCTGTATCATCCAAGAATTGTTCATTCATGTAATGTATTGGAGGTTGCCCCCTCGAAGTGGCTTATTTCTAAGGCGTTTATATCTCTTTTCTTCTCTTTTTGGAGCTGGTTTCACAACAATTGGTATCGAAGCTTTGGATTCTAGGGTTTCACTTCCCAAAACAAGTCATCGTGGAATTTTCGCTATAACCTTTTTTCTACAAAGGTTCAGAAGCTAAAAATTTTATAGTATGAATCTGAAATCCTGAGGAACATCATCGCAAAATTTCAAAGCTTGTTTCGAAATATTTTCAGAGATATGATCTGTGGAAGTTAAGTTTTTTTGCGGGCTCCTGAATTTAACCTAAACAAGTCATCGTGGAATTTTCGCTATAAAATTTTTTATACGAAGTTTCAGAAGCTAAAATTTTTAGGGAGCGAAGAAGAAATCCTGAGGAATATCTTCAAAAACTTTGAGAGCTTGGTTCGCAACATTTTCGGATATATGTTCTATGGAAGTTAGGTCTTTTTCAGGATCCTGAATTTCATCTCAAAGAGGTGATCATGGGAAAATATTCATAACTCTCTCTCTGAGCATCGGATTGGAATTCTGTAAAATGTGGACACAAGTACATAGAATTTCATTTTCACAATATCAATTTCAGAGCCGAAGGAGGAAACAGTGACACGTGGCAAGTCATACAAGTTCGCTCTAATGCACTAGTCCATAATTAGGTCATCATAGGAGATTGGGCATAACTTTGCCTTCAAGAATCCAAATCAGGTTAGAGTTATGGAATTCGAAAGAAGATTCATATGGATACTTCAGGGCCCAATTTTAGATATTGAAGATCCGAAATCACATAGATAATTTAGTTTCAATATCAAGCTCCTCAAAATCAAGAAAAAGGTGTGTATTTTTTTTTCAAATTTCATAAGTCTTGTTTGAAAAATCAGTTCTAGGTGATTCCAAAGGCCTATTGAGCATATATATCAGTATTGGGTTCTAAAATTCCTCCTAAAAGAATTCAACACCCATTAAGCCTTCAGAAGGCTCTACTATGACTCATGAAGATGAAGAAATGCAACATGAGATATCAAAAGTCCATGAGCAAGTGCACCAAATTTCGCTATCGCAAAGAGAAACAAAAAAAGAAATGGAAGTTTTGAAGAAAGGTGCGGAAACTAAGATGGATGGTTTGAAGAAAGGCATGGAAGCTAAGATGACTAGTTTGGAAGCTAAGATGGATGGCATGGAAGTTTGCATGGAAGTTAAGATGGATGACATGGAAGCTAAGATCGATGAAAAAATGGAAAACATGAAGAACGATCTAAAAGTAGGCATCAAAGTTTTGGCAAATTTGATACAAGAAATGTTTCCTAATGGTGAAAATATAGTAGAGGAAACTCATGATGAGAAAAAAATAAATGTTAATCGTGATTTCATAAACTCTAATGTTGGATTAAAGAACCACCATATTCCAAAGATGGATATGAGGAAGTTTGATGGCAAGGATCCCGTAACATGGATACTACAGATGGAGCAATATATTGATCTCAATAATGTGCAAAACACACAAAAGGTATGCATTGCAACTTTACATCTAGAACAAAATACTTTTGTATGGTATCGATGGCTTTGCTCCCGTAAAAAAATTGTCACTTGGTCAATTTTTACGAAGGAAATGATATCACATTATGAGGATACAAAGAGAAACACCTTCTTTAGCCAATTGATCAATCTCAAACAAAAGGGTTTAATGGCAGAGCACATTGAGGACTTCCAAAAATTGAATATAAAGGTAACTGATATTCCAGAGGAACACAGGATTGATGTCTTCATAGGGACTTTAAAGGATAACATCCAACATGAAGTTCACGTTTGGGAACCCGATTCATTAGAGAAGGCATTCAGGTTGGAAAAAAAAATTGACTGTAAAATTATGGCGACAAGGAAGCCTACCACTCACATCTCTAAAGATGGAAATGTTGCTACTCCTAAACTTCCACAACCTACAAGGTTGACACCAAAACTATTGGAAGAAAAAAGAGAAAAAGGGCTTTGCTACAGTTGTGATAGAAAATACATTAAAGGTCATAAGTATACTGAGAAGAAATTATTTTACATATATTGTGAAGAGGAGGAAGAAAATGAATAAGAAACTTCAAAATAAGAGGATATACACCAGGAAGAAACCCTAGAAGAAGAAGAAATGAGTCCGACCATATCATGTAATGCATTGGCAGGAATTACCACTCCTCAAACTTTCAAGATAGAAGGACATATCAAGAAGAAAAAGGTAATAGTGTTGATTGATTCGGGTAGTACCCATAACTTTATTCATTTTAAGGTAGCCAAGGAATTGAATTATTTCCTATACCCAGCAGCAAAATGTCAAGTGATGGTTGCAAATGGAGGAACTATAAATTGCTCTGGAAAATGCCATAATATCAAGATATCCATGGGGTAATATGTATTGAATAGTCCAATGCTTTCCATCCCAATGGGAGGTGTTGATGTCCTACTAGGAGTACAATGGTTACAATCTTTGGGGATGGTAGCTTTTAATTTCCAAGAAGTTTTCTTGAATTTTTTTCGGAAGGAAAGGAAATCAAATTACGAAGTATCACAGGGAATCTAGGAAAGATAATAAGCTCTAATGTCATGACAAAGTTTTTGAAGAAAGAAAAACGAGTTGTAATTGCATAATTATGCTCACTAGAAGTTCCAACATCAAAATCATCGATTTCTCCATATCTCCAAAGATTCTTGGACAATCATTCCAGTGTGTTTGATAATCCCAAAGGACTCCCACCTATTCGTGATCATGATCATGCTATTCATTTGATTCCAGGAAGTGTTCCTCCAAACATCCGGCCTTACAGATATCCTTATGTCCAAAAGAGTGAAATTGAACGTATGATTGCAGAAATGTTAAGAGGCTAGTATAATTCAACCTAGTCAAAGTTATTTCTCTACTCCAATAGTATTGGTGCACAAGAAGGATGGATCATGGCGCATGTGTCCGGATTATAGGGAGCTCAATAAGCTCATTATTAAAGATAAATTTCCCATTCCTGTGATTGAAGAATTATTGGATGAATTACATGGAGCAATTTACTTTACCAATTTGGATCTTCGTTCAGGATATCATCAAATTAGAATTAAGACTAAAGATATTCGAAAAACATAATTTCAAACCCATGAGGGTCATTATGAATTTTTGGTCATGCCTTTTGGCCTTACCAATGCACCTTCTACATTTCAAGGGTCGATGAATTCCATTTTCAAACCCTTCCTTAGAAAATTTGTGCTAGTATTTTTTGATGATATACTAATCTATATTAGGTCTTGGAAGGATCATGTTCAACATGTTGACAGGGTGCTCAAAATATTGGAGGAGAAACAATTATATGAAAAAGCATCCAAATGTTTCTTTGGAGTACAAGAGGTGGAATATCTGGGTCATATTATATTTCACAAGGGTGTTAAGGTAGACCCTAACAAAATTAAAGCCATTAAGGAATGGAAATTCCCCACAGCCATAAAGCAGTTGCATAGATTTCTTGGGTTAACAGGTTATTATCGCAAGTTGTTAAGAATTATGGGAGAATAGCAGCACCTATAACAACATTATTGAATAAAGATGCATTTTCATCGACTCCTGAAGCAGTTAAGGCCTTTGAACATATTAAAGAGGGAATGTTCCTAGCACCAATATTAGTTATTCCAGACTTCAAAAAATCCTTTATTGTGGAATGTGATGCCTCAGGAAATGGAATTGGATTTTTTTTAATGCAAGAAGGAATACCCATTACTTTTGAAAGTCATTTAATCAAAGGAAATTATTTACAAAAGGCTATTTATGAAAAGGAAATGTTGGCAATACTACATGCACTAAAGAAATGGAGACTTTACCTAATGGGAAGACACTTAAAGGTAAAAACTGATCATGATAGTCTTAAACACTTTTTGGAACAAAGACTATCTTTGGAAGAGTAGAAAAAGTGGGTCAAAAAGATTTTGGGTTATGACTTTGAAATCATCTACAAAAAAGGGAAGATAAATGTTGTTGTAGATGCACTCTCAAGAAGGGATGAAGAGGTGGAAGCATTGCTTTGTGCCATTTCTATTATCCAACCAGATTGGATAACTGAAGCAAGGGATGAATGGAAGAAGGATGAAGAAGTTTGGACACTCATTCAAAATTTGCAGTAATATCCTAGTACATCTGATTCATTTAGTTGGAAAAATGATTCCTTATGGTACAAATATTGCTTATATATTTGCAATAATTCCCAACTAAAACAAAATATTCTTTTGGACTTGCACACTTCTCCTTTAGGAGGACACTCAAGATTTTTAAAAACTTACCACAGGGTGAAGAAAGAATTTCTTTGGGATGGCCTTAAATCTGATATTCAAAATTTTGTGGCAGAATGTTTGGTTTGCCAGAAAAATAAAATTGAGACAATTAAGACCTCGGGTATTCTACAACCTTTATCTATTCCAAGTCAACTTTGGGAGGAGATTTCAATGGATTTTATCACAGGTTTACCTAATTTTGAAGGAAGGAGTGTCATCATGGTGGTAGTTGATAGACTTACCAAGTATGAACACTTTTGTGCATTATATCATCCATTTAAAGCAAGTACGGTTGCTACTGCATTTATGGAAACAATTCAAAAGCTACATGGAAACCCGAAGATTATTGTAAGTGACAGAGATCCCATTTTTACAAGAAATTTTTGGAAGGAATTATTTTCTTGTCTGGGTACTCAACTAGCTCATGGCTCATCTTATCATCCTCAATCTGATGGTCAAACAGAGATATTGAATAAATGTTTGGAAGGCTATCTTTGTTGTTTTGTATCTGATAAGAAAGAAAAATGGGTCAAGTGGTTACCTCTCACTGAATGGTGGTATAACACTTCCTTCCATACTGTAGCAAAAATGACCCCATTTATGGCACTTTATGGATATCATCCACCATCCATCACATCTTCTTTAAGGGAAAATTCTAGGGGTTCAAGCAGTGGAGATTCACATCGAGCATCAACAAGAAGTTCTCCAACTCTTAAAGGATAACCTAAATTTGGCACAAGATCGAATGAAACAAAAAGCAGATCAACATCACAATGAGAGAAGTTTTGATGTGGGAGATTGGGTATTTTCATGGCTACAACCATACAAACAAATGTCCCTCAAGCAAGCTAAGAAGTATAATAAATCATCGCCAAAGTACTATGTCCTTACAATGTGTTGCAAAAGATTGGTACTATGGCATACAAATTGGAGCTTCCTACTTCTTCGCGAGTGTATCCAGTTTTCCATGTTTCATGCTTAAAAAAGGTTCTAGGGGACAAAATTCCAGTTCAAACAATATTTCCATAACTTGATGAGGAAGGAAAAACCATATTGGAACCTGAAGTAGTCATGGAAACAAGAACTCTACAGCTACGAAATTGATCAATTTCAGATTATCTCATCAAATGGAAGAACTTACCCACTGAAGATTCTACATGGGAGGATGAGAATTTTATATAGAAGCACCTGGATCTACTCAAGCACTGAGGACAACACTTTTTTGAAGGAGAGGAGCATGTTAGGTCCTTATATTACTAGTGTAGCCCCTTATTGTTGTTAGTGTAACCCCCTTATTTTTATTGTTGTACCCCTGTAACGCCTGTATTGTTATTATTATCCCCTTACATTATTATTGTTAGGTCGGCTAGCTGACATTGTGGCCCCACGAGGATTACATTGTCGCCCCATGGACTCCTATATATAGAGAGAAGGTTTTGTCATTTGTATCATCCAAAAATTGTTCATTCATGTAATGTATTGGAGGTTTCCCCCTCGAAGTGGCTTATTTCTAAGGTGTTGATATCTCTTTTCTTCTCTTTTTGGAGTTGGTTTCACAACATAAGAAGGTCTCATTAAGAGATCTCATTGGAGGTGCACTTCAACATTTCATGAAGTGAAAAGTTCTTCATCAATTTGGGGAAGATGGTATTCTACAAAGGAAGGATACCATGATTATGCAGCACATCACTTTTCTTCCATATTGGGGTGAGTGGGTGAGGATGATAAGCAAGGGTTTGCATGACCACTTGCGGATTTATGACATGGGCCAATAAGCTTGGCTACGTTGGTTTCCCTTGGGAGATTCTTGTCACTCCCCAAAGGCTCCTATTTCTTTGATCCATGCCTTAGGGAACACTTATGAAATGAAGAAGGAGGCATGGCTGCGATGGCTGCATTGGCTGCTCTTGGGTGAGTATGGTTACCACCCAATAGCTCATAATTTTCTGATTCATGCCTTGTGTATCAATGTTAAAATGCAGCAAAAGAAGGCATGTTCATTTTGGTTTTCCTTAAGAGATTTTGGCCACCACATGGCATACCCTATGTCTATGTGTTTTTTATTGGGGAAGGCTTGGCATGATGCTCTAATGATGTGTATTGATGGAGTTCATTTTTATTGGTCTGATGTGACATTCCATATGTCTATCAGTATGTTTTTTCTTCATGATGCACATGGGGAAGAGAGGAAGCAACAAATCTCATGTTGCTTTGGTTGATTTTGGGGGAGTTTGGCTTATCCATATTATATAGAGGAGATGGAGCATGGAAACAAAGGGCCTTACTCCAGTGGTTACTATTAGGAGAATATGGTCTGACCTCTTTTTCTACCCATATAACTCCTTCCCTTCTTCTTTTGCATAACGTTGGAATGATGCTTGGATCCAACAAGGCCAACAGGGCTAAGGATGGGAGCATGAAAATTCTCAATAAAATTCATAAAGCATGGTATGAAGAGATGTATTGTGAGAGGGAGCTTTTCCCTTGTGGAAAGAACCACTTTATTTTATGTATCTCATATATTAATGATGAAGTTGGAACTCATATGGTTGTCACTTGGCACTTCATGGTGGAAGGAGGACATCTAACCATACAGTTGGAGGTCATTCTTTATGTTTTTGAAAGAAAAATTTGGAGCCAAACATACATAACACATTGCAGAAAATGGAGGAAGCATTCCTTATGTGGATGCCATTTAGTGGGGAAGAGATGGCTTTGCATCTACTTTTTGAGTTTCTTGAGGACAAGCAACATTTTGCCCGGGAGGACTGTAATAATCCCAAATTTTCACCTGATATTTGGAATATTAGAGTTCTTAATTTTCTTAATGAATTAATTGAATAAAAGGGTGGAGGGACCCCTAATCCTCAATATGAATAAATATCCACTTTTTGTTTGTGAATGTTGATTAATTAAGCCTAGATATACATAATGAGGTAGTTGAGAAACTACTAATGTGAATGGGATTGGAGATCATGTCTCATTAATGAGATAGATCATGGAGGTTGACACCGTCAACTAAGATCTTGAAGATGTCAAAAACAAGATCATAAATCATTGATGATCAAGTGGTGGAGGTTAATATGCAATTAATGCACACATGATGGAGAAGGTGTACATTGCACTTAGACATGATGGATGATTTGGTCAAACAGCGCAGCCAAACATGGAGGATTTGGTCCATATGCACAGCGCAGTATAGATGGAGGCCAAGGCATGGAAAGGCTCAAACATTATATAAAGGAGATGAAGGAAAGGATGGAGGTATGTTGTATATTCTTGATGTAAGGATCTTTTCAGATCTGGAACTGTCATGTGACATTCCATTGCTTTCTTGGGTTGTTTAGCACAAGGTGTTCCTAGTCGAGAATCCCACCTATTTCTTAGAGTAGTTCTAGAAAGAGTATTGTAATTCATTCTACATAAGGCATTGGTGCCACATCTCTTTCCCTACTTTCTGCAGAACATTCATATTGAGAAATTGCAGATTTCTGAGGATCAGTTTGGAAGGTGGAAGTTGTCTTCAGTACTTCAGCTGGAGAACTAGTTAGGGTTTATTCCTATCACCTCGGGCTTATATATCATCATTCCCAGAGCTTCATTTCAAATCTTGCATTAGGCCAAAATTTATTGACCTCCTAGCAACAGTATTTATTTCAGGAATTACGTTGTCCAATTTGCAGATCCAAAAGGAGGAAGGAAGTTGCTAGCATTTCAGATAGTAATCCTATTGAGGGATCATACCCTCACATTTCCATCAGTATTTCCATCAGCCTGGATTTTATTGCAGCATTTTTCAACAGGAAGAAGGCCTCTCTTTCCCTCACAGCACATTTTCTATTGGCAGTTGTGTTGCAACAGCTGTAATCATTATTGGAGGATTGAGAAGCTAGATCTAGAGCTTCCAGCTTGTAGATCTGAAGAAGGGATCAACCCTTCAAGCTTAGATATGATCTTGCAACATATTTCAGCCATCCATTTTCCAGATCTAGCTTCAAATATGTATTTCCCATCAGATCAAGGATCAACTCCTAGGAGGGTGATTTTCCAAAGTCGTAGATTTGGAAAATCCTTTCTGGGATATCTTGGGTATCCATCACATAGGCCAGGTCTTGAATCTTGGCCTCATTTGAGCTCTAGATTTGAGTAGATCTGCATTTTCATTTTCAGCCTGCAGCTATATGTTCATATTTTTTTGAAGGGATAGTGTATTATTTTATTTAGTGGCTCTTCAGTTACGCACTACCTATTGTGGCATGTTTTCTGGATGATTCTAGACCATATCTTTGGCTAGATCTCCTTATATTTTGTACATTGTGTAACTAAAATTCTCCATTATAATAAAATGGCTTAGCTTCTCTGCAAATTCTGATGTTGTCTTCAGATTTATTGTTTACTTAGTTGCAGTCCTTATATTGTGTTTCAGTATTACTGCATTCTAACTTTTGGGATATTACAGTTTTAATTTCCACATTACATTCTCTGTGTTGTCGGGGGAAATTCATCCCACTGTGTTTTATTCATAATTCTAAACATGGCATTGGAGCAGGTCTAGGCTCTTAGTAAAAGAAAGTGATCTTTACTGAAGAATTTTATTCTCCAGAAGTGAGTAGGTTTTTTTACATAGACCAGATGGCAGTATCAGGCACAACCCTGACTGATCAAGCCTACACTCCATTAACATATCTGTCACTAATATCACTCAAATGCATTCCATTAAAATACCCATGGTGCTAGGACATGTTTTCAAGGGATAATTATTCGGCAACATTGGGATGAGGTAATGTTATGACACACATAATATAAGGGGTCATGCCAACACACAAGAAGCGTGAGGCTGAAATACAGAGAAGAAGTGGTTGGCTACAATGAAGTGGGGACTTCCAAAGAAAAAACATAGAAATAAAACTATGAAACATATGATGTATGATCTACTACACACATATTCTATTTTTTTCGGTATTCCTTACCTCAAGCAGAAACACTTATTGAACTGCCAATTTCACTACAGTAAGGCGAGCCTATTCCTCCATTTCAAAGAAGGTGGAGACAAGTGAACTATTTGAATCACTTGGTTTACACTATCAACACCCTTTTTCTGGTATAAATAGCAAGAGGGCCTCTGTCCTCCTATGCTTGCGAAATCTAACCTTTGGAAGGAAGATGATGGATCTCTACCAAGAATATCACAAAGAACCAATCTTTCATTGAAAACCTAGCAGATCATTTATGTGTCAGATCAAACACGACCTGGGAATAATTTTTTCGAAGTCACAATTTAGCAATACATTCTCCTAGGAAAGCATTTTCTCTCACAGTATGATAGAGGTTGAACTGAACTTGGACAGTGCGTTGTGAATGGACACACTTAGAGAGTGCGAAAAGCAGCGACATTGGAATCAAAGAAATCTGGGACCTCCAATCTATATCGAAATGCCATCATCTAAATCAAGTTATAGAGATATGCATTTTATGAGTTGATTGACGCTAAGACAACGATGTGCAGAACCAGCGAGACTGGTAATGCACCTGCTATACAAATCGCACTTCCAAATATGACTTGAATGGGATCCTTTCACTAGATGCAACGTTTTAGGTTGAAAAATCGCATGACATGACTTCCGTAGGTCGCAACCTTCTCTAAGGTCACTAGGTTGCTTTTCGCAGCCTCAAATATACGACCAAGAAACATGATTTTTTCACATCTGTGACTATGCGACCTTTCTCAGTCGCTAGGTCACAAATTCACACCTGAAGGAGTTGAATATTGTGCAACCCATCCTTTTCAGTGACTGTGTGACCTCGCTAAGTTTCTGGGTCGCAAAATCGTGCTTAAGTGAGTCAACGATTGGTGTGACCCGTCCTCTCCAGTGACTGTGCGACCTCCCTCATACTCGCTTCTCAACCATGCGAGATCCTCCTGCCATTGTCTCTATAGCAAGAATGAATGGAATGAGGGATCAATACACTGAGTAATTTTCCAAAGCGCAGGATGGTGTGAATTGGAGGAGGCGTTCAATTTACATTACCCATAATCTAGTTACGCCATGATTATCCAAATGATAAAATGTAATACCCCAAGTTTCCACGATTTTAAATTGACAATTGAACAAGTCCAAAGGGGAAGTGGACCCTGATGGAGAACTAGTATGTGGATTTATTTTATTTTTAATTAATAAAAATAAAATGGAAAATTATGTGTGCAATGACTAGATTGAGAATTGAGATCTAAAACCTAAATCCATGAGGATGTGGATAAGGTGATGAGACTTTCCCACACCTTCTAGAAAATCCTTGGAAGGAATAAAAAAAGTTACTAAAAATTAGATTTTGAGATAAACATCTAATTTTCATCAATAAAGAGGAAAGTATTGGGAAGAGGTGGAAAAAGTTGGAAATACAAAAAAGACAGCTTTAAGGTACCTCTGTGGAAGAAACAGAGGGAAATCCTAAGCAAAACAGAAAGAAAGCATCCTGAAATTACTAGATGCAGTAATTGGAAACAGACTAGGGAAAGCAAAGCTTAAATAAGTTTCTCCATGATAGACAAAGGGTTGTCTATTACTAGAAGCTCAGGTCTCAGCTTGGGGGTGAGTTACAGAGAGAAAACTCTAAGGTTGGGTAGAAACTAGTCAGAGAAAATTGGTATACACACCTAACTAGAATTTTACTGGTTGATATTAATCTTGCATGTATGTTAACGGGCACCTTATTAGGAAATTATTAATATAAATGTGAAAATTTTGAAGTTAAACTTGTAGATTTTACTTATTTTAATTTACATTGAGTCCAATGATCTAGCATAGGTCCATACATTTAACAGATTTTGTTTCAGTAGTAATACTAAAATATTTATGGTTGTATGGACAAAGTCTAGTTAGCTCCAACTCCTAGAATGTCTAAATCTGGTGACAGATTTAAATCTAGGGTTAGGAATTCTAACCGAGAATCTTGCTATCCTATTTAAGTAATGAAACTGTTATTATTATTCGACTAAAATCTCAAAAAAGAAAATATCAGTAAACATAAATTAAGTTTAGATCTAAGTCATAACATTATATACAGTGAGAGAAGGGGCATGGATATTATCGCACAAAAGTATGTAGAAGAATTTAGTATACTGACACAAAACTTTGAGTACTACCTAAAATAAAACAAATTCTTTTTGGTAATATTATAGCCTAATGTACTGATATATATATATATATATATATATATATATATACAGATCCATTTTCTATCCTAATCATTTACAATCTATTCAGAGTTGAATATACTAGAAATGGGATACTTGTTAAAATTTATTTCAAGAAGGACCTTAGAATTCTTCACTATTCATGGGAATATCTAACATGCTTATGAATATAGTATACTAAATGAAATATTAGTAAAGTTAAATACATAAGATATGTATATATGAAGAGATAGAAAAGCATTTCTAAATTATGTACTAGAGCATAGGAATAGTAGTAAAGGAAAATATTATCCTCTTAGAGATGCATGCAGAATTATGTTATCCCCATAAAATTATTAAACAAAATTAAATGATGTTACATTATCATGGCTACCTACCACAGAAATAAAACAATTATGTTCAAATTTATAGAGGAAGCATAAGGATTTCAACCATTCAAAAAAAGAAAGGAGATATACATATATCCATATTAAAGATATCAAGGTATAATATATACTATTTCACCTGAAGGTAACTTCTTCAACTACAATAGTAGATTTAACTCTTAAGAGAAAAAGACAGTTACGATAATTTGGAAGAGAAGGAAATTATAAAAAAGTCTGAACAGTCCAGTCTTGGGTCTAAACACAGAAATATATCCATATATATTACAGTCAAAGTTTGAAAGTAAATACAACAACATAGTTGATACTAGGGTCACTGTGAAATAAAAAGGTACATCTGCGATAAAACTGAAGTGAAGATCAGTGCAAAAGAGACCTCCAGAAAACAATAACACCAGCCTGTTCACAAACAAAGGTTCATTGTCAAGAAGGAGACGAGTTGTTGAGTGAAGCAAGTATGTCGACAGTGAGAGAAATACATGTAAATTATATGCACCTATACATAACAAGCCAATCAGTTAGAATTTAATTAACAGTATGAGGGACTCATAAATTAAATGTCAAATTGAGCTACATAAGGAAAACGAGTTACTTTATCAAGCTCTTCATTCACAAAAGTCTCATCTGTATTCATAATAAAACAAGTAATGCTTAGATAGTATATTTAAGTGAATAATATAAAATAACTAAAGCAATGAAGCCTAAAGAAAAACAATGTGAACGAAATTTTAGCATAATAGTGCACCTATGGAAAATGCATGGGAAAAACAAAACCCTTCAACCTGAGGGATGAAGTGTAACAACATCCTTGAGACCGAGATGGGTGAAAGAAAATGTCATCACACTTCAGAAAGGAATTGGTGTAATCTACGTAGGAGTTCTTATTACCAAATGCAAATGCGGAAAAATGTATTAACCACTGACAAAAACGTGAGGCAAATAGCTTCATTTTACAAACGATATGAGTAGTTGAATGAGAGAACTCTGATTAAATAAACGAAAACAACCTGCCACTGTAAGTGGAAATTGAGACTGAACTTGAACCCATGTCATAGGGTTTCAGAAATCTTATTAATTAAAGCAGTAAGAAAAAGAACGTATGCAAATTTGGGGAAAACTCAACTTCATATTAATCTAAAGAGAAAAATTAGAACCTCGAAAGGCTGGAACCATATCAAATGGGAGGCACCTTTGTAACATTCGTGGAATAGAAAGAAGATAAAAAAAACACATGTTCCAATACGAAAATTCTAGGAGCATAAATGATAAAAACATGTAACCTCCAGTCATATATCAAATACCAAGGTAAACGAAAAATGCAGGCATCCATACGCACTATCTATTCATAATAATATACGCCATAGCGGAGAGGTACATCAAAAATTAACTAAAAGGGGAAGGATTTCTACTGTAAATGAATTCTATTACATAAGGGAAGTATGAATTACCTGAAGAAATTTCACCCGTGCTAAGGCGTGATGGAATGGTGGCATAGCGTCTTTCCATTTGGCCTTCGTTCGGAGGATCTTGAAGAAAAATACAGTGGGCAGGCTCAAACGACAAGTGAAATAGTAATGAAAATGTTGTGTAAACACCTAGAATGTAAACAAAGATAAACGATAACCGAACCCTAATCAAATATTCAATCCCACCATCCACGTGTCAACAGATAGAGAAGAAGCGGGAATCGATGGGGAGGGTTTCGAGAAGGAATTTCAACAGCTGGAAATCAAATCTCGATGGGAAATTGAATATCTATGAATTTATTTCAAAGGTACAATATCACACGAAACGTACCGAATCAATTTACTGAGGCAGTTAATACACATCTTAACCCTTATAATAGAAATGCCACATAATGCCCTCATAACTTGGACAACAAAGGAGGTAGGCGTTGCCATTAAAATGACATTAAAGATCGAGAATCCCATTGGCATGTCACTGATGGGAGATTAGGAGAGGAAAAAAGTCTCGAATTCATGATGTGGAATAGTATTTCTCATGGGCAAGAACTTTAATTCATGAAGACAATTACGATTTACGTAATTAAACCCTAATATGAAAAAGTTGGAAAAGGATAAAATTAAACGTATGGGAGAAATAAAATATGAGATGGCAAGGTATTGTATTATAATCATACCTAGCCTATATGTATAAAGAATTACAAGATTAATGTTGAGTAAAATATTTAGAGTATGAATGGTAAATTGGAATATAGGATGTTAATAATTATACTTATGGAAATCCATAACTTTAATGAGGTAAGGAATTATGTAAAAGATCTTTAAATCTTAATAAAGGTTGGTCACATAAAGTCCATTAATGAATTTGTTTAGTATTAGACTAACGCGCAAATTTATGTACTGAGTACTATTAACATTAGCAACGAAATACTAAAACTCAAGAAAAGAAAAGGAAAAGTTTAGTGTTGATGACAGAATCTCGTCGAATTGCGATGAAAATGAAAGAGACAAGAATATTGAGGCTTTGATAGAATCTCATCGATTTGCGATGGAAACTTAAAAAGGTGAAATTAATACAACAAAATAAAGGCTAGTACAATATATGCATTTGGACCTAATGGAAAAAATAAAAAGAAAAAAATTTGTGAAGTGAGAGTCATTATAAATGGTTTCAGAGCATTAGCTAAAACACTGGGAAAATTATGTGCTCACACAGAAAATGTATGTTGTTGTAAAATTTTTGGAATTTAAATTTTCCTAATATTAATTTCATTTACAGTGAACAGTACTAAAGTATATAGCTGCGAACTATGACTAAAGAGGATGAGTTGTATGTAGATCTGGGTGGTGGATAAAACACGTTAGATCAAAATGCTTCGTTGATGGCTATGTTGCATAGAATGCAACAAGAAATGGCACAACTTAAAATACACAATGAAAGGCTATCCTTAGCCAGTGAGGAGCAAGACAGACTGATAAGGGAATTGAATTCCTGGATTAGTCAATAAGGTGAAGATTCCAGAAGGAAGAGAAAGGGAAGAGTCGATTTCTCAGAAGATTTTGAGGAATATGACGCCTCTAAACAGCAGTCTATATGGAAGAAGGAATTATAGGGTGAATTCTAGAAAATTAAATCTCCCTCATATGATAGAGAGAAGGAGGAAGATGTTGAAGCATGGCTTCTGAATATGATAAAGTACTTTCAGGTTTACGAATATGAAATTCACTTAAGAGCCAGGCTGGCTATTTATCAGCTGCAAGGTAAGGCTACCTTGTGGTGGGAAGAAACAAAAATGGTCCATGCCATTGATGAGAAAATGGTGACTTGGGAATATTTTCAAGTTAAGTTTAAAAATCAATACTTGAATGAATGCTACTATGAAGACAAGGCAAAAGAGTTTCATGAACTCAGATTGGGACAACTCAAGATTGATGAGTTTGTAACAAAATTCACAAATCCATTATGATATGTACCTTATATCAAAGAGGATAAGGGAAAGGTGCAGAGGTTCTTGAACTGTCTGCTCACTATTTATAAATAAAATATAGAGTTTGATAACCCTAATACTATAGATGAGGTGGTGCGCAAGGCCAGATTGTGTTATCAGCAGTTCAAGGGTAAGAGTGAGCAAGGAAAGAATTGGTCAAAAAAAGGTGACTTCAGTGGAAAGAAAACCAAACCAGCATATCTGAAAAACTTTAAGAGAAACCACCAAAGAAATAAGTTCAGCAAAATGGGTGACAATCGAACTGCTCAATCACAAACTGGGTCCAAACAAATAAATGGAAATAATAAAAGAGAGGGGATTGTTAAAATGAAAGAACCTTTGAAGTGTTGGGGTTGTGGAGAACCTCATTTATTGAGGGATTTTCCACACCGGAATATCCAGATAGTACAAGTACTGAGAGAGGCAACCACAGTTAATGATGTAGCAAGGAACATCCCCAAAATTAGTGTTTCCTTATAAGATCATCAAGCAGAACACCAGTCCACTATGGTCGAAATGGAAGGTATGATTGCTGACCAATCTATTATAGTTTTAATAGATCCATGTGAATCTTTAAGTTATATCAGTCCAGGAATGTAGTGGATAGGCGAAAAATGGAGAGCGAGGGAAAATTTTCGTTTGACCTAGGGTTTCATACGCCTTTTGCTGCGGCCGCAAGCCAAACCTAGTCGAACAGGGGAAGCCACCATGGTTTCGATCTCTATGCTTCCCCTGCAAACCCTTGCGGCAATGCATCTGTGGGGCGATGGCTTCAATTTTTACCCATTTGCGGCCATGCGACGGATGCAAAGATTACTATGGATTGGTGGAACATTCTCGCGGCGGATATTATTTGGATCCCCTGCAGACTTGACTGCTGGTCTGTATTTTCGTTTTTGACTACACACCTGGACCGAATCCCTCTTTTATCGATTGTGCGTGACCTATTTGCAGGTGCACGCCACTGGTGGTTTGTTGGGCATAGAATCCTCCCGCCGGCTTTTGGGATGCGCTGGTTACCTCACCCCCTGATGCATTATTCGACAACACTTGGTGGCGAGGGCATGGATGCTCGGGTTTGTTCGCAGGTTTGCGTTGGGGTCACACACCTCCGGAACCTGCTTCCCCTATGCGCATCGGTTCAGTGGTCACATTCCCACTGTGCTGCTCCTCGCTGGTGGGCTGCACTTGGACAACCGGCCACCATTGATGGTACAAAGATACAAGAGTTGGTCAGGCCACCTCTGATGCAAACGTATGTGGAAGAGCTAGCGCCCGGTAACAACTGCAATGCAAATAAAAATCAGGTAAACACACACAGTTTTCAGATTTTTCTCAAGATTCCTAAGGGAAACAGTATATTGCTATGGATTAATGCATCTGATCAGGTTACAAACCTGAAACAATCTATTTGGCTAACCACTGGTTATCCAAGTCACGTTCAATCCCTCATCCATGGAGGGAAGTCGCTACAGGATTCCAGCAAACTCTGCGACTATGGTATTTGCCCTGCAGATACCATTTACCTCAACATGAGACTGAGAGGTGGTGTTGTTGGGCAGCATAGTGCACAAGGATCTCGGGGTATGTCCTATAAGAATATACTAAAAGGAAAAAACACATCTGCAATCCCTACGGCACAGGCTGCAAATGGCAATGTGCCGAGACCCTACATAGTAGAACTACAGGACCAAACCCCAGCACTAAAAATAAACAGCACAGCAGCAGAGGAGCATATAAAGACATATGAAGCCCAGGCATTAATTTTTCGCTTCAACGGTTTCTGGCCCAAACCCATGGACCTATTTCAATGGATCTTCACACAATGGTCTTTGGAATGTGAAATACATCTCTGTTCCAAGGGGTTTTTTATCGTTAAATTTCAAACCTCAGAGGAAAGAGATATCATAATCAGAGAGGGGCCTTGGTTCTGGGGGTCCACGGGGCTATTTATAACCCCATGGTTTCCAGATTTTGACCCCAACACCATGACAGTTGCCAGATTACCAGTATGGGTGAGACTCTACAACCCGCCTCTTCATTTATGGAATGAACAGGTTCTCGAGAGCATAGGGAATAGCCTCGGGAGGTATATCAAAACAGACATGGAAAGAATAGAACAAAGAATTTTCACCTTTGCTCGGATCTGTGTAGAAGTAGATTTAAGCAAAGGGATACCGGAGAATATCATGCTGATTTATAAGCACCAAAACTGGCTGCAATCACTTGATTACGAGAACACTGCGTTTAGATGCAGGAACTGCAGGATGACAGGTCACCTTCAAAATACATGTCCAGAAGCTAAGAAAACAAATAGCAAAAAGAAACCGAATAGGAAGCAGAGGAAAGGTTGGCAGTATCCCCCTCCTGACTCAGAGGAGGACGAGTCAGAAGAAGAAGAGGAACTAGCTCCGCCAGGAAGTAAGCAGCCAACACAGGAACCAGAAGTACAAACAGAGGATATGAACGCACCCATGGATCCACACCTTCAAACAAAACAATCAGACAGGAATGTCGAGGACATGGGCAGCGGAGGGATTAAAAGACATCATACATCAGAAACGTCAGATTCGGACAAGGACACAGGAATCCATAATGCAGAAAATCAGATTGTCCTTGCCACTTGTGTTCCATCCCAGGGCGAATGGCGCAAGGTTGAGAAGAAGAAAGGCAGAAAAACCTGAGTGTGGGACGCCTTTCCCACTTTCCAGCAGTTTCTAGTTTTCTCTGTCTCTTTCTCTCTTCCCAGTTCTCTCTCTTTTTCTTTCATTCTTTCTGAATGCAAGGTAGCCTAGCTACAACGCATTGTGTGCCAAAGCACATGTGCCCATTGGGCTTTTTCTGAAAATGCTTCAATGCATATGCTATGTGTAACTTTTCATTTCTATAAATAAAAAGTTACCGATTTTTTCTGTGGAAAAAAAAGTTATATCAGTCCTCAAATGGTATAAAAATGTAAATTAAAGTCAGAGAAGTTTCAAAAGTCTTGGTTAGTCCAGTTAGCCACTAGCACAAAATAGAAAGTAACTCGTAAGTTATCCTAAACATCCATAAACCTAAATGGATATCAAACATAATTAAATCTAAATATTCTGCCATTAGGGTCTTATGATGTACTGATAGGGATGGAATGGTTAGAAAAACAGAAGGCTGTGATGAATTATTTATACAAAACCTTACACTACATTGACAAGGAGGGAAAACCTTTTATAATAAAAGGAAAGCCTAAACCCATATCTGTGAGACAAATTTTAGCCCTTCAGTTAAAGAGAATTGCTAGGAAAGGGTATCAGGTGTATTTTTTTCATGTAGAGGAGTTGGGACAGCAATCAGAGGAAAATATGTTGGAAACATTATCGGTAATAAGAGAATTTAAAGATGTTTTTCCAGATGAAATTCTTCATTTTCCCCCTAAGAGAGAAATTTATTTTTCAATTGATTTAATGCCGGGAACAACTCCAATTTCTAGAGCCTCATATAGAATGAGCACTTCATAATTAATGGAGTTAAAAATGCAACTACAAGAGTTGTTGGACCGAGGTTACATTAGACCAAGTGTATCCCCATGGGGAGTACCGGTGCTATTTGTGAAAAATAAAGATGAAACCTTTAGAATGTGTATTGATTAACTTCAATTAAACAAGCTGATAATCAAAAAAAAAATATCCATTGCCTGGGATATATGACCTCTTTGACCAAGTTAGAGGGGCAACCGTGTTTTTAAAATTTGATTTAAGAACTGGTTACCATCAGTTAAGAATTAAAAATGAATATATCAGTAAAACAACATTTAGAACCGGAATGGACACTATGAGTTTGTGGTCCTACTGTTTGGATTGACCAATGCACCCACCACTTTTATGTGTTTAATGAATAGTATCTTAAATAAATACTTGGACAAGTTTGTACTAGTATTTATTGATGACATTTTGATTTATTCAAAAAGTGAAGTGGAGCATAAAGAACATCTTAGAAATGTTTTGTAAACTTTTAGGGAAAACAAATTGTATGCTAAGTTTAGCAAATGTGAATTTTTCAAAGATAAAATTCAATACTTAGGGCATATAATTTCAGAATAAGGGTTGACTGTAGACCCAGAAAAGACAAAAGCAACCAAAAAGTGTCATGTACCTACTGTTGTATCCGTTGTAAGATCCTTTATGGGAATTGTAGGATACTATCGAAGATTTGTAGAGATATTTTCAACCTTAGCCTACCCATTACTTCCTTGCAAAGGAAAGGAGTGAAATTTGAATGGACTGAAAAAGGCCAAAATAGCTTTGAGCAGCTAAAATTGAAGCTTACTACAGCACCTGTTTTAAATATTGCTGACCCAAATCAGGAATTTGTAGTATGCACAGACGCTTGTGGAGAAGGATTAGGGGGAGTACTACTACAAGAAAATTTTGTTATAGCCTATGAATCCAAAAAACTTAAGAAACATGAACAGAATTATAGTGTTTATGATCTTGCGTTAGCTGTTGTAATACATGCCTCAATATGTGGAGGCATTACCTTCTCGGGAAAAAATTTGTGTTGATGACATATCACGTCAGCCTAAAGTATTTCTTCACTCAAACAAATCTGAATGCTAGACAAGCTAGGTAGTTGTCTTTCCTGAGTGAATTTGACATGGAGATAAAACATATCAAAAGTAAGGAAAACAAGATTGCAGATGGATTTAGAAGAAATGTTTGGAAAAGTGTGAGTACTATTGGACGTAGTGTCAACTTTGACTTAGAGGGACTAATACAAGGGGTAGTGAACCAAGACCAAAACTATGAAAATATTCAGACACAAATGCTGAAAATTGAAATAAAAGGGTATACACAAAATTAAAAAAGGCTAATCTGTTACAGAGATAGATTGTACATTCCTGCTGTAAACTCTTTAAAGAAAGAAATTTTGGATGAATATCATAAAAGGCCCTATTCTGGACATCCTGGATACCAGAAATTACTCACAGCTTTAAGAAAGAACCTATTTTGGCCTGGAATGAAAAAGGATGTAGCAAGTTACTTGGCTAGATGCATTGATTGTCAACAGGTAAAGGTTAAACATCAGCATCCAACTGGGTTGTTGAATCCTTTACCCATTTTAGAATGGAAGTGGGAAATTGTTTCCATGGATTTTATTAGTGGTTTACCAAGAACCAAATATCACCATGACTATATCATGGTTGTGGTGGATACTTTGAAAAAAGCTACTCATTTTATACCTGTACAGTCTACCTTTGGAACAGCTCAAGTGGCAAATGTGTTTATGAAGGAGATTGTGAGGTTACATCGTGTTCCTAAAATGATCATTTCAGATAGGGACGTGAAATTTACTGCAGCTTTTTGGAGGAGTTTGTTTGGAGGTATGGGTACTAAATTAAATTTTAGTACTACCTACCATCCCCAAATTGATGGTCAAACTGAAAGAACAAACCATATTCTAGAGGATATGTTAAAGATGTATGTTATGTATAGGCCAACCAAGTGGGAAGATTATTTAAACTTAGCAGAATTTGCCTACAACAATAGTTACCAAGCTTCCATCATTATGAGCCCGTTTGAAGCACTTTATGGCAGGAAGTTCCATACCCCCCTAAGTTGGAGTCAACCTGAAGATAAACTGCTACTTGGATGAGAAGCTTTACAAGAAATGGAAAAATTTGTGAAACAGATTCAAAAAAATATCAAAACATCTCAGGACAGACAGAAAAGTTATGCAGACAAAAAGAGAATTCACAGGTCAATGTGGGTAATCATGTATATCTGAGGATTGAGCCTAAAAAGAGTACTTTGCACACCGGAAGCTGTGAAAAATTATCTCCACAATACCGTGGACCTTTTGAAGTGCTGGAAAGAGTGGGACCAGTTTCCTATAAATTGGCCTTACCCATTCATATTAAGGTTCATGATATGTTTCATGTTTCTTTATTAAAAAAATATTTATATGATTCTTCTCACGTTATTGATTGGAATGTGATTCAGGTGGAACCAGAAAGGGAATTCTTCTAGAGCCGCCTCAAATCTTGGAGTGGGAATAAATTGAACTTTGAAACTAGACAATAGCCATAGTAAAAGTGCAGTGGGGGCACTTTACACCTGAAGAGGCTACTTGGGAACAAGAGACTGATATGATAGAAAAATATCCATCACTGTTTACACGGTGAATTAATTAATTATTTTGTCAACACCGAGGACGGTGTTTGTTTTTAGAGGGGGAATATGTAATACCCCAAGTTTCTATGCTTTTAAATTGGCAATTGAACAAGTTCAAAGGGGAAGTGGACCCCAATGGAGAACTAGAATGTGGATTTATTTTATTTTTAATTAATAAAAATAAAATGGAAAATTATGTCTACAATGACTAGATTGAGAATTGAGATCTGAAACCTAAATCCATGAGGATGTGGATAAGGTGATGAGACGTTACCACACCTTCCAGAAAATCCTTGGAAGGAATAAAACAAGTTACTAAAATTTATATTTGGAGATAAAAATCTAATTTTCACCAATAAAGAGGAAAGTATTAGGAAGAGGTGGAAAAAGTTGGAAAATTGGAAAGGCCAGCTTTAAAGTACCTCTGTGGAAGAAACAGAGGGAAAGCTTAGGAAAAACAACAAGAACACATCCTGAAATTACTGGACGCAGTAATTGGAAATAGGCTAGTGAAAGCAAAGCTTAAATAAGCTGATCCATGATAGACAAAGGGTTGTATATTACTGGAATTTAAAGTCTCAGCTTGTGGGTTAGTTATGACGAGGAAACTCTAAGGTTGGGTGGAAACTAGTCAGAGAAAATTGGTATGCACACCTAACTAGAATTTTACTGGTTGATATTAATCTTGCATGTATGTTAACGGGCACCTTATTAGGAAATTATTAAGAGAAATGTGAAAATTCTGAAGTTAAACTTGTAGATTATATTTATTTTAATTTACATTGATTCCAATGATCTAGCATAGGTCCATACATTTAACAAATGTTTTTTCAGTATAATACTGAAATTTGTATGGTTGTATGGACAAAGTATAATTAGCTCCAACTCCCAGAATGTCTAAATCTGGTTACAGATTTAAATCTGGGGTTAGGAATTCTAACGAGAATATTGCTATCCTATTTAAGTAATGAAATTGTTATTATTATTCGACTAGAACCTCAAAAAATAAAATATAAGTAAACATAACTTAAGTTCATATCTGAGTCATAACATTATGTACGGGTAGAGAAGGGGCACAGATATTATTGCATAAAAGTATGTAGAAGAATTTAGTATACTAAAACAAAACTTTGAGTCTTGCCTGAGATACAACAAATTCTTTTTGGTAATATTATAGCCTACTGTACTGATATATATACAGATCCATTTTCTATCCTAATCATTTACAATCTATTCAAAGTTGGATATACTAGAAATGGCATACTTGTTAAAAGTTATTTCAAATAGGACCTTAGAATTCTACACTATTCATGGGAATATCTAACATGCTTATGAATATAGAATACGAAATGAACTATGAGTAAAGTTAAATACATAAGATATGTATATAAGAAGAGACAGAAAATCATTTCTAAATTATGTACTAGAGCATAGGAATAGTAGTAAAGGAAAATATTATCCTCTTAGAGATGCATGCCGAATTATATTATCCCCATGAAATTCTTTAACGAAATTAAATGATGTTACATTATCATGGCTGCCTACCACAGAAATAAAAAAATTCTGTCCAAATTTTTAGAGGAAGCAAAAAGATTTCAGCCATTCAAACAAAGAAAAGAGATATACATATATCCATATTAAAGATATCAAGATATAATGTATATTATTTCACTTGAAGGTAACTTCTTCAACTACAATAGTAGATTTAACTCTTAAGAGAAAAAGAAAGTTAAAATAATTTGGAAGAAAAATAAATTATAGAAAAGTTTGAACAATCCAGTCTTGGGTCTAAACCCAGAAATATATCCATATATATTACAGTCAAAATTTGAAATTAAATACAACGACATAGTTGATACTAGGGTCACTATGAAATAACAAGGTACATCTGCAATAAAACTGAAGTGAATATCAGTGCAGAAAATACCTCCAAAAAATAATAACACCAACCTGTTCACAAACAAAGGTTCACTGTCAATAAGGAGATGAGTTGCTGAGTGAAGCAAGTATGTTGACAGTGAGAGGAATACATGTAAATTAGACGCAACTGTACATAGCAAGCCAATCAGTTAGAATTTAATTAACAGTATGAGGGACTCATAAATTAAATGTAAAATTGAGCTACATAAGGAAAACAAGTTACCTTATCAAGATCTGCATTCACGAAAGTCCCATCTGTATTCACAATAAAATAAGTAACGCTTAGATAGTATATTTAAGAGAATAATATAAAATAACTAAAGAAGCGTAGCCTAAAGAAAAACATTGTGAACGGAATTTTAGCATAATAGTACACCTATGGAAAACGCATGGGAAAAACGAAACCCTTCAACCCGAGGGATGAAGTGTAACAACATCCTTGAGACCGAGATGAGTGGAAGAAAATGTCCTCACAGTTCAGAAAGGAACTGGTGTAATCTGCGTAGGAGTTCTTATTACCAAATGTAAATGCGGAAAAATGCATTAACCACTAACAAAAACGTGAGGAAAATAGCTTCATTTGACAAACGATATGATCATGAATGAGAGAACTCTGATTAAATAAATGAAAACAACTTGCCACTGTAAGTGGACATGGAGACTGAACTCGAACCCATGTCATAGGGTTTCAGAAATATTATTAATTAAATAAGTAAGAAAAAGTACGTATGAAAATTTGGGGAAAACTCAACTTCATATTAATCTGAAGAGAAAAATTAGAACCCTGAAAGGTTGCAAGCATATCAAATCGGAGGCACCTTTGTAAATTTCGTGGTATAGAACAAAGATCAAGAAAAACACATGTTCCAATATGAAATTCCAGGAGCGTAAACAATAAAACATGTAACCTCCATTCATATGTCAAATACCAAGGTAAACGAAAAATGAAGGCATCCATATGCATTATCTATTCATAATAATATACGCCATAGCAAAGAGGTGCATAAATAATTAGCTGAAAGGGGAAGGATTTCTACTATAAAAAAATTATATTACATAAGGGAAGTATGAATTACCTGAAGAAATTTCACCCATGCTAAGGCATGATGGAATGGTGGCATAGCGTCTTTCCATTCGACCTTCGTTTAGAGGAGCTTGAAGAAAAATACAGTGAGTAGGCTCAAACAACAAGTGAAATGGTAATTAAAATGTCGTGCAAACACCTAGAATGTCTACAGAGATAAACGATAACCAAACCCTAATCAAAGATTCAATCCCACCATCCACGCGTCAACAAATGGAAAAGAAGCGGGAATCAATGGGGAGGGTTTCGAGATGGAATTTCAACATCTGGAAATCGAATCCCGATGGGAGATTGAATATCTACGAATTTCTTTCAGAGGTACAATATCACATGGAATGTACTGAAGTGATTTACTGAGGCAATTAATACACACCTTAACCCTTATCATATAGATGCCACATAATGCCCTCGTAACTCGGACAACAAAGGAGGTAGGTGTTTCCATTAAAATGACATTAAAGATCAAGAATCCCATTGGCATGTCACTGATGGGAGATTAGGAGAGGAAACAAGTCTCAAATTCATGACGTGGAATAGTATTTCTCATGGGAAAGAACTTTAATTCATGAATATAATATTGTTAACAGTAGCAACGAAATACTAAAACTCAAGAAAAGAAAAGGAAAATTTTAGTGTTGATTACAGGATCTCGTCGAATTGCGACGAAAACAAAAGAGAGAAGAATATTGAAGCTTTGATAGAATCTCGTCGATTTGCGACGGAAATTTAAAAAGGTGAAATTAATAGAATAAGACAAAGGCTAATACAATATATGCATTTGGACCTAATGGGAAAAATAAAAAGAAAGAAATTGTGAAGTGAGAGTCATTACAAATGGTATCAGAGCATTAGCTAAAACACTGGGAAAATTATGTGCTCACACAAAAAATGTATGCTACATTAAAAAATTTGGAATTTAAATTTTGCTAATATTGATTTCACGTAGAGTGAATAGTACTAAAGTATACAGCTATGAATTATGACTGAAGAGGACGAGTTGTATGTAGATCTGGGTGGTGCAGAAAACACGCCAGATCCAAATGCTCCGTTGATGGCTATATTGCATAGAATGCAACGAGAAATTGCATAGCTTAAAAGCCACAATGAAAGGCTATCCTTAGCGAGTGAGGAGCAAGATAGACTAATAAGGGAATTGACTTCCCGAAATAGTCAAGAAGGTGAAGATTCCGGAAGGAAGAGAAAGGGAATATTGAAAATCAAATTAACTCATAAAAATATAAAAAACACACACAATAAACCAGAGACCAAATAATGGTGGAAAAGGCTTCAGCCTCACGGCGTCCTCACATATTTTCTCATTATTAAAAGAATGTAATTTTACAATTAAATAGATGAGGAGACCGTGTCTCAAGATAGTACGTGCTATCTTGAACACCTTGTTGAGATAATTTCTCAACCAAACACGCACCAATATAGGAGCTACCTAAACTAACTCCTATATTATAGGAACAACCCAAACTAAAGAGTTAGGCATAAATTCCTAACTTTTAATATTTAATTTATTTATTTTATTTTTTGATTTATTATTGTTTTATGAGAGAGGCTAACAAGGAAGAGTCAATTTCTCAGAAGATTATGAGGAAGATGATGCCTCTAGACAGTAGTCTAGACGGAAAAATGAATTACAGGGTGAATTCCGGAGAATTAAACCTCCCTCATATGATGGAGAGGAGGAGGAAGATGCTGAAGCATGGCTTCTGAATATGATAAAGTACTTTCAGGTTTACGAATATGAAAGTAACTTAAGAGCTAGGTTGGCTATTTATCAACTACAAGGTAAGGCTACCTTGTGGTGGGAAGAAACAAAAATGGTCCATGCCATTGATGATAAAATGGTGACTTGGGAATATTTTCAAGTTAAGTTTAAAAATCAATACTTGAATGAACGCTACTATGAAGACAAGGCAAAAGAGTTTCATGAACTCAGATTAGGACAACCCACAATTGACGAGTTTGTAACGAAATTCACAAATATGTTATGATATGTACCTTATATCAGAGAGGAGAAGGAAAAGGTACAGAGGTTCTTGAACTGTCTGCCCACTATTTATAAAGAAAATATTGAGTTTGATAACCCTAAGACTATGCATAAGGTGGTGTGCAAGGCTAGATTGTGTTATAAGTAGTTCAAGGGTAAGAGTGAGCAAGGAAAGAATTGGTCAAACAAATATGACTTCAGCGGAAAGAAAACCAAACCATCAAATCTGAAGAACTTTGGGAGAAACCACCAAAGAAAAAATTTCAGCAAAATGGGTGACAATCAAACTTCTCAATCACAAACTGGGTCCAAACAAATGAATGGAAATAATAAAAGATAGGGGATTGTTAAAATGAAATAACCTTTGAAGTGTTGGGGTTGTGGAGAACCTCATTTATTGAGGGATTGTCCACACCGGAATATCCAGATAGTACAAGACTGAGAGAGGCAACTACAGTTAATGATGTAGCAAGGAACATCCCAAAAATAAGTGTTTCCTTAGAAGATCGTCAAGCAGAACACCAGTCCACTATGGTCGAAATGGAAGGTATGATTGCTGACCAATCTGTTACAGTTTTAATAGATCTAGGTGCACCTTTAAGTTATATCAGTCCTCAAATGGTAGAAAAATGTAAATTAAAGTCAGAGAAGTTTCAGCAGTCTTGGTTAGTCCAGTTAGTCACTGGCACAAAATGGAAAGTAACTCATAAGTTACCCCAAACAACCATAAATATAAATGGATACCAAACAGAATTAAATCTAAATATTCTGCCATTAGGGTCTTATGATGTACTGATAGGGATGGACTGGTTAGAAAAATAGAAGGCTATGATGAATTTTTTAGACAAAACCTTACACTACATTGACAAGGAGGGAAAACCTTTTATAATAAAAGGAAATCCTAAACCCATATCTGTGAGACAAATTTCAGCCCTTCAGTTAAAGGGAATTTCTAGGAAAGGGTATCAGGTGTATTTTTTTCATGTAGAGGAGTTGGGATAGAAAGCAGATGAAAATCTGTCGGAAACATTACCTGTAATAAGAGAATTTAAAGATGTTTTTTCCGGATGAAATTCCTCATTTTCCCCCTAAGAGAGAAATTGATTTTCCAATTTATTTACTGTCGAGAGCAACTCCAGTTTCTAGAGCCCCATACAAAATGAGCACTCCATAATTAATGGAGTTAAAAATGAAACTACAAGAATTGTTGGATAGAGGTTACAATAGACCAAGTGTATCCCCATGGGGGACACCAGTTCTTTTTGTGAAAAAGAAAGACTGAACCTTTAGAATGTGTATTGATTACCTTCAATTAAACAAGCTGACAATTAAAAACAGATATCCATTGCCTAGGATAGATGACATCTTTGACAAAGTTAGAGGGGCAACCGTGTTTTTAAAATTTGATTTAAGGACTCGTTACCATCAATTAAGGATTAAAGATAAAGATATCAGTAAAACAACATTTAGAACTGGAATGGACACTATGAGTTTGTGGTCCTATCGTTTGGTTTGACCAATGCACCCACCACTTTTATGTGTTTAATGAATAGTCTCTAAAATAAATACTTGGACAAGTTTCTACTAGTATTTATTGACAACATTTTGCTTTATTCAAAAAGAGAACCGGAGCATAAAGAACATCTTAGAATTGTTTTTCAAACTCTCAGGGAAAACAAATTGTATGCTAAGTTTAGCAAATGTGAATTTTTCAAAGATAAAATTCAATACTTAGGCAATATAATTTCAGAACAAGGGTTGGCTGTAAACCAAGAAAAGATAAAAGAAATTAGAGAGTAGCCTATACCTACTGATGTATCCATTGTAAGATCTTTTATGGGAATTGAAGGATACTATCGAAGATTTGTAGAGAGATTTTCAGCCTTAGCCTACCCCATTACTTCCTTGCAAAGGAAATGAGTGAAATTTGAATGGACTGAAAAAGGCCAAAATAGCTTTGAGCAGCTAAAATTGAAGCTTACTAAAACACCTATTTTAAAGATTGTTGACCTAGATCAGGAATTTGTAGTATGCACAGATGCTTGTGGAGAAGGATTAGGGGGAGTACTACTACAAGAAAATTCTGTTATAGCCTATGAATCCAAAAAACTTAAGAAACATGAACAAAATTATAGTGTTTATGAACTTGAGTTAGTTGATGTAATACATGCCCTCAAGATGTGGAGGCATTACCTTCTTGGAAAAAATCTGTGTTGATGAAAGATCACGTCAGCCTAAAGTATTTCTTCACTCAAATAGGTCTGAATGTTAGACAAGATAGGTGGTTGTCTTTCCTGAGTGAATTTGACATGGAGATAAAACATATCAAAGGTAAGGAAGACAAGATTTTAGATGCATTAAGCATAAATGCTTGGCAAAGTGTGAGTAATATTCGAAGTAGTGTCAACTTTGACTTGGAGGGACTAATACAAGGGGTAGTGAACCAAGACCAAAACTATGAAAAGCTTCAGACACAAATGCTGAAAAAAGAAATAAAGGGATATACACAAAATCAAAAAGGGCAGAAATAGATTGTACATTCCTATTGTAAACTCTTTGAATAAATACATTTTGGATGAATATCATAAAAGGCCCTATTCTGGACATCCTGGATACCATAAATTACTCACAGCTTTAAGAAAGAACCTATTTTGGCCTGGAATGAAAAAGGATGTAGCAAGTTACTTGGATAGATGCATTGAATTTCAACAGGTAAAGCTTGAACGTTAGCATCTAGTTGGCTCGCTGAATCCTTTACCCATTTTAGAATGGAAATGGGAAATTTTTTCCATGGATTTTATTAATGATTTACCAAGAACCAAATATCAGCATGACTATATCATGGTTGTGGTCAATACTTTGACAAAATCTGCTCATTTTATACCTGTACGGTCTACATTTGGAACATATCAAGTGGAAAATGTGTTTATGAAGGAGATTGTGAGGTTACATGGTGTTCCTAAAATAATCATTTCAGATATGAACGTGAAATTTACTGCATCCTTTTGTAGGAGTTTGTTTGGAGGCATGGGTACTAAATTAAATTTTAGTACTGCCTACCATCCCCAAAATGATGGTCAAACCGAAAGAACCAACCATATTCTAGAGAATATTTTAAGGATGTATGTTATTGATAGGCCAACCAAGTGGGAAGATTATTTACACTTAGCAGAATTTGCCTACAACAATAGTTACCAAGCTTCCATCAAGATGAGCCCGTTTGAAGCACTTTATGGCAAGAAGTTCCATACCCCCCTAAGTTGGAGTCAACCTGAAGATAAAATGATACTTGGACCAGAAGCTTTACAAGAAATGGAAAACGTTGTGAAACAAATTCAGAAAAATATCAAAACAACTCAGGACAGACAGAAAAGTTATGCAGACAAAAAGAGAATTCACAGGAAATTCAATGTGGGTGATCAGGTATATCTAAGTATTAAGCCTAAGAAGAGTATTTTGCACACCAGAAGCTGTGAAAAATTAGCTCCACGGGACCGTGGACCTCTTTAAGTGTTGGAAAGAGTGGGACTAGTTGCCTATAAATTGGCCTTACCCATTCATATTAAGGTTCATGTTGTGTTTCATGTTTCTTTATTAAAAAAAATGTGTACATGATTATGCTCACGTTATTGATTGGAATGTGATTCCGATGGAACCAGAAGGGGAATTCCTTCCAGAGCCACTTCAAATATTGGAGTGGGAAGAAATTGAACTTTGGAACCGGACAGTAGCCAGGGTAAAAGTGCAGTGGAGGCTTTTTACACCCAAAGAGGCTACTTGGTAACAAGAGGCTGATATGATGGAAAAATATCCATCACTCTTTACACAATGAATTAGTTAATTATTTTGTCAAAACTGAGGACGGTGTTTGTTTTAGAGGGGGGATATGTAATACCCCAAGTTTCTATGATTTTAAATTGAAAATTGAACAAGTCCAAAGGGGAAGTGGACCCCAATGGACAAACTAGTATGTGGATTTATTTCATTTTTAATTAATAAAAATAAAATGGAAAATTACGTGTGCAATGACTAGATTGAGAATTGAGATCTGAAACCTAAATCCATGAGGATGTGGATAAGGTGATGAGACTTTCCCACACCTTCCATAAAATCCTTGGAAGGAATAAAACAAGTTACTAAAATTTATATTTGGAGATAAACATCTAATTTTCCCCAATAAAGAGAAAAGTATTGGGAAGAGGTGGAAAAAGCTGGAAAAGAGGAAAAGATAACTTTAAAGTACCTTTGTGGAAGAAACAGAGGGAAAGCCTAGGAAAAATAGGAAGAAAACATCCTGAAATTACTAGACGCAGTAATTGGAAACAGGCTAGGGAAAGCAAAGCTTAAATAAGATGCTCCATGATAAACAAAGGGTTTTCTATTATTGGGATCTAAGGTCTCGGCTCGGGGGTTAGTTACAGAGATAAAAATCTAAGGTTGGGTAGAAAATAGTCAGAGAAAATTGGTATGCATACCTAAATAGAATTTTATTGGTTGATATTAATCTTGCATGTATGTTAACGGGCAACTTATTAGGAAAATATTAAGATAAATGTGAAAATTCTGAAGTTAAACTTGTAGATTTTAATTATTTTAATTTAAATTGAGTCCAATGATCTAGCACAGGTCCATACATTTAACAAATGTTGTTTCAGTAGTAATACTGAAATTTGTATGGTTGTATGGACAAAGTCTAGTTAGCTCCAACTCCCAGAATGTCTAAAATCTGGTGATAGATTTAAATCTGGGGTTAGGAATTCCAACCGAGAATCTTGCTATCCTATTTAAGTAATGAAACTGTTATTATTATTCGAATAGAATCTCAAAAAAGAAAATATCAGTAAACATAAATTAAGTTTAGATCTGAGTCATAACATTATGTAAAGTGAGAGAAGGGGCACAGATATTATTGCATAAAAGTATGTAGAATAATTTAGTATACTGAAACAAAACTTTGAGTACTGCCTAAAATAAAACAAATTCTTTTTGGTAATATTATAGCCTACTGTACTGATATATATATATATATATAGATCCATTTTATGTCCTAATCACTTACAATCTATTCAGAGTTGAATATACTAGAAATGGCATACTTGTTAAAAGTTATTACAAGCAGAACCTTAGAATTCTTCACTATTCATGGGAATATATAACATGCTTATGAATATAGTATACTAAATGAAGTATGAGTAAAGTTAAATACATAATATATGTATATAAGAAGAGACAAAAAAGCATTTCTAAATTCTGTACTAGAGCATAGGAATAGTATTAAAGGAAAATATTATCCTCTTAGAGATCTATGGAGAATTATATTATCCCCATGAAATTATTAAACGAAATTAAATGATGTTACATTATCATGGCTACCTACCACAGAAATAAAACAATTATGTCCAAATTTGTAGAGGAAGCAAAAAGATTTCAGCCATTCAAACAAAGAAAAAAGATATACATATATCCATATTAAAGATATCAAGGTATAATATATACTATTTCACCTGAAGGTAACTTCTTCAACTACAATAGTAGATTTAACTCTTAAGAAAAAAAAAACAGTTACAATAATTTGGGAGAGAAAGAAATTATAGAAAAGTCTGAACAGTCCAGTCTTTGGTCTAAACCCAAAAATATATCCATATATATTATAGTCAAAATTTGAAATTAAATACAGTGACATATTTGATACTACGATCACTATGAAATAACGAGGTACATCTGCGATAAAACTGAATTGAAGATCATTGCAGAATAAACCTCTAGAAAACAATAACACCAACCTGTTCACAAACAAAGGTTCATTGTCAAGAAGGAGATGAGTTTCTGAGTGAAACAAGTATGTCAACAATGAGAGGAATATATGTAAATTAGACGCACCTCTACGTAACAAGCCAATCTGTTATAATTTAATTAACAGTATGAGGGACTCATTAATTGTATGTCAAATTGAGCTACATAAGGAAAACAAGTTACCTTATCAAGCTCTGCATTCACGAAAGTCCCATCTATATTCATAATAAAACAAGTAACGCTTAGATAGTATATTTAAGTGAATAATATAAAATAACTAAAGAAACATAGCCTAAAGAAAAACATTGTGAGCGGAATTTTAGCATAATAGTGCACCTATGGAAAATGCATGGGAAAAATGAAACCCTTCAACCCGAGGGATGAAGTGTAACGACATCCTTGAGGCCGAGATGGGTGAAAGAAAATGTCCTCACAGTTCAGAAAGGAACTAGTGTAATATGTGTAGGAGTTCTTATTACCAAATGAAAATGCGGAAAAATTCATTAACCACTGACAAAAACGTGAGGCAAATAGCTTCATTTTACAAACAATATGAGCAGTTGAATGAGAGAACTTTGATTAAATAAATGAAAAAAATCTATCACTGTAAGTGGACATCGAGATTGAACTCGAACCCATGTCATAGGGTTTCATAAATCTTATTAATTAAGGAAGTAAGAAAAAGAACGTATGCAAATTTGGGGAAAACTCAACTTCATATTAATCTGTAGAGAAAAATTAGAACCCCAAAAGACCGCAACCATATCAAATGGGAGGCACCTTTGTAACATTCATGGAATAGAACGAAGATCAAGAAAAACACATGTTCCAACATGAAAATTCCAGGAGCGTAAACAATAAAACATGTAACCTCTAGTCATATATCAAATACAAAGGTAAATGAAAAATGCAGGCATCCATACGCACTATCTATTCATAATAATATATGCCATAGCGGAGAGGTACATAAACAATTAATTGAAAGTGGAAGGATTTCTACTTTAAACTAATTCTATTACATAAGGGAAGTATGAATTACCTGAATAAATTTCACCCATGCTAAGGCGTGATGGAATGGTGGTATAGCATATTTCCATTCGACCTTCATTCGGAGGAGCTTGAAAGAAAATACAGTGAGTAGGCTCAAACGACAAGTGAAACAGTAATGCAAATGTTGTGTAAACACCTAGAATGTCGACAAAGATAAACCATAACTGAACCAAAGATTCAATCCCACCATCCACATGTCAACAGATGGAGAAGAAGCGGGAATCGATGGGGAGGGTTTCGAGATGGAATTTCAACAACTAGAAATCAAATCCCGATGGGAGATTAAATATCTACGAATTTATTTCAAAGCTACAATATCACATGGAACGTACTGAAACGATTTACTGAGGTAGTTAATACACACCTTAACCCTTATCATAGAGATGCCACATAATGCCCTCGTAACTCGGACAACAAAGGAGGTAGGCGTTGCCATTAAAATGACATTAAAGATCGAGAATCCCGTTGGAATTTCACTGATGGGAGATTAGGAGAAGAAACAAGTCTCGAATTCATGACATGGAATAGTATTTCTCATGGGAAATAACTTTAATTCATGAAGACAATTATGATTTACGTAATTAAACCCTAATATGAAAAAATTGGAAAAGGAGAAAATTAAACGTACGGGAGAAATAAAATATGAGATGGCAAGGTATTGTATTATAATCATACCTAGCCTTTATGTTTAAATAATTACAAGAATAACGTTAAGTAAACTCTTTAGATTATGAATGGTAAATTGGAATATAGGATGTTAATAATTATACTTATGGATATCCATAACTTTAATGAGGTAAGGAATTATGTAAAAGATCTTTTAATTTTAATAAAGGTTGGTCACATAAAGTCCATTAATGAATTTGTTTAGTATTAGACCAACGCACAAATTTATGCACAGATTACTGTTAACAGTAGCAATGAAATACTAAAAAACAAGAAAAGAAAAGGAAAATTTTAGTGTTGATGACAGAATCTTGTTGAATTGCGATGAAAACGAAAGAGACAAGAATATTGAGGCTTTGATAGAATCTTGTCAATTTGTGACGGAAACTTAGAATGGTGAAATTAATAGAATAAAATAAAGGCTAGTACAATATATGGATTTTGACCTAATGGAAAAAAGAAAAAGAAAAAAATTTGTGAAGTGAGAGTCATTACAAATGGTATCAAAGCATTAGCTAAAACACTGGGCAAATTATGTGCTCACACAGAAAATGTATGCTGTTGTAAAATTTTTGAAATTTAAATTTTTCTAATATTAATTTCATGTACAGTGAACAGTACAGAAGTATACAATTGTGAACTATCACTGAAGAGGATGAGTTGTATGTAGATCAGGGTGGTGCAGAAAACATGCTAGATCCAAATGCTCTGCTGATGGCTATGTTGCATAGAATGCAACGAGAAATGGCACAGCTTAAAAGCCAATGAAAGGCTATCCTTATCCAGTGAGGAGCAAGATAGACTGATAAGGGAATTGACTTCCTGGAATAGTCAAGAAGGTGAAGATTCCAGAAGGAAGAGAAAGGGAAGATTCAATTTCTTAGAAGATTTTGAGGAAGATGACGCCTCTAGACAGTATTCTAGATGGAAGAAGGAATTACAAGGTGAATTCTAGAAAATTAAACCTCCCTCATATGATGGAGAGAAGGAGGAATATGTTGAAGCATGGCTTCTAAATATGATAAAGTACTTTCAAGTTTACGAATATGAAAGTAACTTAAGAGCCAGGCTAATAATATACGCCATAGCGGAGAGGTACATAAAAAATTAACTGAAAGGGGAAGGATTTCTACTGTAAACGAATTCTATTACATAAGGGAAGTATGAATTACGTGAATAAATCACACCCGTGCTAAGGCGTGATGGAATGGTGGCATAGCATCTTTCCATTCGGTCTTCGTTTGGAGGAGCTTGAAGAAAAATACAGTGAGCAGGCTCAATCAACAAGTGAAATGGTAATGCAAATGCCGTGTAAACACCTGGAATGTCGATAGAGATAAACCATAACCAAACCCTAATCAAAGATTCAATCCCACTGTCCATGCGTCAACAGATGGAGAAGAAGCAGGAATCGATGGGGAGGGTTTCAAGATGGAATTTCAACAGCTTGAAATCAAATCTAGATGGGAGATTGAATATCTACGAATTTATTTCAGAGGTACAATATCACATGGAACATACTGAAACAATTTACTGAGGTAGTTAATACACACCTTAACCCTTATCATAGAGATGCCACATAATGCCCTCGTAACTCGGACAACAAAGGAGGTAGGCCTTGCCATTAAAATGACATTAAAGATCGAGAATCCCGTTGGCATGTCACTGATGGGTGATTAGGAGAGGAAACAAGTCTCGAATTCATGACATGGAATACTATTTCTCATGGGCAAGAACTTTAATTCATGAAGAAAATTACGATTTACGTAATTAAAACCTAATATGACAAAGTTGAAAAAGGAGAAAATTAAACGTATGGGAGAAATAAAATATGAGATGGCAAGGTATTGTATTATAATCATACCTAGCCTATATGTATAAAGAATTACAACAGTAATGTTAAGTAAACTCTTTAGAGTATGAATAGTAAATTGGAATATAGGATGCTAATAATTATACTTATGGATATCCATAAATTTAATGAGGTAAGGAATTATGTTAAAGATCTTTTAATTTTAATAAAGGTTGGTCACATAAAGTCCATTAATGAATTTGTTTAGTATTAGACTAATACACAAATTTATGCACAAAGTACTATTAATAGTAGCAACAAAAGAGAAAAGAATATTGAGGCTTTGATAGAATCTCGTTGATTTGCGACAGAAACTTAAAAAGGTGAAATTAATAGAATAAAATAAAGGCTAGTACAATATATGCATTTGGACCTAATGGAACTATATATATATATATATATATATATATATATATATATATATATATATATATATATATATATATATATATATATATATATATATATATATATATATATATATATATATATATATATTGTGAAGTGAGAGTCATTACATTAGAATTTACAGAAAATTGAGTTCCAAGATATAGACAAGTTGTGTCAAGAACCATGTTTAAAGGTTTCGATAAGGGTTACAATCTACCAAAGTGAGGGGCCAATAATATTAATTATCCAAGTAGGTCTCGTATCAATTGGATTGCTAATCCTTCACAATCGAAGAGCCAATTATTTACACTGGATAATATACAATACACATTGTAGTGTAAGTGTTGCGATAATATATCGTGCCAAAGTAAGGACAAACGTATTGTAGTATAAACTAGTGCCCATATGAAAATACCATGCAAAAGGCATTAAAAATATATTTTAAAGCACTCCAAATGAGATTATGTGTCATCACACAAAAGGTCATATTAAACGTGTTAAAAGGGTGGTATACCCAACAGTTTGATAGAAGGCCAAGGCCAACTTGAAGAAAAATGTGATGAAGGGATGTGAAAGTGCATACATGCAACATAGTAGTGAAAGAAACCAAGCAACCAAAAAATCAAGGAGGATCACCATGATGAAAGGGGAAAAAGAAGACTGAGCCAAGAAATTTTAACATTAATATTCCAGGGCTACAAATTCTTCTTCACTCCTAAACTTTGATTATATGAATCAAAAGTGATTAATGTTTCTTATTCTATTTAAATATGTTAAATATCATAAATCCTAATTAATAGTCATGTTTTTACAGGATTAGAGTTATGCAGATGATGATGGTAATTTATACGTGGGCATCTCATGAATGCATGATTCAAGTCAACAACAACTATCGAATGATCCAACCAGCACCAAGGTATAAGTTGTTTATTTTCATGGAAAAAGTTAGGGAACCTCGCAATAAGCTCAAAGGCACATCACTAACAAATGGATGACTACAAATGGAGCAGATTGGTAGGAGGATGGCCTAGTTCCAAGACTTGGCAGCCACATCATTATAGCATACAGGAAACTAGTGCTCTAGAGTTTACAAGAACCATCGACATGCCTTCTTCTCCTTCATTCTAATGTAAATATTTCTCACCATAATGTCAGTATCTATGTTGAGACTGATCTGAGCATGTAATGTTCAATAGGCATGAGAGAGCAATGATGAATTCGAAGAGTTATGAGGGGAGTTCAAGGGTCGCAGTAGGTGAACGGTCACCCCATATCTATAAGTCTGCCCTCATGCCTCATTGAATGGGACATTTTAGCACTTGAGTTGAGGCGAGGACTAGATATTTGATTTGTGCTTGAGAGCTAAAGGCACTCATCTCTTGGTAGCTAATAGAGGGAGTTGTAGTGAGGCTATGGTTTTGCATCAAGCATTCATATAAATAGTCCATGTTCCATTGTTGGGTTTTGACGAGTTGCAAGATATGTATTTTAAGTTGCAGCAATATTAATAAGATATTTTCCTTTTCTGGAACTTATTCGCATGCTTGCTCATGGTGGTGGTATTAGTTGTCTGATATATCATTATATTTTTACATGTGATCTCATATATGCAATATGTTATGAACTCATTCATGTTAGTTGCATGTATGTTTTTCTTTCGAAATGGTGTTTACTTGGTCCTTGCCATGTCTATGATCTATTGTAAACTACTTTACAATTAACTGCTGGAATGTTCTCATTCATGTATGCCTAACTAGAATTTGGCTCACTAGTTCCTCTCATAGCGCGCCCTTTCTCATTGCTGCTTAGAATTTATTTTATCTCTATCTGTAGTTTGTCAATCTTGAGCTGATTTTTTGTCACTGTCTAGTCATTTCACTCTTTTCCCCACTTCGTCACCTTCTCATCTGACAACCAAGAGTGAAAAAAGTTATGGTGGTATCCAGACCCACATACCAGATGGGGCTCTTATCCCAAACGGTGTGAGGTATAATTGGGACCTTTCACCAGGGAGACCCCCTTGTTGTTGGCGACACAATTTTTCTTGTCAACAAAATTGACGCTAGAAGGAGGGCTACATGATAAGTTGAGACCTTGGGGCCTACAATTTAGTCTCATATCTATGAATGGCTAGTCCCCAAATTGTTCTAGTGATATTTTGATCGGATTATCTATTTTTCAATGCTCAATCCTTAATGAGCCTCTCTATCACTTGTCTTAGTTAAAGTTCGATGGTGAGAATGGGATTTCCATAACTGAGCACCTTTCTGATTTTCTTTAGTTATGTGAATATTACAAAATTTATGATGAGGATCTTGCTTGTGTGCTTTTCTCCCTCACCCTCGAAGGTTGCATTAAGAAATGGTGCCACATGTTGCCATCAGCTTCCATCCATTCGTTCGAGCAACTCGTCGGTGAGCTTCAACAAGATTTTTACATGTACATTTTTCAAGATGTATTAATAAGAATAAATGGGATCAAAATGAAACCTCAAGAATATATAGAGCATTTTTCTATTATATTTTTTCACCCTTGTTTTGAGTTCCCTGAAAGAGATGTCGACTAGGCATATTTAATTGGGCAGTTTCAACAATTGGTTTTCGTTTCTCTGCAACACCTTCATTCTGAAACAAATCCTAATTGTTATGTCTATCATGATAATATTCAAGTTACTAATTGTCCATATTTTTTCCCTACTACTGTCTTTCCCATCTCTTTGAGTCTGGAAAAACTCCAAGCCTCCAAGGAGGAAATTATTGTTTGTGACATTTCTCATCCTCCTCCTGTTTTGTTACCTAATGAAGTTTTGGTCAGAAATAGTTTAACTGATGAAAGATGCTTACATGGAAATGAACCATATTGTATCACCTCCACATTTTTCATACACCCTGATTTAACATCTCTCCATGTTAATGAAACCAATCTCAATTCTGTTGAACATATGCCTAGGCCTAGGCCTAAATCTCATGCACTTGTTGACAATGACTTGGGTATTGTCCCAAATGAATATTGTGTCTTATAAAGCTCACAGACTGTGATGTGCATGTATGTTCATTGTTCCCTCTAGATGAAACTAATGGGCAAGATGAAATTATTGGTACAATTGGCACCCCCTCATCTGAATCATTTCATTCATTATTCCCTTATTCATTTCATGAGTATTCCACACCAATATTTTCTACAAATCATTCAGAACTTTCTTTTGTTGGTGTTAGTGGCGGTGATGAACACAAAGGTGATATTTCATAATCGTACTATGATAATGATGAATCTATTATTTCTGATCTCTTACATCCACAATCCTTAACCAGTCAAGAAAGAGAACTTATGTCTCGGCAATCTCAGGATATTTCTCTCACCTATTCATCCTAATTTTTAATCCAAAAGGAGCCTAATGTACCAAATACCCAACCTAATCAAATTGGTGGCTTTAGTTATTGTAACATTTCTGAATATGTATTCACTCACACATTTGGTGATTGTCATTCGCATTTATCTGTTGATCATACGAAGACATCGGAATTCGATTATTCACCTTTCAAAATGTCAGGGACTCATAAAAATGTTCAGGCACTTCAACTTCCGTTGATGGTTATGTCAGGTTCTCATGATCTTGATGAGACCCCTGAACCAAGTCAAATTAGGGTGTCTAAAATTATGGTTTTCATGCACCACACTCCTCTAAGAATAATCGTGCTAGATGCCAGCTCATCTTGTCAAGCCTATGATTTGAGTGATATTTCTTTGAGCACGTCTTTTTGTCACCTAAAATTTTGTATGCATCAACCTCTATACCCTAATTTCTTCACTCGAGGGAGGACACTAGCCATTGTCTCAATTTTTTGTTTATTGTTGCCCATCTGGTACAGATTGCAGTCAGATACAGATAGATGATGTTTTACAATTCAATCACTCAAGCTCTCTGTTTCCTAAGAATATTTCGGTCAATTCATTTTATCCATGGGAATCTAAAGAATCTGATACGTTGAACTGTCAATCTATCAGTGTGCAAATATCTGACCAAATTAATAATTTTCTCATTGATAGTTATCAATTTGCCACAAGTAATGACTACATGCATTCGCTAGTTAATCTCATGAAATCACCGAAGTTCAATAGCTCCCCATTTGAAGGTTCAGAGTTTTTCCAGGGTAGTGAGGCACTTCAACTCCTATGAACGATTACGTCAGGTCGTCACATCCTCGAAAAACCCCATGGAAAATTTCAAACTAGGGTTTCTGAACTTAAATTCTCTCGCATCTGAATTTCACCTAGAAAATTCTTATTTGCTCCATGTCATTAAATTGATCATTTTCAACATCATGATGAGATTTTTGGCTGGCTTGATAGATCCTATCTAGCAAATGTATCTGCAAGTAGGTAGTGTCTTACCTCACTTTCGTTGAATCTAGGGTTATGCATGAATGGATGTGTGGGGTGCTTGATGCGAGTGTTTATAAAATCTAAATGAATGGTTTAGATGTCGGGGCATGTGGATTGCATCCAAGACCCCATACCCACCCAAACATTCAATGATTTATTTTTTATTTCAAAAATCTTTTATTCTCTTAATTTTATCATAACGGTAGTTGGGTTTGCATGGATGGCAGGTGTCTACATGAAAATCTTTCAAAGTTGAAAAAAGCTCAATTCATGGTAATGCTAGATATGTCTTCTTTTTTTATCATCTACTAGATGTGTCTTCTTGTTTATATCGATGCCACTAATGTTATCTTCCTTTAAATGAGTTTCTGGTCCTTTGAACTCGATTGAGTGTTGTGTTGGAGGGATAAGTATATATGGATATAACCGAACACTGTATAAATATCTATATACAGTTTAAAAAGAAAAGGGCACCCTTGTAAATAACTTGAAAATTGTTTATTGGTTTTTTTTTGGGTGACATGTTACACAATACTTTTAATATTTTCTTGTTCTTTGTATTCCCATCCTTATGTACATTTGGCTAATATTTTGATGTGTTTCAGATGGTTGAGTCATTAAGATTGATATTAACTTCTTCTCTTTTCTTTTTAAATTTATTTTTGGTATTTTTTAGTTTAAGTTCAATATTGATTTATGTTGAGAATCTTAAAAGTTCCACAATCATTTAGAGATTTATTTTAGTTGATAAAATGAGAGGGTTAATGAATTTGTTTTAACAATGAAAGGGGATAATAGTTTTGTTATAATTGTTATTAATTAAAAAGTAAATTTTTATTTTATAGAGATTTCAAATTATTCTTAATTTATAAAATCTCTTTCGATAATAATCACATGCAATGGAACATTATGGATGCTATATCTTCCATTGCAAGTGATTACAAAAAGATATATTGGTTTTGTTATAATTAATATTAATTAAAAATTATAGTTTCATTTTAATTATTTTTAATTTGTTAAGAGTTTATGTTTTTTTAAATAAAAGAATAAGTTAATTCTTTAAAAATAAAATCTTACTTTTGTAATTTATTAGTAAATTATTTTAATTAATCTGGTTTTGCTTTTGTTGGCTAATAATGATGAGTTAGTTTACAATACTAAGGGCAGTAAAACAAAAAAACTATTTTTGATCTGTAACAAATGTGTTATCATAATTTTTTACCTTTTTTTTAAAAGGAAAGAAATTAAATTGTAATAAATTACTTTAAAATATAAAAAAAAATATGTTTGTATTTTATTAAATAAAAGTTTATCTTAACTAGGAAACAAGGGTAGAGACCAAACCTTTTGAAATACATCTTTCTTAGCATTTGATAAAGTTAAGATGGATCTAAGCTAAATTCATCCATCTAAATCAAGAGTGACAGATCAAACTTTTTGAAATACATCTTTCTCTGCATTTGATAGAGTTAGGTCAGAGATCAAACCTTTTGAAATACATCCTTCTCAGCATTTGACAAAATTAAGATAGATCTAAGCTAAATACATTCATCTAAATACTTGATAATGAATCAAAACTAATACTAAAAATTATTGTTCTCAAAATATACCTAAGCCAATAACATTTTGTGGTAGAAACCAACATCAGTTTTCGGCATGCTCTCCACTTTGCTCTTCACCATTTGATTTTTGAGCTGCACATTGCTCTTCACCATTTGACATTGTTCTCAAAATATACCTAAGCCAATAACATTTTGTGGTAGAAACCAACATCAGTTTTCGGCATGCTCTCCACTTTGCTCTTCACCATTTGATTTTTGAGCTGCACATTGCTCTTCACCATTTGATTTTTGAGCTGCATATTGCCCTTCACCAATTTCAGCATGCTCTGCGCACTGCTCTTCTCCATTTGATTTTTGAGCTAAACATTGCCCATCACCGATTTCAGCATGCTCTGCACATTGCTCTTCACCATATGATTTTTGAGCTGCACATTGCTCTTCACCATTTGATTTTTTAGCAGCACATTGCCCTTCACCGATTTCAGCATGCTCTACACATTGCCCTTCACCATTTGGTTTTTGAGAATTCACATCAGTGACTGGGCGATTATCAAAGTGGAATTTAGCGGAGAGCACTGGACGAACGTCCTCCACTTCACTGAGTCTCTGTAAGAATGGGATGAGCTGTGTGAGCTCTGAGTCCGACTTCAGACCTTCGAAGCGTTTGATGGGGATGGCATTGCTCTGTTGAAAGCGGTAGGAAGTTGGTTTGTCATCGATGATAATTGCTTTGCGCAGATCCCTTCCAAGCCGAGACAGGTTTTTAACTGCCATTGATTTTGATTTTCCACGGTCGGCTGAATTTTTGTAAAGCCTGAACTTGATGAGCTGACGATCTCTATCGATATGGTTCAGTAAGGAGTTCGCTCTTCTTTTACCGCTCAAAGTGAACACGCCCATCTCGTACAGCTTTGACATCTCTGTTAAAAATAATTGGAGGCCAGGCCTCTTGTAAACGTAAAGCTTCCTCTCTTTACCCTTATCCTCGCTCTCTTTACCCTTACCTTTACGCTTCAGCTTAAAATACTCGGACCCTTCGTGTTTGGGCACCTTGTGGCGGCGCACCGCCAAAAGGGTGTGGTCCATGTCTAGAACCAGCGTGTGGCGCAACGGATCAGCCGGAGGAGACAATAGAACGTCAGAATCTTTTCTGTCTTTCTTTCTCTTTTCTTTTTTTCTCTTATGTAAACCATCGTTCTTAGAAGGTGCAGAGTTATGTTTGGACTCTCCAGCTGCGTCTGAATCTTGTCTGTCTTTCTCTCTCTTAGAAGGTGCAGAGTTATCTTTGGACTCTCTAGATGGGTCAGAATTTTTTGCATTCTTTCTCTTCTCTTTCTTTCTCTTGTGTTTTGAGGTTTCGTCATTCTTAGAAGGTGCAGATCTATCTTTGGACTCTCCAGCTGCATCAGAATCTTTTGGGTCTTGTTTTCTTTTCTCTCTCTTTCTCTTGTGTTTGGAGGTTACATCATTCTTAAAAGGTGCAGAGTTATCTCTGTACTCTCCAACTGCTTCAGAATCTTTTCTGTTTCTGTTTCTCTTCTCTTTGTCTCTGTCGTGTCCCAAGTCATTCCTAGAAGGTGTAGAGTTATCTTTGGACTCTGAAGCTGCGTCAAAATCTTCTATCTTTCTCTTCTTTCTCTTGTAATGCCAATCATTCTTGGAATGCCAATCATTCTTGGAAGGTGAAGAGTTATCTCTGGACTCTCCAGCCGCGTCAGAATCTTCTCTATTTCTCTTTCTCTTGTGTCCCCAGGATCCGTCATTCTCCGAAATTGCAGAACTATCTTTGGACTCTCCAGCTGCCAATGTAACTGCAGTGTCAGGCTTACCAATCTCCTGAGATTGCTCCATTTAACTAATTTCCAATGATGCAGAGGAACAAATGAGGTGGTGGTGGTGCAAATGAACCCCGAGCATCTTTCTAGGGAAGCTCGGGGTTAAAGAGCAGCACGCATCGCTCTGTAAAGGTCACGACCCAAGGTTATGGAAATTGTTTCAATTCTCGTCTTTAAATGGAAAGGGCGAGGATTTGGTCCTATGTTCATCTCTCGAAAATGAATATGTTATCCTCTGGGTTTAAAAAAACTTATATCTTATATTTTTTTGGAATACATTATATTTAAATTATATTAAAATATTACAATCGGGTCATTGGGATTAAAAAAAACTTATATCTTATATTTTTTTAAGAATACATTATATTTAAATTATATTAAAATATTACATTTGGGTTTATAATTTCCCAGAATTTTAAAAGCTGGTCCATGTTCATCCCGAAATTGTGCCGGGAGTTTTAAGATTTGGTCCAGGTTCATCGAGGAGTTGTCTAAAAGAGACAGAGGAATATATTTCATGTTATTTCATGGGCATAAATGGTTGATAGTTGGGATAAAATATTTTAGTAATGATTTTAACAATTTAGATGTTAGTGGGTGGTAGTTTTTTCAAGTAAAATGTTAATTCTATATATATATATTATAAATTTTTTTAAATAATATATTTTATGAATAGTAATAATAATTAATTTTTATTATTTTTTCTTTTGTATGAAGTAGGGCATGGGCTAGAGAATCAGGAAGGAAAGTTTAGCCAAAAATATTGCACTTGTCTTTTTTTCCTTTTTCTTATTTACTTTTTGCCAGCCTTTCAAAGGAGCAGCGTTTTTCATGACCAACTTCAAACCAATTGAGAGTTGGCCATCTTTGTCGGAGTCAGAGCTTTCAGAAGCATGTGCACGCTTGATGCCAATAACACCACGATCACTTTTCGGCCCTTCCTAATTAGGACCCATTACTGTATGCAGTGCCGACTTGCCATCGACAGTGTGTTTCTCTGTCGCCTTGCCTGCATTTTTTTCTTGAGTTTTTGTCTGGTTTTCTTGTGTATTTTCTAAATCTTCTTGCCTCTGGTTTTCTTCCATATCTGCATCCTCATCATCTTACAATGTTGCTTCTGGAAAATTCCATCATTTTTTCTTTTGTGGCTTCTTATTTGTTTTTTTCCGGGATAAGATGCAAGAGCTATGTAAATGTCCAATTTGGTGGCACACCCTGCATCAAAATGGTGTGTTTTCGAAGTCTAAAGCTTGTGTCCACTTGAGATATTTGTGGATAAGGTTAATGCAGTCTAACCCTTGCTAAGGTCCATCTCCACGCAAATCCTTGCAGAGGTAAATATCCCTTTATCCATTCTCTCTCGGTCCAGCTTTATGAACCTTCCTAGAGTGTTGCCAATGTTTTCTAAGACTTGATGGTGCCAGAACGAGAGTGGTAGGTTGTGCAATCGCACCCAAACATGTATTTTTGAAACCACCATCGAGTTGGCATCGAATCCCGGGAACCATGGAGTTGTAAAGAGACCTGCTCTTCCCAAAACTATGGTCCATTAGAGAGTGCGGCGCAACAGTCCAGAAACATGTCAAAAATGGCCATAAGCCATTAAATCTATAGATAACATCCTTCGTTTGCAGTGCTTCAAACAACCCTGTAATCTCTGGTGTTTCATCTGCCAGTTCAATTAATTATTATTATTAATACAATATATATATATATATATATATATATATATATATATATATATATATATATATATCATCTACGAAATTAACGTTTTATTAAAAAAAAACCACCACCCAGTAACATATAAGTTGTTAAAATCATTACAAAAATGTTTTAAAATAATTACCAAAATATTTTATCCCAACCATCAACCATTTATGCCCATGAAATAAGATGAAAGATATTCCTAAAAACCACCACCCAATAACATCTAAGTTGTTAAAATCATTACCAAAATATTTTATCCCAACCATCAACCATTTATGCCCATGAAATAAGATGAAAGATATTCCTAAAAACCACCACCGAGTAACATCTAAGTTGTTAAAATCGTTACCAAAATGTTTTAAAATCATTACCAAAATATTTTATCCCAACCATCAACCATTTATGCCCATGAAATAAGAAATAAGATGAAAGATATTCCTCCACCTCTATAGGCAACTCCTTCCTCAGCCTCTATAGACAACTCCTTTTATATATATTTAGTAGATGAACATGGACTAAATCTTAAAACTCTGGGCACAATTTCTAGATGAACATGGACCAGCGTTTAAAATTAAAATTCTAGGGAAATTATAAACCCAAATGTAATATTTTAATATATATATATATATATATATATATATATAATTGGATAAAAAAATTTGGTAATAATTTTAACAACTTAGATGTCATTGGGTGGTGGTTTCTTTTAGTAAACTTAGATATAACTAATTTATACATCATTTACAAGGTTAACATTTACTAAAAGAAACCACCACCCAATGACATCTAAGTTTTTAAAATTATTACCAAAATTTTTTATCCAATTATATATATATATATATTTTAAAAACTTATATCATATATATATATATATATATATATATATATATATATATATAAGAATACATAATATTTAAATTATATTAAAATATTACATTTGGGTTTATAATTTCCCCAGAATTTTAATTTTTATCCAATTTTAAGACCACACCCAAGCCACACACAAAATTGGTGTATAAGACCCCCTTGTTTGTGGGACAAGGGATACACCAATTTGGTGTATAAGACCCCCTTGTTTGTGGGACAAGGGATACACCAATTTGGTGTATAAGACCTCCTTGTTTGTGGGACAAGGGACCCACCTCCAAGCACTAAAAAAGTTAAATTATGTATAATAAAAGTTTTATAACTATTTTTATTTAATAATTTGAATAGTTATATAGATTATATTTCAAAATGGATAGTTAGATTCAAAGGAGAGTTATTTTCTTTCTAGATTGGATTTTATGTAGCAAATCACATGGCATGACCTCAACACCCCCCTCCTCTCCTTGGCTAGGTGCTCTATGGTAACAACCAAATATCTCACAAGCTACAAACTCTCTCCTACAGTAAGTTGTTCTCCTTGCAAAACCCCACTTCAATTTTTTCTCTCGCCCCATTTTTTGCACAATCTAGAGCAATAGACATGACATGGCTCCTCCATGCCAATGGAATAAGAAGAGGAATATGAGTTGATGAACTTTTCTAATAGCCATTTGCATGCATTGATTGTTTGTACCTAGGTTGAACATAATATGGAACGACAACTAAGGTATCGCATGGCTAATCCACTCCCCCTTGGCTACTCATTGTCGATTGATTATGACAATCTGTCAATCCAAAAACTTGCATACTGCTCGAGCTCCTTACCATTCCAAATGCATTTAATTGGGAAATTTCCAACTCCCTCCCCACAACATACAAAGGATCTAGTCCATATTTCTTCTCTCCCATCTGGCAGTGCACTCCCTCCATCTAGCTCACTTCCACCCTTTATTGTTGTGCCATCTCCATCCTCTCTTTGCCTTCCTGAATCACATCCTTGTAGGAAACGAATCAAATATGGATACTCCCAGGTCTCCATTGTGGTCGGAAAAGACATAAACCTAGGTGATATTCCATAGTATTTTGATAAGGCCCTTGTTGCTAGGTTATGGAGGAAAGACCCCTAATAAAAGCGATAACTAAATGGATAGAGAAATAATGGAATCTCGTCCTAGGTTACAACCCCACTTGCCACCTCTTTTTTAGATAATGGATATCATTTCTCTTCTATGTTGAAGATGACTCCACTAATATTTTTCTTTGTGACTAAACTAGGGATAATTAAGACTCTTCCTTAAGTAATAGGTAATAAATTTTGATCCCACCAAAGAAATAGTATTGTGTCATAAAGCCTAGGTGTTACTCCCAGGTATTCATCTTATCTTCTAGTTTGAAAATATCATGGAGGCCATGGGGGAGGTGGTAGATTTCTACAACACGAGGTTTGTATGTGGGGAGAGGTGGATATGAGTGAGAGCCTTTTGGGAAAAAATCAACTTATTTACAATCTTTCTCGTGGACACAAAGAATTGAATATTCGTGTTTATTGTTCCATTATTTCAGATGCCACTCTACAGGACACCTCAAGGGTCACTGCACAAGGCTCAAGCCACCACAAAGGGATGATAAAAATATTTGGAAGAAAAATGGAATTTGATTTTGATTGGGCTTGGTGAACTAGTTAACACAAGAAGAAGAACTTGAAGATAACAAGCCTTCATCAAATCCACACCCATTTTCTCCTCCATCGAAGGGGTCTTCCTCCCCCAGACTTTCCTCGAGTATGTCGCCCACTCTCCAAATGGAACCTCTATAAATGAAACCCTATCATCCCTTAGGTATTTGGATTTAGAAATAATGGATCTTATAAAGAAATAAGAGATCAGATGGAGACTCAAAATTAGTATATCCATTTGGATCAAAGAGGGGGATAATGTTAAGTCCCTATATTACTAGTATAGTCCCTTATTGTTGTTAGTGTAACCCCCTTATTGTTATTATTGTACCCTTGTAACCCTCATATTGTTATTATTGTGCCCTTAAATTATTATTGTTAGTTCGGCTAGGATTACATTGTGGCCCCATGGACTCCTATATATAGAAAGGAGGTTTTGTAATTTGAATCATCCAAGAATTGTTCATTCATGTAATGTATTGGAGGTTTCCCCCTCGAAGTGGCTTATTTCTAAGGCGTTGATATCTCTTTTCTTCTATTTTTGGAGCTGGTTTCACTACATTTGGTATCAGAGCTTTGAGATTCTAGGGTTTCATTGCTCCAAACAGGTCATTGTGGCATTTTCACTATAACGTTTTTCTAAGAAGGTTCAAAATCTAAAATTTCTAGAGTACGAAGCCAAAATCCTGAGGAACATTGTTGAAAAATTTCAGAGCTTGGTTCACAATATTTTCGGAGATATGATCTATGCAAGTTAGATCACTTTTCAGGCTCCTGAATTTAACCTAAACAGTTCATTGTGGTATTTTCGTAATAAATTTTTTTTCTATGAATTTTCAGAAGCTGAAATTTTTAGAGTACGAAGCCGCAATCCTGAGGAACATCGTCGCAAAATTTCAGATATTGGTTCACAATATTTTCAGAGATATGATCTGTGGAAGTTAGGGCTTTTTGAGGCTTCTAAATTTCATCTCAAAGAGGTGATCGTGGGAAAATATTCATACCTCTCTCTCTGAGCATCAGATTGGAATGTTGTAAAAATTGGCCACAAGTACACAGACCGCAGTTTTTATTCTATCAATTTCAGAGCCAAAGGAGGAAACAGTGACACGTGGCAAGTCATACAAGTTCACTACACTGAACCAGTCCAAAATTGGGTCATTGTGGGAGATTGGACATAACATTTCCTTGAAGAATCCAAATCAGATCAGACCTGTGGCATTTGAAAGAAGCTTCAAAGGGATACTACAGGGCTGAATTTCAGATATTGAGTATCCGCAATTATAGAGATAATTCAATTTCAATATCGAGCTCCTCAAAAGCAAGTAAAAGGTGTGTATTTTTTTTCTGATTTGCATAAGTCTTGTTTGAAGAATCAAGTTGAATTGATTCCAAGGGCATATTGAAGAATAGATATCAGTATTGGATTCTAAGATGGCCCCTAAAAATAATTCAACACCCATTAAGCCTTTTTAAAGCTCTACTATGACTCATGAAGATGAGGAATGGCAACATGACATATCAAAATTACAAGAGCAAGTGCAACAAATTTCTCTCTCGCAAAGAGCAACAAAAAATGACATGGAAGTTTTGAAGAAAGGCATGGAAACTAAGATGGATGGTTTGAATAAAGGCGTGGAAACTAAGATGGATGATTTTAAGAATGGCATGAAATCTAAGATAGATGGCATGGAATCTAAGATAGATGGCGTGGAATCTAATATAGATAGCATGGAAGCTGGCATGGAATCTAAGATGGATGACATGGAAGCTAATATCGATGAGAAAATGGAAAACATGAAGAATAATCTAAAAGCAGACATGGAAGGTTTGACAAAGTTGATACGAAAAATGTTTCCTAATGGTGAAAAGATAGTAGAGGAAACTCATGATGAGAACAAAATAAATGTTAATCATGATTTCATAAAATCTAATGTTGGCGGGAAGAACCACCATATTCCAAAAATGGATATGAGGAAGTTTGATGGAAAGGATCCTATAACATGGATACTATAGATGGAGCAATATTTTTATCTCCATAATGTGAAAAACACACAAAAGGTACGCATTGCAACTTTACATTTAGAACAAAATACATTTGTATGGTATCGATGGCTTTGCTCCCGTAAAAAAATTGTCACTTGGTCATTTTTTATGGAGGAAATGATAGCACATTATGAGGATACAAAGAGCAACACCTTCTTTAGCCAATTGATAAATCTCAAACAAAAGGGTTTAGTGGGGAGCACATTGAGGACTTCCAAAAATTGAATATAAGGGTAACTGATATTCCAGAGGAACACAGGATTGATCTCTTCATAGGCACTTTAAAGGATAACATCCAACATGAAGTTCATGTTTTGGAACTTGATTCATTGGAGAAGGCATTCAGGTTGGCAAGAAAAGTTGAATGTAAAATTATGGCGACAAGGAAGCCTACCACTCAATTCTATAAAGAAGGAAGTGTTGCTACGCCTAGATTTCCACAACCTACAAGGTTGACACCACAAAATTTGGAAGAAAAAAGAGCAAAAGGGCTTTGCTACAGTTGTGATAGAAAATACACTAAAGGTCATAAGTGTGCTGAGAAGAAATTATTTTACATAGATTGTGAAGAGGAAGAAAATGAACAAGAAGAGGATATACACCAGGAACCAACCCTAGAAGAGGAAGAAATGAGTCCGACCATATCGTGTAATGCATTGGCAGGAATTACCACTCCTCAAACTCTCAAGATAGAAGGGAATATCAAGAAGAAAAAGGTAATAGTGTTGATTGATTCAGGTAGTACCCATAATTTTATTCATTGTAAGGTAGCCAAGGAATTGAATTGTTTCCTATACCCAGCACCAGAATGTCAAGTGATGGTTGCAAATGGAGGAACCATAAATTGCTCTGGAAAATGCCATAATATCAAGCTAACCATGGGGGAATATGTATTGAATAGTCCAATGCTTTCCATTCCTATGGGAGGTGTTGATGTTGTACTAGGAGTACAATGGTTACAATCTTTGGGGACGGTAGCTTTTATTTTTCAAGAAATTTTCTTGAATTTTTTTCCAGAAGGAAAGGAAGTCGAATTATGGGGTATTGTAGAGAATCCAGGAAAGATAATAATATATAATGTCATGAAAAAGCTTCTAAAGATAGAACAAAGAGGTATAATTGCACAATTATGCTCACAAGAAGTTCCAGCATCAAAGTCGTCTATTTCTACAAATCTCCAAAAAGTCTTGGACAATCATTCCAAGTTTTTTGAAACTCCGAAAGGACTCCCACCTATTCGTGATCATGATCATGCTATTCATTTGATTCGAGGAAGTGTTCCTCCAAACATCAGGCCTTATAGATATCCTTATCTCCAAAAGAGCGAAATTGAACATATGATTGCAGAAATGTTAGAGGCGGGTATAATTCAACCTAGTCAAAGTTATTTATCTGCTTCTTTAATATTGGTAAACAAGAAGGATGGATCATGGCACATGTGTCTGGATTATAGGGAGCTCAATAAGCTCACCATTAACAATAATTTTCATATTCCTGTGATTGATGAATTATTGGATGAATTACTTGGAGAAATTTATTTTACCAAATTGGATCTTCGTTCAGGGTATCATCAAATTAGAATGAAGACTGAAGATATTCCGAAAACAACATTTCGAACTCATGAGGGTCATTATGAATTTTTGGTCATGCCTTTTGGCCTTACCAATACACCTTCTACATTTCAAGGGTTGATGAATTCCATTTTCAAACCCTTTCTTAGAAAATTTGTGCTAGTATTTTTTGATGATATACTAATCTACAGCAAGTCTTGGAAGGATCATGTTGAACATGTTGACAGGGTGCTCAAACTATTGCAGGAGAAACCATTAAGGAATATTTGGGTCATATTGTATCTCACGAGGGTGTTAAAGTAGACCCTAACAAAATTAAAGCCATTAAGGAATGGAAAGTCCCCACAACCATAAAGCAGTTGCGAGGGTTTCTCGGGTTAACAGGGTATTATCGCAAGTTTGTTAAGAATTATGGGAGAATAGCAGCACCTCTAACAACATTATTGAAGAAAGATGCATTTTCATGGACTCCTGAAGCAACTAAGGCCTTTGAATGTCTTAAAGAGGCAATGTGCCTAGCACCAGTCTTAGCTATGCCAGAATTCGCAAAAACCTTTACTGTGGAATGTGATGCCTCATAAAACAGAATTGGGGTTGTTTTAATGCAAGAAGGAAGACCCATTTCTTTTGAAAGTCGTCCAATCAAAGGAAAGTATTTACAAAAACCTATTTATGAGAAGGAAATGTTAGCAATACTGCATGCACTAAAGAAATGGAGAACTTACCTAATGGGAAGACAGTTCAAGGTAAAAACTGATCATGATAGTCTTAAACACTTTTTGGAACAAAGACTATCTTCAGAAGAGCAGCAAAAATGGGTCACAAAGATGTTGGCTTATGACTTTGAAATAATCTACAAAAAAGGAAAGCTTAATGTTGTTGCAGATGCACTCTCAAGAAAGAATGAAGAGGTGGAAGCATTGCTTTGTGCCATTCTATTATCCAACCAGATTGGATAACCGAAGCAAGAGATGAATGGAAGAAGGACAAAGATGTATGGACACTCATTCAAAAGTTGCAGCAAGATCCTAGTACATCTGATACATTTAGTTGGAAAAATGATTCCTTATGGTACAAAGATCGCTTATATGTTTGTAAGAATTCCCAACTAAAACAAAAGATTCTTCTGGAATTGCACACTTCTCCTTTAGGAGGACACTCAGGATTTTTAAAAACTTACCACAGGGTGAAGAAAGAATTTTTTTGGGATGGCCTTAAATCTGATATTCAAAGGTTTGTGGCGGAATGTTTGGTTTGCCAGCAGAATAAAGTGGAAACAATTAAGACCCCAGGACTTCTACAACCTTTATCCATTCCAAGTCAACGTTGGGAGGAGATTTCAATGGATTTTATCATAGGTTTACCTAAGTCCGAAGGAAAGAGTGTCATTATGGTGGTAGTTGATAGACTTACCAAGTATGCACACTTTTGTGCTTTATCTCATCAATTTAAAGCAAGTATAGTTGCTACTACATTTATGGACAGAATTCAAAAGCTACATGGAAGCCCAAGGGTTATTGTGAGCGACAGAGATCCCATTTTTACTGGAAATTTTTGGACGGAGTTATTTTCTTGTTTGGGTACTCGGTTAGCTCATAGCTCATCTTATCATCCTCAATCTGATGGTCAAACTGAGATAGTAAATAAATGTTTGGAAGGATATCTTCGTTGTTTTGTATCTGATAAACAAACACAATGGGTCAAGTGGTTACCTCTTGCTGAATGGTGGTATAACACTTCCTTCCATACTGCAGCTAAAATGACCCCATTTATGGCACTTTATGGATATCATCCACCATCCATCACATCATCTTTAAGGGAAAATTCGAAGGTTCAAGCAGTGGAAGATCACATCGAGCATCAGCAAGAAGTTCTCCATCTCTTAAAGGATAACCTGAATTTGGCACAAAATCGAATGAAACAACAGGCAGATCAACATCGCAGCGAGAGAAGTTTTGATGTAGGAGATTGGGTATTTTTACGGCTACAACCATACAAACAAATGTCCCTCAGGCAAGCTAAGAAGGATAATAAATTATCACCAAAGTACTATGGTCCTTACAAGGTGTTGCAAAATATTGGTACTGTGGCATACAAATTGGAGCTTCCTGCTTCTTCACGAGTGCATCCAATTTTCCATGTTTCATGCTTAAAGAAGGTTATAGGTGAAAATCTTCCAGTTCAAACAATATTTCCAGAACTTGATGAGGAAGGAAAAATGATATTGGAACCTGAAGCGATCATGGAAACAAGAACTCAACAGCTATGGAATCGATCAATTTTAGAGTATCTCATTAAGTGGAAGAACTTACCCACTGAAGATTCTACATGGGATGATTAGAATTTTATACAGAAGCACCAAGAACTACTCAAGCATTGAGGACAACACTTTTTTGAAGGAGAGGGGCATGTTAGGTCCCTATATTACTAGTATAGTCCCTTAATGTTGTTAGTGTAACCCCCTTATTGTTATTATTGTACCTTTGTAACCCCCATATTGTTATTATTGTGCCCTTAAATTATTATTGTTAGGTCGGCTAGGATTACATTGTGGCCCCACTAGGATTACATTGAGGTCCCATGGAATCCTATATATAGAAAGGAGGTTTTGTAATTTGAATCATCCAAGAATTGTTCATTCATGTAATGTATTGGAGGTTTCCCCCTCGAAGTGGCTTATTTCTAAGGCGTTGATATCTCTTTTCTTCTATTTTTGGAGTTGGTTTCACAACAGATAAGAACACTATTTTTCCACTATTTTTCTTCATTATGAAGGGACAAAATGTCCATCTAGGAAATTAAGAAATGTGATGGCTCCATGGTTTACACCTTTCAATAAAAATCCTTAGAAGACATCAATAATTTTAAGAACCTTTTCAAGGACTCTGTTGAATGCCCCATCGAGGAAATCTTGGATGTTGAACAAAATTCATTACTTCCATTTTTGATGAGATGAATCAAGCACTAAAAGAGGGATTCACTAAAAACTAGATCAAGTCTATTGTAATGCAAAGCGGAAAAATACTAGGTCCTAATTGTCTACAGATGGAATTCTACATAGTTTTTTTATTTCCTAAAGGAAGACTTATGAAAAGTTACTCAGAAATCTCAGTGCTTTGGCAAGGTCCTAGGAGCCCTAAATTCAAATTTCTTAGCTCTCATCCTTAATAAGTAAGACGGTGAAACATTTGAGGATTTCAAACCTATATCTTACGAAATTTTTATTTACAAATAATCTCAAAATTTATTTCCCAACTCATCAAGCCCATTTTCTATGGCATCATGTCAAATGAAAATTTTGGTTGTCTGAATGGTAAACAAATACATGATGCATTTTCTCTTTTACAGGAGGCACTGCATTCCATTAATACAAAGAAAATAGCCTCCCTAACCCTCAAATTGGATCTATCTAAAACATTTAATAGAGTTAACTAGACATTTATACGACTCATTCTACATAATTTGTGTATGTGACTAAAAGAAATCAATAGATTATGGGGTTCCTACATTTTGCCTCGTTTTTTATGTTGATTAAGAGAGCCCCCTCCACTTTCTTCAAGGCCACTTGGGAGTTGTGAAAAGATTTTCCCCTCTCACCCATCATCTTTATTCTAGTGTCTAAGGAACTTAACATAATCATCGAGGAGGCGAGATCCAAGAACACTTTTAGAGGCATTGAAGTGGCCCCCAACTAGTGCCTCACTCACCTCCTTTTGTAGACAATATACTCATTTTATTAGAAGGAGCAACGAAGGCCCTCCTTGTGCTAAAAACTTCTCCCCTTCTTTTCTATCAAGCCACTGGAATGAAAATAAACCCAAAAAAACTCACCTTAACCCCAACCTCTTTATAACATGGAAAAAACTGAATTTGATCAACTATTATCCTTCCCCCAAAATTCCGTTGACGAAGGTTTTAGATATATTGGCTTCTACCTCAAGTCCCTTGGGTATTGTTTCGTAGATTGGCTATGGCTATAACATAAAATAAAATCTCAAATCAATTTATGGGAATTTAAAATTATCTCTAGAGGTGGAAGTGACATACTTATTAGGGTGGTCCTCAAAAGCATCACAATGTATTGGTGCTCTATAACATATGTTCCAAAATGCATCCTTAAAAAAATAATAAATCATGTTTTCATTTCCTCTAGTCTGAGAAAAAATGCATTGAAGGAATCCATTTGGTTAAATGGGGAAAATTTTCACTTTCTAAGTCACTTGGGGGATGGGACTTTAAAAATATCTATACCCTGAGTAAAGACCTTGCAACCTGAAGCTTATGGTGAATAGTGCACAACTCCTCCCTCCAGGGAAAGACACTAAAAAATAAATGCATTCCAAACATATGTTTCTCCGACCAATTTCATCTTTTGAGAAAATCATCAAAAATATTTAACACATGTAAGGCATTATTTCATTCTTCCCCTCTCATTAGCACCTAGAAATTTTGATGCATTGGAAATGGATATCAAGAAAACCTAGGTCACAACCTATGGATTGGCGCCCACAAATATTTAATTTTGGAAAACATCCTAATTTATTGTCTACACCAATCAAAAGTATACATACTTGTTGATGCAAAGGCCCATACCCTTCAAGAATGGGATTGGTAGACTATAAAATGACTGTAATCTGGGACTATCGAGAAAAGAAGTGACTAAATGGAAAAAAATACATAAAACACCTTGTCACCAACTTCACTCATGTGAGAGAGGATATCAAGAATGATTTTATTTGGAGAAAAAACCCAGCAATGGGGATTTCACTTCAAATTTGGGATATGAAGCCTACACATAACAATAATTCACTAAAGCATAAAGGTGGTGGTGGGATCCACATTTGGAGCTTCATTCCATACTAAAATGTAAACTTACCCCCTGACTCGAAACATGCAATAAGCTTCTCACCTAGGATAACCTCAACCAAATTGGTTGGAAGGGCCTCAATTACTATCCTTTATGCAAGTCATCATACAATTTTTCCTCACACCTTTTCATTTCTTGTTCCTACATAATGCAAGTCATCATACAATTTTTCCTCACACCTTTTCATTTCTTGTTCCTACATAATGCAAGTCATCCTGATAGTTCTTACATAGTTGTACATAAAAGGAACTTGGTCCTTTATAGACTTGGAATACAACTTAAAATCATTGTTAAACAACAAAGCTATATATCTCTACCAAGGACTACCATGCATACTCAAAAACACACTCGAGTGGGAATTCCAACTAAAGTCACCTTTGGTCTCGTTAAAAAAAACATTCAAGGTTATAAAGTCGAACAAAAAACATAAAGTGTCAGGTTCCAGTAATGCCTCCTCTCCCTCTAGTTGTCCCTAGGTTTTATTCGATGACACAACACAAGGTAACATGCATATATGTGGGGTGACTGTACTGCTTTTTCTCATAAATCTTCCAGTATTCAAGTTTGATATTCCCCTAAGCACGGAACCAACAATCAAGATAAATTTCATGCTTTTTATATTCTCTTGTAAAGAGCTATTCTTAACCATTTCAAATATCTACAAATTATTGGGGACTTTATAAAAATTGGGATAAAATGTGTTGCCAACAATATTTCCATCGAGAATATTTATATATAGCCTATCCCTAAGGATATCAAGGCGCTTATTTTGGTTGGTTATGCTTTAGACACATATTCAAGGAACAAAAAATTATGGTTGAAAGTCTCTCAAAGGATGCACTTGAACAACTTGTAGGGACTTTTTTCATCACATATTTCTTTGACAGGGTGGAGCATGATCACATGGTGATCAACGTATAAAACAAATATCAATATCAGCTCTATATCGTCACTTGCATTCTTTCTCAACCTACAAAGGTTAAATGGTAGAAATTTTTTTTATAATTATTGTTTATTTCATATGCATCATTGTCTCTAGGATTAGACCGATAAATTATAATCTCTCAGTGTGGTTCTACTAAAAAACTACGAATTTTTTTTTCTAGGGCTCTTCCCCTTCTTGTTATCAACCTATTTCCCCCCCTATGGTTACTGCCTCTAAGACATTATGTTGATTGACCTTTTACCTAGGCCTTAGACCTTCTTTTTCCATCCATGACACACAATCGCATGGATGATGACCTTTTGAGAGTGACTATAACTTTTTACTCACTCGCAGGACCACCTTATCAGAGTGCTTGCAGTATTTTTCCCTTTTTTTAGTGCCTATGACTAAGGAATCATTGTAGAGTTTTATGGTTCCTGGGAGATCATATCAACTCATCACATATTCGAGTTGGCCAGGGCTTATCATGAAGAATTTTCCATAACTTCTCATCATCTTGAGTGTCCACATTCCTCATCTTAGGAGCTCTCTTCATCCTATTTCTACAAGACCACTGGATAGGGTCGGGATAGAAATAAAGAGATTGATTCTTGGGTATACTAAGTTTATACTTTAGATTTAGATCATGGAAAAATTTATGGGCTAATATTTGCAGGTGGGCTAACTTTCTATACTTTTTTCTAAAAAACATATTCGCCAATTTCAAATTTTTCTAAAAATAATTTTCTCAAGTTTTATAGTATGAAATTATTTTACCTTAAAAATCACCAAGATCTTATATAGACTAAAATAATATAATCATAAATTTAGATATTTTTACAAAAATATCATCAAACATTTTACAATTTTTCTATCAGAGATTACTAAGATTCATTAAGGTTTCTAAGATTTTAAATATATATCCATCCTTAAAAATTTTGTTGATAGAGACAAAGCTTATGAGGGTTATGTTGCTAGAGTCCATATTTTTCCTTTTGTAGTGGGGAGACTCTATCGATTTTTGGAGAGAAGGCCTTGAGCAAAGCTATAATTGTACTTTTCTTTTGGGTGAATAGATATTCATTGTTCCTTCTCTATATCCACATATTTCCAACGATATTTCTTATTATATCCATGTTGTTTTGAGCTAATGATATTCTGAGGAATATCGCTTGTCATCTTTGCATGTTTGTGATTGTGAGTAGGCATTGAGATCAAGTGTGGATGAAGTATATCATTCAAGTAGAGCTTTGGTATTGTGCATCGAGCTCAAAACCTTCACCGATTTGCAAGGAGGCCATGTGCATATTATTTTCTCATAACATATAGATATGTTTGTATGTTGCATGTGTGAAAATTGGGTTGGGAGATATCTATTTATCCACTAAATATCCTCCTTTTATATTTTAGTAATCCTTTCAGACAGAGGATAGCGGAGCAATAGATCCTTGCATAATTGGATGCAACACTTCTTTTTGAAACCTCATAATGGGTGTCATGGCCACCAATTCATTGTACTTGATATCAACTAGAATTTTAGGTTTAAGACTTTATCCTTAAAACCTCAAAAAATAGGAAATTTCACATTAACGTGATTGCCTCTTTGCCTCAAATATTTTTCCTTTTTCCCTTTTTATTTTCATGTCATTGAAATTTTGGATTGGCAAGGTCTAAATTTTTTATGAAAGCCCAGATTACTCCAGGGTTGGATTTCTCTTAAGATTATTTGTATCTTGAGATCTTGGGATCCGGGGGTGGAAAAGGTCATAGATATCTCATAGGCTTGAATGTATTTAAAGCCTATATAACAACTTTTCCAACCTTTATATGGGTCTATTTTCACATAACACTATTGGGGCCTACGCTATTTACTTTATGAAAATATTAAATCCAGGATCTAGGAATATGAGGGTGGAAAAGAGTGCACACCTTTCGATAGTGTGGATACAACTAGAGATGGATCTTGATCTCAATGCTAGAGGGTTGAACCACTAATGAAAATTCATCATAGTTGAATCATTTCTATAGGATATCCAGGAATATAAGGACAGGGGGATGGAAATTCATTGGAAAAGTGTGCAGGCCCGGATTTAGCTAAGCTTATATATACTCACAATGTGGCAGAGGGTTTTGTGGACTCTGCACTGTTTTGGCATGGAATTTATATGGGAACTAGGAAGGGGACACGTGGATTCCATGTGGTAGTATAATGGTGATGTGGCTTTGTGACGTGGCTTAGGGTGGGCCACCAAGCTTCTAAAATGAATGAACTGGAGAGTGGTTGGAGATTGACGGTTGAGATCCATTGATGGGGGCCCATAATGTTCAAAGTTTGACAAGGAAGAGAGGAGGGGGAATGGTTGGTATTAGCTCCAATATCCCTTTTTTGATTGAGAGTTTAGATACAATAAGGGGCCACCCTTCCCAAAATTCAAAACCACCTTTGGAGGGTGGTCCTCATTACCAATTGTTTTGATCAAGGTATGGTTGAAGTATAATGAACATGTGTGTAAAGGAGAATGGGACTGAGGTGGAACCCTAGGTATGGAACCATGTCATTGGGTCATTACACTTTAGGGAGAGTCATAGGAACCAATTCCGTTGGGATAATATTAGTCCACGTCCATTAGTCCCAAGGTGTTCGAGCGTGAGGAGGTAAGGAAACCCTCGATGGTAAAATATCATGAGATGATGTGGAATAACAAGATCCACCTCGAACACGCAGTACAAAGGATGGTAGTGTGGGCATTGTGGCATGGTAACCTGAAACCCATCCAAAAATGGTGTGGAGGTTCCACGTGAGTAGGGAGGATGCCACGTGGGTGCCACATGGCATCCTTATGATGGCATGGCCTTTTTTAATAGGCCAAATATTTTAATGAGCATGAATTTTGATCTAATACTAGAATTGAGGTAAATTTTATATCATCGTAAAGTTATTGACAATTTGATCATAATGGGGATATCAAAATTAATCTCCATACACTTGAAAAAAATGAATATTTTTCTAACCTCATCTCTATAATAGCCGTTGGACCTAGTAGAAATTGTTGAAATTAGGGAATAGGTGACTAAAAACGTTTTTCACCGCAACTTTTCTAAGTGAAATACTACCAAAAATGAGCAATATTAAGTGATTAAATAAAAATGACTAACATAACTGACTATTTTAGTCCTTGGTTAAAATATATGACTAGATAATAAGTAATACAACTAAAAAGGGCTAACATGAAATGACTAATTTAGTCTAGGAACAAAAATATGACTACTTAACAAGTACTCCAATAACATGAATCAAATATTTATGTTAGTAATTTTAAATTTCTTGATGTTAATTCATAATTACATAATTGATTCTCTCTATTGGCAATACAAGTTCTATGGTATGAACGATATTTCAACCTGGTTTATTGCGATGTTCAATCACTAGTGTGGTTTATATTTTTTATACTCTCACCTCGTATTATTATTATTATTTTCATACTTACCTCTAAGCATGACCCTAACCTTTTCAACACATCACCCTATACTCCATGCAAATGATGGTAACCTGAAATCAATTTGGTTGAGCCTTAATTTAAATATGGCTCCACTAATTACTATATATGTCTTTTGTGTTATATGTATAATTTTTATGGGTTCTGGTCCCCCTTACTTTATAACATAAGTGTGAATATTTAATTGGTTTTTTTGGCTATGACTATGGTTTAATCGTTAGCCACCTCAATAGACTAGACCCTTGGTAATCGTTACACACCCTGTATTTCCATATGCTTGACACACTTATGAAAAAAACCCTTTTCCCCATCCAAGGTGGCATTTAAATAAGGGTTTGGTTTGTATTAACGCCACTTGGTTTGGTTCCATTCACCTGATTTCTGGTGGTCACGTGCCTTCTCATGACTCCCTATGGTCAAAAGTTTCTATCTTCCAGGCGAACTGAAAAATATCCTTGCTAGGATTTTCATTTAGGGTGAAGAAGAGACTATCTCCAATTTAATTTGTTCATTTGGAATTTTGATGATGCTTCATCTTTGCTACAAGGTTCTACCTATTGACCTTTCACTATCATAATTCATCATTATGGCTCCATTCTCTTGCTACATGTATACCCCTAATATTCAATGGGGATTTCACCTTGAAACCTCACAAAAGAGCTGGTGAGTAAGAGTTTCGACCAATTTTTCTTTTTATTTTGTCATATTTTTTTCTTTCTTAGATTTATTTTGAATCTGGTTATAACTCATCACCATGTTTTCCATTTTAGGGTGACTATGAGGTATTTCTCTTGCATTAATGCTCATACTCCTACAGTCTCCATTACTATCGAGTATTCTCTATGAATGTGGGGTTTGGAGTTTTTTTAATTGCATGCCAATGGTCATCTACAAGTTTTTGTTTCCTTCTGGGAAGTTGTGTTTTTCCTTTCCAATTTGCATACCTAGAAATTATTGGAGAAAACATTTGTTACACTAAAATTTCTCACCATGATGTTTATTTGTCTATATGGGTTCATCATTACCTATTTTATGCTCCCTTAAAGGTCCAAAACCATAAATTTCCTAAACCAAGTCTTGGAATTGGAGAAAAGCTCATTAAAACCCCAAAAAGCATAACTCTGCACTTTTCCTAGCTCTTACCCACGGTACCGTGGTTTCTTGCTCTATAAGCTACGGCACATCCTGCACGTTCTTCTTATTAAAACTGCGGACCCCTGTAAAAGGTAAAATAAAAGAAAAAGTAAGTTCTAGAATCCCAGTTGGTCGAATATTCTCGCAGCTGGAAGCTTCTAGAAGCGTAATCAGGTCAATCTTTGCCCCTTCATTCATGAACCTCTATCCCTTCATTAATGGAGATTATCCCTTGGTATTTGGAGCTAAAATCCATTTTTGAGAGGAATTTATCCCCCTTTCTTTGGAACTGAAACCTCCTCTCTTCAACTATAAATTGAGATCATGTTTCAATCTCAAGGGTGGACTATAGATTGATAGACTGTAGAATGAAGAATTGTTGAAGAATGATCACATACTCATATCCATAGTTTCATGCTAGTTCAGAGGGGAGAAGGCTTGTCAAACCAAGAGGAAACGGTTTTTCAGGACCTCGGAAGAACCTGTATGACATCAAGGCGACAAGGTTGTAAGGTTACTTCTTATTATACAAGTTAATACAAATGGATTCTATTTCTCATTAAATTGTTCATGTATCTATTTGAGTAATTTAATTCTTGGATTCCTTGATCACTGAGATAGATTAGTGTTTTCTCAATTATTATATCTTGTAGGTGCTTTTAATCCTTTTGTTTGTCTTTGATTCCAGGTTTCACATGCGAAAGTGACCTCTTTTGGAGCGACTGGATAGAAGATTTCAACAAGCATTGGACTTCAAGTAGGGGCATGTCCTCATACTTTGTTATTAATAATTTTGAATCAAAAATGATCTAGAGAAAATGGTTTGCATTTGGATGTTTTTTTCTAGATATCCTTAGGATACTAGGGAGATCGCTCTTGTCTGCAAGAGGGATTAATCTGCATAACAAAATGGCGACTCCGCTGGGGAAAATGAACTTAGTTTTCTTTTCTATTCTTGAGTTTGAATTTTGAAGAGTTTTTCTGATTTTGATTAGTCCACACTGGGTTGGGTAAATTATTTCTTAGAATCCCTGAAAAGAAGATCTGAATTTTTATTTTTTCTATATGTTTTCTGGCCTCAGCATTTTTTGTTTAAAAACGATATGGTAACCTTTGCAGTTTTAGTGTATAAACGATGCAGTACCACACCTTTTTGTATTAAAACCCACGGACTTGTGGAAAATTTTTGAAAAATTAAGAATTTGCTTATTAGGAACCAGATTACCAAATTCTTTGTGTTTGCCCCGATTTGTCTTTACTATCAAAATCTGATGTGTGAATTTCGTTTCAACAACTTTTACAGTCTCTTCAATCTCTGTTAAGTTAATTGGGTATTTTGAATATTCGTTTTTGAGAAATTCTTATTTTTTATTTCCTTTGGTCATTACTTTGAGATTTGTCTCAGTCTCTTAACAATTTTTCATCTTTTTTCTTTTGTTTTTTCAAAATTGTTAAATTGTGTCTGGGTGTTAATCGCCTTTGAGTGTTTTTATTTTTTGACCTTTGGAATCCTGACCCAATTTTCTTTACTTACACTTGATTGGTTCTTTATATTACATTAGAATCATCTTTTGTTTGAGAATTCTCTTGCATAGATCACATTTTCATAATTAGAATTCTCATTAATATGAACGGAAAATGTACATAGATTACATTTGCATACTTTTCAAGTGAATTGTGCATATATTACAACTACATAGTTTACATTCTGAAAAATCAATTGTAGATTTAGATTAGTTTATTTGATTTGAATTTACATGTTTTTATGCTTGTTTTAAAAACATAATTTTTTTTTTTTGAATTGATTATCATTAGTTTTTCTTGATGAAATTAATGCATTAGAGAATAATTTGTTATATTTTCTCTTATTTATCAATTCTTGCATTGTTGGAAGTGAATGGAACCTCTATCCTTACTTTAATTAGGATTCATCAAATTGAAAAGATTACATTATCATATTCGATTGCATTCAGTTTTGGGTCAGGTCATACACCATTGGTTTCACATCCATTTACCCTTTGAGTAAATAACAGCCAAATAACACAACGCTTAATTAAAATTCATCTAGTAATTTTTACATTTTTAGGGCTCTTTCCACCAATCTAGCTCAAGATTAGTGCTTTGGAATAGGGTGTAGTTAACTTTCCAAAGCAACTAAACAAACAAGTAGAAATCTTGCTTTAGGAAAAATTCCAATTGTTGCAATTGTGCTCTGGGAAGCTCTTCTTAAAAGAGTCAAGCACGAGATCATGTCGGAACCAGTGAGGTAATCGTACCTATCTCATTGGGAAAGATAGCAGATGTGCACATACTAAAAATGGTAAACCTTAGATACACCATTGTCGAGGACCCTGGGGTCACTTATTAGTAAACCTTGGATTATGTCAAGGAGCCTTCAAGGGGATTGTGCTTGTTACTCTGCCCTTGCATGTATATCGGATCGTTGACTGTTCCCCCAGGTATAATTGTCTCAGTTGGTGACCTTAGTGGCCATAATATTTAGGATTTTTCCCAAGGTGACAGTGGAGGGAAGGTCCCACTGTACCTGGAGCAGAAGTTGACTAGACTCACTTGGACTTTCTGGAGGGTGCACTTCACTTCGAGATGGCATAGTGGAGGTACTTGCACCAGACTATTTCATTAAGCAGATTGTCAGGGTAACTTTTTCAACCGCTAGTTTTTCACATTGATCTCTCCGATGTTGGATTTAATCACCAACTAGTGATTTTGCTATGAAAACATACCGTTTGTGTGTGGTTTGACTCCTACATTTGATATCGTGTGTTCATTTTTTTATTTTTACTTTTTAGAGACCTTGGGTGTGAATTGTGAATTTTAATTGTTAAGTGTGAATTGTGAATTGTGAATATTGTTAAATTGTTAATAAAATTCACTGAAGTTGAATCTAATGGCAACTGTTCTAGAATTTAACAACCAAGGAACCCCTCTTAGTGAGAATCCTAGTAATTTTCCTTGTTTTGGAAATGTTGGTCCTCCTTATATGGCTACATTTTCATCACCTAGATTTACAATAGGTTTACCGATATGGTTATTTTCAACTTCGTTGGCCCCAAATACTCAAATTGTTCCCCCTAAACCAGATGCTCCACCTCAACAGAGTTCACCATCTCAACATCACCAACCTCATGTTGACCCTTTACCTTCTTCACCCAACATGTCTTCCTCCCTTTATTCCTCTTCGCTTGGTAAAATCCTTGACAGTAGTAACCAGGTGGATAAGAAGAAGAAGAAAGGGAAGAAGAAGAATACGAAAGATAAGGAAGAAGTCAACCAACCAACCATGGCTACAAGTGTTAGTAGTGTTAGGGAAACTTCCAATATGCATCGCAAACCCAAATTCCCTTACAAGCTTCGTAAGGGTGACTAGTTCCTTATCAATTGTCCTAGTATTCCAAAGGTCTTGGAAGTATGGTCAGAAAAATCTCATCAACTTACTGTTGATACATCAACCAGTGATAATCAAGTTCCTGGGAAAAAGGTTAAAGTAAGGTTTCCTTGTAAGTTATGCAAAGGGAGTCATTAAACTCGCATTTTCCCTCACATGGAAGAAGCCTCAAAATTGTTGGAAAACCTTACTGTTCCACATCAACAACTTCCAAATGGTTACCGTAAACTTTCTCCCAACCTACTGTCAATTGATGAAGTTATTGATATAATTCCAAGTACACTCAATCCCACTCTTCCATTGAATAGTGAAACTCATATCACTCAGGTTGATGACCCATTAGTTTATTTAGTGGTCGACTTGATTTCACATCTGGTCGATCCCACTCTCCTTGTAGAGAGTGAACTTCATACCGCTCAAGTTCTTCTTGTTACATCAGATTCTTCTACGCTAGGGGGAATTTCACCTATCTTTTCAGAACCCCCTCCAAGTACTAAGGTATTTTTTTTTTTATTGGAATAGATTGACAGAACCTCGTCTTCCTTCCTCCATCCCTTTCCAAATCACTATGAAGGTTTGTGGTAAGAATTTGTGTCGTATAAATATAGATGAAGGTTCTTCTGTTAGTATTCTATCCTCAACTACTTGACAAGGTTTGGGTTCCCCTTAGCTTGTGCCTGTTACACAGAATCTGTTAGATTTTAATAGAACCATTCGTAAATATTTAGGGATCCTTACTAAGTTTCCTATTACCTTGGAAGGTAAAATTGGCTGTATTGATCTTATGGTAGTTCGAGGACCCTCGGATTTCAATTTACTCCTTGGGTGAGACTATGTCTATGCAATGAAAGTTGTCATATCAACACTCTTTCATTTGATGTCTTTCCTTCACAATGGAAACATTGTGACTGTTGACCAACTTTCATTCGCTAGTCTTTATTCAATTACCAAACACCCCTAAATGTTCCTTATACGGAAGTGGTATCTACCCCGCCACGGGTTAATTATGTGGCAACCAGTCCCATGTTTTTAGTTACCAATGCAAGTGAGCCTCTCACTGTTTGCTCGACTTCCTTTGACTTAGATTCGGTAATTGACATGGCTAACCCTATGGGATTATTTGAACAAGATGTTCTTATCCCTATTGAATCCCTTGACATGTGTTCCTTCCAGAGAATTGTTCTTCCTTCTGATGAATACCTCTTGGAAGCCATGATCGAGGTGTGTCCCTTGACATGTGTTTATTCCAGTTGGAAGCCATGACAAGGTCACCTTATGAGGAGAGTTCCTTTTACCGTGTAAACCTCGTTAAAAAATGAAATAGGTTTCCTTGAGGATATTTATTTTACTGTGCCAACCTCGTTTAAAAATGAAAGAGGCCCTTATGAGGAGAGTTCCTGTTACTGTGTCAACCTCGTTAAAAAATGAAATAGGTCACCATGAGGAGAGTTCCTTTTACTATGTAAACCTCGTTAAAAAATGAAACAGATACCATGAGGAGAGTTCCTATTACTGTGTCAACCTCGTTAAAAAATGAAACGATTTTCCTTGAGCATAGTTCATTTTCTTGTGTCAAGCTCGTTAAAAAATGAAACAAGTTTCCATGAGCATAGTTTTTTTCCTATGTCAAGCTCATTAAAAAATGAAACAAATCCTCTCCTAATTGAGTCGAGTCTTTGATTAGATCTCATAAGTGTTAAGTCGAGTCTTTCATCTGATCTTGTAAATGAACCTTCATTCCATCCACCTATTAGTCACCAGTAGTCCACTTAGGTGAATGAAATGAAGCTTGGGGGGCATATTCTCTTGCAGGTTACACTTGGGGAGCATTAAAACCATTTACAAGCACAGTTTCCCATGTTTCAAGTTGTGTAAAAATGAAACCGCTCTCAAGCATAATTTTTCATATTTTATAAGCTTATGTAAAAATGAAACAAACAACTCACAGTTTTCCTACGTTTCAAGCTTGTGTAAAAATGAAACCACTCTCAAGCATAATTTTTCGCATGTTTCAAGCTTGTATAAAAATGAAACCTATTTTTAGTCCATTTCGGTTATTATTTTCAAGACTCATTAAACTCATGAAAATATCGAGCTTCTTTTGCTATTATTTTCATGCTCATAAAACGTAGATGAAAATGCCGAGTTATTTTCGTCTTTTACTGCTCATTAATTAAATTGAAAGTCATCCATTGAGTATAATTTTTATCACTTTTTCGAACTTGTTAAAACTTTAAAAAAAGTGAAACCCTGGAGTTCTCTTTTAAGCCCTTTTCAGAATCTCTAAATATGAAAAGATTTTCGAGGACTTGACTATTCAAACTCGTTAAAGGAAATGAAAAGTTGTCCTTTCAGTATAAGCTTACCCCTTTTCTAGACTGAAATGGACTATTTACGAAAAAGGTATACGTTGACTAATCATGGTCAATAGAGTTCTCTCCTACATTATTTTATCCTTTTTCAGGATTGAGAGACTAAATTTACGAAAAAGTACACCCACAGAGTTTTCTTAAGTTTTTCTTCTGACTCCCTAAAACTGAAAAACATAGAGTTTCACCTATACTAGACTTGCTAAAACTTAATAGTAAAGGACCTGTAAATTACAAACAGAAACGAACCACTCCTTCTTAATGTTTGATTTTAATACTAAGTTGGACTCATCCGAAGGATGAGCTTACACAACAAGCAAATGTTATCCTCCTCAAGCTTGTCAAAAATAAAGATGTACTTGCCCGAAATGGTGGGGAAAAAAGAGAGAAAATGAATCCAGTTGTCATACTTTATTTTGAAACCACTCTTGAAGACGAAACTTTTTTCACACTCATACTTTGGTTGGGAAATATTTTGTCTAACATTTAATCAAACCACATTGAAAGTCTTCAGTTGGTTTATGGATATTAGCTTTAGGTCAATTGACACCAAACCATCTGCAGTGTCATTATGTGTTCAAGAGACGGTTCAAATAAACCATTCATTGCAAACTTTGTCTCCATTCACGTTGACCATCCCTGAGTCAGTCCTTGCTAAAAATTTCTTCAAAACTTAATCTAATGGTTTCATGTCGTAGGCTTTCCTATGATGGGTCGCTTTCTATCGATAATAACTCATCATCTAGAAATTTGATCTAGAAACCTATCAGTACCTTGGGATCTGCATGCCCTAATGCAGATTTATTGCCTTCGACAATAGGTTGCATCATTGACCTTCGATCAAATTATTCTATGAAGTGTTCGACTTCAAATCATCTATTCAAACTTCATGGATTGTACTGAGTACTTTGAGATCCATTGTCATTATTGGTGGTTTCTCTCACACTTGTTAACAGTTCACATCATTGACTGGTAATCAAGTGGTTTCTACCATGTTCGACTTCAACACAATCAATCGCATGGATAGAATCGTACTAGTTCAGGAAGTGGAAATCAAGACCTTGGATCTAGTTTCTACCATCCAGGCTGCGAGGAGTTTTATTATTCATGATACAATAGACTACTTATGACAGATGGCTGCATCCATGCTATGTCTACTATTGATGTAATTCTAAAATCAATCTGTATCATAACATGTAGTTACTTTTGATCTGAGTATGGGAATGCCTACCTCAGCGATGATGTGTGTGTGTGTGTGTGTGCGCACGCGTGTGCTTGCATTGAATGTTTCTATAGGTTTTTGACTGGTATGTCCGCAACCCAATCCTCAGAATGATAAAGCACTTCACTCTCCAAAACTACTTCAGACTTCGCGCTTTAGGGGGTAATTTGTTACACTAAAATTTGTCACCATGAAGTTTAGTTGTCTATATGGGTTCATAATTACCTATTTTATTCTCCCTTATAGGTCCAAAACTATAAAATTCCTAAAACAAGTCTTGGAATTGGAGAAAAGCTCATTAAAACCCCAAAAATCCTAACTCCACACTTTTCCTAGCTCTTACCTGCGGTACCGCAGTTTCTTGCTCTATAAACAGTGGCACATCCCACACGTTCTGCTTATTAAAACTGTAGACCCACATAAAAGGTAAAATAAAAGAAAAATTAAGTTCTAGAAGCCCAGCTGGTCAAATATTCTCCTAGCTAGAGGCTTCTAGAAGCGTAATCAGGTTGAGCTTCACCCCTTCATTCATGAACCTCTATCCCTTCATTAATGGAGATTATACCTTGGTATTTGGAGCTAAAATCCTTTTTTGAGAGGACTGTATTCCCCTTTCTTTGGAACTAAAACCTTCTCCCTTCTGCTATAAATTGAGATCATGTTTCAGTCTCAAGGGTGGACTATAGATTGATAGACTATAGATTGAAGAATTGCTGAAGAAATTATACTCTCTATACTTAGCATCATTGGTATGAGAATGATCATATACTCATATCCACAGTTTCATGCTAGTTCAGAGAGGAGAAAGCTTGTCAAACCGAGAGGAAACGGTTGTTCAGGACAATGAAAGAACCTGTATGACATCAAGGCGACAAGTTTGTAAGGTTACTTCTTATTATACAAGTTAATACAAATGGGTTCTATTTTCTCATTAAATTGTTCATGTATCTGTTTGAGTAATTTAATTCTTGGATTCCTTGATCACTGAGATATATTATTGTTTTCTCAATTATTATATCTTGCAGGTGCTTTTAATCCTTTTATTTGTCTTTGATTGTAGGTTTCACATGCTGAAGTGACCTCTTTTGGAGTGACTGGATAGAAGATTTCAGCAAGAATTGGACTTTAGGTAGGGGAATGTCCTCATACTTTTTTATTAATAATTTTGAATCACAAATGATCTAGAGAAAATGGTTTGCATTTTGATGTTTGTTTCTAGATATCCTTAAGATACTAGGGAGATCGCTCTTGTCCGCAAGAGGGATTAATCCACACAACAACATCCTTTTAAAGGATTATTGACACACTTACCTTGTGTCTAGGTGCTCTGTGAATGTCATGGCTTTTTTGAACTCACCTTTGATACTATTCTTAATGGTATCAAGTAATATATTCCCTCTCCTCATTATAGTATTTTAGTAAGCTGCTTCATTTCCTCTCGATTGAATTCGGCTTGGTTTGGTTTATAACTAAGAAATGACGTAGTTTATAATTAAAATTAGTCTTTTGGCCACTTAATCCTAACCATGATTTCTTCTAGGTTATAATCATAGTATTTTTTGGTTTTCCTTTCTTACTCAAGGTTTTTTACCCTATTTTATCTATTCAAACCATATTGATAATAAACGTCCCTAGAGTGTGACCTAGGAATTTTTTATTGACATATATGGTTGTATTTTTCTGTCTTCCAGGTGAATGAATGGATTATGCTTGTAGAACTTATAGGTATTCGTACTGGCAACTCTTGTAATTTTGTCTCAATAGTTATATGTATCTATTTTTCCTTTTACTCCTCAATTTATTGATATTTTTTTTCTCTTTATCATATTGTAACATACCTCATTTACACACTAAAATAAATCTTATTGACATAATGAAATTCAATATAATTATTTCTCTGGATGAAGTATAATTTTTCTAATATAATTTAACTTTTAGGACATCTTTTGGTATATGCAAGATAGTGGTGGTTAAATTCTTACTTTTTATCCTTCAAATTTTTGTAGCTTTGTTATGTTCAAGTCACATCTATGAATCATTACAATAATAATTCCTCCCTTGATTTCACCATGATAATGTATCTACACTTACTCTTCTTAATGTACTTTTCACATTGGCCTACCATAATTTTACTATAAACATGTGTAATAACACCATTTTATTTTGGAAGTAGACTTATGCAACACCTTTTCATAGGAATATAACTACAACTCCCTTTCTATACATTTATTTATTAGGCTACAGAAAGGATTACAAGTGCACATTATTTTATCAAATCAGTGTGTCAATATATATCTATATGCAAATCCTTTCAACATAGAGTGGATTAACCCTTAGGAACATCTAACATTTTTAGGTTTATTAACTCCCTTATGTACATTATGAAGACTTCTAATCTACAAGGGAATGGAAATCACATGCCTCTTCCACATGTCAACCAACTATGCTTCCAACAAACCTTCTTCACATGGTGGTAACTTTCAATGATCGTGGTGACCCAAAGTGATCCAATGGTTATGATTTTGGGACAACCAAATGAATAAGGTAATGGTATTTTCCTTTTTTCATTTGCATTTGGTTATGTTTCTCTATGGATTTTTCATGGTTTCATTCTACTGAGGCTTAGCACCATGTCGATGTCGAGTTACAGGTGTTCTCTTAGCCTTAAGACAATTGGATCTATGTTCCATTACATTTGTTTAGAGAACTTCTCCTACAAAAAACCAATATTAATGAATTTAAGAGGTAAACTACCACCATTATTTCATTGCATATCTTCAACAAAGTTTGGTCTCCATAATGAATTTTTTGTTTTTCCACCATAATGGCTTATAACTCGTATTATTTTCCTCTGTTGCAAGGTCATTGAGGTTTGACTTTAGTAAAAACATTTTTTCACGAATCCTCTGTTCAAGGTTTGGAATTCTAGCTTTTTGGTGGAGGTCGAGAGTTCCAATTAGGCATTTTATTCTTAGGTAAATTCAATGGAATTTTACCATACTCTTGAATTTATGGGATTTTAATTTTCTCTCCATATTATTTTTTTAAATGTCCTCACTCTATCATTTTACATTGAAAATTTTTGTGACAACACAAAACCATCCTTCGTTAGTGTTTCTCCATCCAAAAACACAAGTAATCGTTATTCCTTAGTTCGTTAGTTAGTTGTTTTTTTTTTTTTAGTGTGAAAAAAACATGGCTTATATAATGTGTGAGTGCATATATCTAAAGCATATCATCATCCATATAATATAGTAATACCCATACATTCATGCCCATACAGCATATGCTTTCAAGTTCTAACACACCCAAAGAAACCAAAAACATGATACGCCACCATTATGACATTTCGTAACTTCTAGAAATGCACGAGCCAAACAATAAATTATGACAAGTGCATGGTTCATTTCTGAAAAACATGTCCTCAAAAAATAATAGCTTTTCTACAAGATGAAAGTATGATAAAAACAAAAATATAAAAGAAGAGCACCATGTATAGTATGTGCCTATATGTGGCCAGCGAAAGATCATAACCATAGAGTTCGGTGTGTGTGAAAAATACATCTAGTGATGATAATATAAATGTAAAATAATGTGACTCAAAAAATAATAACCACGAGGGAAGTGTCAATATAGTGGAATGATGCCCTATGTATTGATATTATCTGAATCCATCAAGGTGTAGTGCATATGTCCATCTATACATCCCAGACCTTGTTTTGAGAGTCCATCTGCCATCTTGTTCTTCACCCTACAGATATGAGTGAAAATGATGCTCTGAAAGGATGCATGGAGTGCCTTAATATGATCCATCCAATGTACCAAATGTGGTGGGTTGAAACTATTTTTATTATTCATGTGGTCAATGATAAATTTTGAGTTGTCATAGATTGCAATATTGTCAATAGACAATTGCTTGGAGATCCACAGAAGTTCCCAAAGTGGAACCGTCTCCACCTTGTTGTTTGTACCACTACTACAATTCCAAAAAAAATTGTACTATGTCCTATGATCCACCCTTAACCAGGCCCCACATCCACATATTTGATGTTGAGTGTCACCATCAAAATATCCCATGGGAAGTATGATTGTGTGAGGTCTGTGTTTGTGAGATAAATCCTGTGGGCGGTTTGTAGACACCAAAGTACCTTCGAAGATATGATGATGTGATGTGTAGCCTAGATGGGGCATGTCCTGATCCCATCAAAAGTACACCTATTTCTGATTCTCCAAATTTTCCATAGTAACCAATAGGGGATGAGAGTACCCTTATCATATTTATACTATTCGTCCAGAAAATCCTGTATGTTATCCGATGAGTGATATATGACTTGCAAATATTTATAGATCCATTGCCAAACATTCACCGTGTATGTGCATTGGAAGAAAATACTCTAGTTAGATTCATCTTACATAATACATAACAAGCATACCCTAGGCCAATCCACCCACGCTTTTTGAGATTTTCCCAAGTCAAGTTGTGTTCTTTCCAAATCAACCATGTGAGAATGATAAACTTGAGAGCGATGCCCACCTTCCACACCATTTTAAACCATCAATTTTCCATAATGTTTCTGGTCATCCTCATAATGTATCTGTAGGTATCCTGCAGATGTATCCCCTCCTGATGGTAGGACCTCGCCCACATGATCTTATCCCCACCCCTCCTGCTGCGAAGACCTACATTTTGTAGAAGTGTTCTAAAGGTATCCCAAGTCGCTGCTTCATGTCCCATAAAACCCAACTCATGTGCCTATTTCCATTTTAGAATTACATCCAAGAATCCATTTATGACATGTGATAATAAAAATATGCCTCATGCTTGTAATTTCTGAAGGATCCCATGTGTGAGGTGATGACCCTACGAAAATCCTCCAATATTGTCAGTGCCCAATTGAACCTTACTATCATCACCAAACTACCAAAATAATCACCGACAGAAAGTACACCATATTTTCTTAAAGCCCAACCAAATGCTAGATCCCTGTGCCCTTCCCAATTGTGCCTCCCTACACTAGAATGTAATCTCCTTCCCCAAAGGTATTTCTATTTGTTGATAAACTACCAATCCTTAGTAATAAACATAACCCGCCACATAGACTTTTAAGTTTTTAATAAGGGAAAATTCGAATAGCTTAATGTCCATAATGCCCCATCCCCCCATGTCCTTTGGAATTGTAATGCATTCCCATCTTGTCAAGTGGTATTTGTGTCCGTCCCTACCATTATTCCAAACGAAATGAGCCATGTAAGCCTTTATGCCTCAAATAATGGCCATTAGGAGTACATAGATGCACCCAAAAGACATCAATTTGTTGTAGTACAGTTGTGGCCATGATATATCTACCCCTGGTGGATAGCCACCTATGTGACTAGATCCCAATTTTCTTTTGGAATTTCTCCAATAGCCACTTCCAATCTGCCACCCGGTAACGTGGAGGTTTTAACCAAAAGTTGAGATAGGTGAAGCCCTCTTTTAAAATTTTTGTATTGAATTGGAACAGTGAAGGAATCTAGGTAACAGTCTCCCCCACGGCCTCTGTATGCAATATTAGTGACTTCAGATTTTTTTTCCATCAACCCCGTTGCATTTCTAAAATGAGTAAAAGTGTCTAGTAGTAAATTTCATTGTGTCAGTATTGCCCGCCAAAACACCATAATGTCATAGAAGAAGAGGTTGTGGGTGATCTAAATTGACCCACAGACCCAAACTCCTTTGAATAACCCCTCTTGAACTGCCTTCGTAATCTTGAGGCTAAGTTCATCCATGACTAAGATAAACAGGAGCAAAGAAAATGAGAAACCTTGTCTGAGGCCACATCCCGCCCTAAAGAAATTAGATGGAAGGCCATTTATAATGACAACAAATGAATCATAATTTATACAACACATGATCCTATTCGTGTTCCTTACAGACAAACCAATTTTAATCAGTATAGCCCTAAGGTACTCCCAATCCACATAGTCATACGCCTTACACAAGTCAATATTCATCGCAATAGCCTTCATGTTCCGTGTGTGGATGGAGTGTGTAGTCTCTTGTGAGATGGCCACCACATCATGAATTATCCTATTATACGAAAATCCAAATTACTCCTTTATGATGAAATTTGAGAGATTCTTCTTAATCCTCTCAGCAATGACCTTTGATATGGGTTTGTAAGAGATGTTACATAAAGAGATAGGTCGAAACTCATTGAAATTTGATGGAGCAGGACCCTTTGGGGTTAATGCGATAAATGTGGATTTTATCACACCTGTAATGTTTCCATGTACTCGGGACTCCTCCATCATCCATGTAAGGTCTTCAACTAATAAAGGGGAGAATGAAAAGTATATTTCAATGGTCCAACCACTGGGTCCAGGGATTTTGTCATGGAAACATGTCTTAAGGACTCATAAGACCTCATCCACAGTGACCTCCTGATACAATGCCACATTCTAGGCTTCATCAAACATGGTGGGTATTCCCGAGCCATCCATAGTTGGTCATCCACATGATCGCTTGCCCTGGTTTTAAAAATATTTTTAAAATGTTGCACAGCCTCAGAATGAATTTCCATCATGGAATAAACCTCCTCCCCTAATTCATTGGTGACCTTTTAGATACAGTTTCGAGCCCAGTGCAAATTTTCATAGTTATTGAAGTATTTTTTATTTCTATATCCCACCTGTAGCCACACCACCTGATTTTTTAGATGCCATGTATGTTCCTAAATGGCCAGTATCTTCTCTTGACGTTCCTCAAGTACCTTGATATGCCCCCAAAGCATCAAATAGTCTCTCTGAGTATCCAGGGTACAGATCATATCCCGGATCTCCAAATTTATACTAGTGAGTTCAGATAAAAGGTTTTGTTTCTTCACTCTTTCCCACTGCTTGAACTTAACTTTCAGACTCTTGAGAGTATGTCCAAACTGTGCCATAGGATTATGGTTTTCCCCATTGTCAACAATCTTCCAGTGCTCAGTTACTAAATGGTGAAAGTTCGGCTCCTCGAGCCATACCCAGTTGAACTTGAAGGGCAACCCCTGCGATGTTCAGGTATCGCACCAACTAAGTATGATAGGACAAAGTTTCGATATGATGACATCTGCCACCCTCAAATGTACTCACCCCATACATTCAAACAGTTTCTCATGTAAAATGAATCTATCTAGCCTTTTACCAATGTATTCATCACCAGACCGCCAGTTATACCAGGTAGGGCACAGTTTGTCCGGAGGGGTGTCCTGAAGGTGGTTCTCCATGAATAAGTTATTAAGGAAGTTTGATATAGCATCCTTTCTACACTGATGACCCCAATCGTCCTGTGAAGAAATTGTGGCATTAAAGTCCCCTACAATGAAAAGTGATCCAATTTTAAGTAAGTCATTGTCATCCATTCTCCTCTAGAAGTCTAGACGGTCATTTTATGGAGCATAAAGGTTTAAGAAATGTATGCAGTCCCTGGACCCGCATATAAAATCCATTAAGAGAATTCCGTAAGAAAATATAAAAGCCTGAAATTTTTCTAACAATGGATTCCACAATGCCACCAATCCCCCTGATAGGCCCCATGAATCCACTACCACCATATCCCATTTAGGGTACATTTTCCCAAAATATTCATACTCCCTATCTGACAAGATCATGGTCTCCTGGAACATAACTCGAAATGGACTGAAGGAGTTTACAAAATTTTGAATGGAGAGAAATTTATAGTGGTCTCCCAAACCGTGTATGTTAAAAGAGATGTCAGTTCATCATATGCCACATTTTTCGAGTGACAGTGCTTTAAGTACCCAGTTGAAAGCGGTGGTAATAGGAACCTCATGCAGACAAGGATTATCAGATAATGTAGTAGCCCAAACATGTTTAGCCCTCCCCCTCGATGGCCACCTTTCCATCATGTCATGAAATTCTACCTAGAACCTGGACTGATATTAAAAGGTGGTGTGACAGCTTCACAATGGTGAACCGAGATATTGAAAAAATCCATCAACAGATTTTGGAAAAGAATCTCAAGATCGTTGCCAACAGAATTGTGAGGAGAGGATACGGGGATAGGATCTGAAAGTTCAGGAGCAGTGGTCCACAAATTAGTAGAATATGGGGATGTGGTAGTTTCAGAACTAGGGTGGCATTCCAAATCCCCAACATTATCAACAGAATTAGTGCAGGGAGGGTCATCCGAATATAAAACATTCAAATGGATTGTACATATATTTGTTTTATTTTCCTTCTACATGGAACATACAACTGAAATTTGTTTGATTTTGTTATTGTTAGGCTCATATGTGATTTATTTGATTTTGTTATAACTAGACTCACATGTGATTGCCTAGATTTGTTTCTCTTTTATCTATTTAATATAAATAGATACTGAGCTATCCCCCTTCTTGCTCAAAAATATGTTTATCGAATCCTGTTTATATTCATCAATGCTTATTTTTTCCTTTGTATATGGACAAAAGTCATCCATGTAGGCTATAATAATTAAGGTTTGAACGTTTCTACAGTCATATACATAATGTAGTTTAGAACTTCTGGAATCCTGTGTGATATGATTGAAGAGCCGAGTGTTTCGAGTGAACACGTCACCCATATTTAGGAGGAATAAGCTAAGCGCAAGATAGGAAGGGTGCAAACGTAGAAGGTATACATAAGAAAGATATACTAGCCGTTAAAAATTCAATGAAATTGAAAGAGGTAAAATTAGTCAATAGAGAGGAGGTTATTAAATGATTAAAATAATTCAAAAAAAATAAATTTAGTTAAAAATAAATAATTCAAAAAATTAAATTTGAATAATCTGAATTAGTGGATAAGGAAAAGGATTAAAATTGATTTAATTTTATTCTAATAATAAATCAACTTGAATTGGAGAAATTAATTTTAATTTAAAAGAACATGATTCATAAATGAGATTAAATTTATTAATATAATTTGATTTTGGAAATTATATAATGATTAATTCAATATTTTATTTTATTTTATTTTATTTAAAATAATTAACTATTTATTATTGATAAAACTAATTCAATAAATTAATATGAAGAATTAAAATTGTTTAATTTAACATTTCTCTAATAATAAATTAGAAATTTAATTTTCTTTACCTCCTCTCTAACTTTCTTTTCGACGTAATCATCCCAAAATTCATTTATACTATTAAATTTAATCCCATTCATTTATTCATGTTCCTATTTAAATTTAAAATTAGTATCTCTAATTTAATCTATTATTAAAACAATATTAAATTAAACAATTTTAATCCTTCCTATTAATTTATGGAATTAGTTTTATCAATAATAAATAATTAATTATTTTAAATAAAATAATTTTTTTTTGAATTCATCATTTTATAATCTCCAAAATCAAATTATATTATTAAATTTAATGTCATATATGAATCATGTTCTTTTAAATTAGATTTAATTTCTCTATTTCAAGTTAATTTATTATTAGAATAAAATTAAATCAATTTTAATCCCTTTCCTTATTGGTTAATTCAAATTATTCAAATTTAATTTGTTGAATTAGTTATTTTTAACTAAATTATATATATATAATTTAATAACCATATCTTTAATAGCTAATTTGACATTATTGAATTTTTAATTGCTAGTATCTTTCTTATTTATACCTTCCACTCTTCTTATCTTGTGATTAGCTTCTTTCTTGTGAAAATGCCTTGAGTGGATTCTTATCTTGCTTTTAGCTTCTTTCTCATGAAAATGCCTTCAGTGGATTCTTATCTTGCTCTTAGCTTCTTTCTCGTGAAAAATTTGAGTGGATTCTTATCTTGCTCTTAGCTTCTTCCTCGTAAAAATGCCTTGAGTGGAATATTCACACAAAAATCCAAAATTCTAAACTACGGACTATAAAAAATTTAGTCTTATATTAAGATCTAATTTTGTCCCATAATACCAATAGATATAAATAAATGGTTATCCTTATAAATTATAAATAAATTAACCAATAAAGGAAGCTGTAAATGCATCATGCAACCAAGTGAATGCACTCTGCATATACACTAGAAGTCATAAACTACAAATGGCTTTACATGTATGCTTTCCAATTTACTTTTATGCACTTGAATTTCGTTGTAAATATTAGAAAAGCATAGTATTGACTATTTATGCCATTTACATTTCAGTGATAAAGTGACAACCTTAGTTCACTGCCTAGAATGTTCTGCTATAGATTTAGAATGTATACTGAGTTGATCACTCTACTCAACTCTACTCATTTTATGTTTGTTTATGTATCTCCAATCATGCAACTATGTTGCCCAATGCCTTATTCTCTCTTCAGAACTTAATCACTATTTCTTAAGTACTATTCTAGTTCTATTAGATAAATCCATGTTGCATTTTCCCATGTCGTCTCTTTTATATTCTTATGCTAGTTAAGAGTAGTTCTATTAGATATATCCATGTTGCATTTTCCCATGTAGTCTCTTTATATTCTTATCCTTGTTTCATGGATCTGTATCATGGGTCTATTGTTTCATGGGTCGATTGTCTAGCAAATGTGTTTTTTCCTTCACTAATATATAGAATAGATTTGATATTTTTCAAGAATGTTTAGACAGCAAAAGGTTTATGAGTTCCATGTCAATTCTAAAATATTCCAGAATAAATATTAAGTTTAGAGTAAACATATAAATGAGGTTTTCAAACAATTTAGAAAACATAGGAATACATAAACTTTTATTCTAACTGTTGCTCAAGGTTGTAGCTAAATATTTTTAAAATTCCTATCGAATATTAATATTCTATTATCATGTTGTCTTTATTTTGGCTGGATGACTATGCATTTGAATTACTCCGTGGTGCTTGAAGATTGCACAATTCACATACCACATGCTACTGTGCCACAGGAACCAATATGAATTGGGTACTGTCTATCGGTTTACAACTCTTCTTGTAGGTGAGGAACGCAACAACCTTTACTGTCGCATATCAAGATAATCATTATCATACCTTTCATGGCATCCAGACCCACCTCGATTTGGCATAGGTTACGCTATTTTTAAATTTCAACAAGATAATCATACCTTTCATGGAATCATATTTCTTCATTTGGGTTTATGCTATTTTTAAATTTCAGCCTTTCACAGAATCATCAATTTTTTTCATTTGGGTTATGTTATTTTTAAATTTCAATTCGTTCTTGAAAAAAAAAATTGAATTTTTTTTGGGAGTCAAAGAAATTTGAAATTTTTTGCAGAGTCGAATCAATTTGTAAAATTGCTTTGAAAATTATGGAAATTTCGGTAAAATTTTGAGTATATAAAATTGCTTTGAAAATTATGTAAATCTAGAATACAACTGTCAAACTTTAATATTTTTTGTGTCCCACAGGTTATGATAGTATTCAATTCATTTTAATATCAAAAACATGGATTCAAACATTACTTCTGCCAGTTTTAATTTTTGCCTGATTTAACTCAATTTGACCTTCCGATCCGAACTATTATGTGGCCTATATGCCTGTTATGTGATTTATAATACAAATTGTGTTTTTATTATTTTTTTTCATATAAATATGACAAAGTTTTATTGTTGAAATTGTAATATGAAGTCACATCAAGATAAAGTGAGGGGCCTATAAATCCATTTACGATATCATGATTTGGAAATTACAAACTTCCATTATCAAAATCACATCAGGGCCAAATTCCATGAAGTTTCCAAATGCGGAGAGTTGTCTTCACAATTAGATGGAAAACACCATTCGCCATTGTTTTCATCATTAACACCGTGAGCATGTTCAAACATGGTGTAAATGATTGGAATAAGTTATTCATGTAGAAAACAATTTTATGTTTTTATTGTTTTTTTTTTCATAAATCTGACAAGATTCATGGTTGAAATTGTAGTACGGAGTTGCTTCAATGAAAGTGGGGCCTAGAAATCCATTTACAATATCAATATTTTGAAATTGCTCACATTTTTTCATGGCCAAATTCCATGAAGTTTGGAGATGTGGAAAGTTGTCTTGGGACAACACTTAAGAGTTTAATTGTAGAAAAATATTTAGCTTTATATTTATTTATATTTATATTTATGATTATGATTATTTATCTTTATTTTCCAAGAGCAATAAAAGGCCCATAATTAAGGGATTTGGAATGTGGAGTTGATATTGTTGTTGCCACTCTTGGATGTCTAAATGACATTTTAGAAACTAAAATGGTAAACCTTCGACATGATCTTGGAACTTTTAGAAGTGTTTTTTTTTCTCTATAAATTTGGTAGGAACTTACTATTTTCTATTTATCATAAAAAAATAGGGTGCATCATATACAAAGTTATTGGCCTCAACTTGCCCAAAGGAAACCAAGTCTATTGGCCACCTTAGCGCATTGAAAGCCATCCAAAATTGATATTTTTTCCTTCTTCTACTCGCTGCAATGGCCATTTTATTGTTTAAAACATTAACTAAGTAGTAACTAAAAACGTAATCACTATCCACAAAATTCATAAAACTTAATCTGGGCTACTACCCATCAGAAGAGTCTATCGATGATGGATCCTTTGCAGTGGAGCCAAAAATTTCCACTTGCTGCATCTGTTGAATCTGCCTTTCAATTCGAACAATTTGAGCAGTGTCTATCTTACCAAGAAAAAGCCACACTAAACAGGTAGAGCTCTAATTATGACAAAGATAATTTATAAAACCTGACCAGAATCCATGAGAATCCATGGAGCTTAATGAAGTTTATCATATGTTTAATATGGGATTTAAGCGACAAATTTAGAAAATGTGAATGAAATCACACATCAGAGGAAAACCTTTATGTATACTGCAACTTGGCCCAAGGAGGTTCGGAAGATAGTTGGTGATTTGTTGGTTAATCCTATTTAGGTGACAATAGTGACTAACGATCATATAACTAGAAATAATTCCATCACCTATGTTTCTACTATGTTTTATTTTTTTATGACACTTGAAAGTGTATTTTTCAGTAGTTGAAGTAGTTGCACCAATGGAGAAACAAATAAGACTAGAATAAATCCTTCGTGATAGGAATCAAGCTCAAGAGTTATAATATTTTTCTCAACAAAAAGAATGTGTGACAACCTTTCACAAAGTATTTGTCGACAATTCATCTTTATTTTCCAAAGACATTGAGAGTTTAATATTTTGGTCAACTATGTGGGGATTATTTAAGAGGGCTTTCATTCGTATGTAGATGTATAGAATGAGAGACTCGTCTTAACTATGATCAATTCCAGATGTCCTCCTCCGTAAGAATTTTTCACTTTTCCTAAATATTTATGTGTATCTAATTCTCTTGAATAATGAAATGTGTATCTAATTTTCTTGAATAATGTAAATTTATGTATAGTGTATCTCTTAAATATTGTATTTTTTTTTGTAAATATGTAATTCTCATAAATAATGTAAATTTAAAATGTATGAAATTCTTTTAAATGAATATAAAACTGTTAAATTAGTATTTTATATTGATTAATAATGAACACAAATAAAATTGATATATAATTACTAAGTTAACTTATAATGCTTATTAATGTAAGTAAATGAAACGACCATATGCTACTAAATTAGTCATCTCACAACCAAATATACTACTACGTGATCACGAAAGTAGCTTAATTATTGACCAAAGAAATATGGCCAAAATGTTGGTCGTGAAATAAGATACTATAAATTAGCAACTAATAGTCATTTATATGCAAATTTTAGTAATCGTTTGAAACCAAATAATGACCAAAGAAATATAAAAAAAATGTTGGTTTCAAGATAATATATTGTAAATTAGTCACTAATGGTTGTTTATATGTAAATTTTTGTCATCGTTGGTAGTCACAAATTTTTTATTTCCAATACCCATTTATTGGTTTGTTTGATCATTAAATTTGGAAATTAATGGCTAAATAAATGAGTAATTCAATGACCAAATTCACAACTGAATATACTACTGGATGATAAAATTGAGACAACCAATTAATGACTAAATACATAAGTAACTCAATGATCAAATTCACGACTGAATATACTACTAATGATAAAATTGAGACAACCAATCAATGAATAAGTTAAATACGACTAAATTGGTCATGGAGATAAGATACTGTAAAATACCCACTAATGGTTACATGACCAAACATGGTCATTTATATGTGATTTTAGTAGTTTTTTTAGTTACTATGTTTTTCTTCTACTAGTGTGGGTTGATGGACCCCATCAATAAGTATATCATATAAGGCTCATGTTTCCATCCTACAGCCTATAATTTCCTCTTTTCTTCGCATTTATTAATATCTTTTTAATATAATCTGCTTAATAGGGATACTAAAGGATTTTTGTTATACTTTGTGGCCTAATGTGGTAATGTGCAAGAAAGAGAGTTCTTTTGAGTGCATTTCTATGCAGATACATGTTGGGGGGAGCTAGAGGATATGTAGGAGGCTTGTCCCCTACATCTACTCACCTACAACCTAAATAAATCCCTAAAATCACTCACCTATAACTCGAGGATCTACTAGCAACCGATGCACTCAAGGAATTGTGATAATATAAGGGAGCTAGATCCACTTTTTTAGAGATTTTGGATGGAAGCAATCATATTTCCAAGGAGACTACCCCTCAATCAATTTTGTATAAATAAACAAGCCTAAGTGCTCAATATAATGTGAAATTTTGGAGCATATAGGAGCCATTAAGAGCTATGAAGCTTGAGATTGTCATTTTCATCTCCCTTCCATGATTTATTTGAGCTTTGTTTTATGTAAATGAAAAAATTGATATTACCTTTCATCTGATTTTGTTTCATAGGGTTCAGTCCCCTTGGGTTAGGGCCCAACCTAGAGGCTCTATTCTCTCTTTATTTATTTTATCCATGCATTTCCTTTGATTAGCAACATATTTTTTCTTACTTGATATAAATATGCTTATAAAATTTGTTGGTGGAGGACTATCTATAACCTCTATTGTGGGACTTTGGTTGAGGAATATGTATTAGGAAAGCCAAAAGCATGTGGTTACTTTCCTTTGCAATTTTTATACCTTAGTTTAATGCTCTTTTACATACTTAGGGATTAAATCACAATATTCTTTCAGTTGTCATGGATATAGGTTAGATGCATGCTACAAGTTATATTTTCTTTTGATGAAAATAAAATTTGATTCATCCTTATTTTAGTTAGTTTCATAAAATTTGACTCATTTGTTCTTGCTTATTTCATTTTGTTGCACTTTGGTCATTAGTTTGGCATTCTTTTCAAGTTGTAAAAAGGATTATTTTTATTGTGTGTAGGTACTACTAGTGGCTTGTAGGGTTGGAAAATTCATCCTTCATTCTTCCTACCATCATCAACCTCTCTTCACCTCACAACACCCTCAAAACTCTGTTGTCGAAAGTACATTTTTGGGTCTTTGAAGGACATCGTGTACCTTTGTTTTTATGCAAGATGGGCCTCTCAGAGGTACAAAGATTGGAAAAATCTTCATACAGACTTAATATACCTTAATCTACCCTTTCCCACCTTAGATTACCTTCTCCACCCTCAGAAGGCTCACAAATCTAATCCTATAGCAAGACAGGGAAATATTGTAGCATCTTGTAGCAATCCTATAACACCATGTATACTTAGATAGATTTTCTCCAAAAGCTTGATTTTTGTCTCTTAGCCTTGAATAATGTCTCCTAGTTGTTGAAATCGTGATTGAGGAGGACCAAATACCACTCAAAACCTGGTTTTTCTTCACTACAACATAATTCTGCAATTAGGGATGGAGGAAAAATTTATGAACTTGAAATATAATGATGATTTTATTGATTATCTCATGGAATACCTAATGAACTCTGTCACTAAAGCTAAATATATTTTAAAATAGTGATTAAATTTTGATTTACCAATGAAAAGTATATTAGGTTTGTTATTTTGAATTTATTCTTATTTTAGGGTTTCAATTACAAGCAATGTTATTGCATATGTTAGTTTCCTTTTCAATGCTACTTTTACATTCTGCAATTAGACTAATGTTTATATTCCTACAAGTAGCATAGAATTTGCATTCTGCAAGTAGATTAATGTTTCTATTTTTGCAAGCAATATAGCCTTTTCATTCCTACAATTAGGGTTAGAATTTAGATTTTGCAAGTAGATTAATGTTTCAATTTTTGAAAGAAATATAGCCTAGTAACATCTTCATTCCTTTTGCAAATAGAATAATATTTCCATTTCTGCAATTAGAATAGAACGTACTATTTTTTATGCAATTTCCTTCCTTGTGTTAGCTGATAGAGTTGTATCTATATGCCTTTGTCCAATCCATTTCTTGAAGGTGACATGAGTAGAACTTAACCTGTTGTTCATATAATACTATCACCTCTTAAGTTTGTACAAACCATGGGTTGATAATTAAATCTAGTAGCCTTGGGAGTTGCAACACTATTTTTGCAATACTAAGGCTTGTCATTTTTTGGTGTCGTTGCCGAGGAGGTGTCCAAGTATTTGTTGTTTCTACTTAAAAGTGCCTTTACTTTTCATATTTTTGTTGTTTTGCATCAACATTGTTTGATTTGAAATAAATATAAAATAAAAAGAGGAAAAACATAAAGAAAACACAAATTCCTTCATGCCTCGTAGGAGTAGGGGTAATCAAGGGACATTTCTACCAAAATCCCTCACCCCTTCATGCAGTAAACCATCCCTCTTCTTTTGTGACAATGAACTTCCCACTCTAACCATAGGTGAGTTAGACAATCCTTTAGGGAAGCAACCAAAAATATTTGAAGAACCCATAGGGGTGGAAGAACCTATATCACCAATCCAAAACATGGTTGAGAATAGGTAGAATGAAATCTTTCCTATCTAAGAGACTAATGAGAAGGCTAAGATGAAGGATATAAGCCCCACCTCTCTTCCACATTTCCATGGCCTAGTTTTTACCCAGATAAATCCATCTTGCAGATAAGAGCGGTCTCCCTAGAATCCTAATGGAGAACTAGAAAAAAACAAACATGAGGATATCTCTTTCCCTAACCTAACAATTTTCAAATTACTAAAACTAGGAGAAGAGGATTATGCTCTTACCTTTTCCACAAAATTCCTGATGAATACCCTGCACTTTGTTCTAATGAAGCTCCTCAATGCTTAGAATAAACCTGCAACTACAAACATGCAAAGGATCAAAGGCATCTGCAACATAATAATAATCTAAAAACCAACTTAACCTAATGATCAAGGAGATTATGAAATGAATTTTTTTTAATGATTATTTGAACACAAATCATTCAAAAATCCAAGAAAACAAATCAGTGATTAAAAAAAAACCCAAATGTATAATCAGAGATCAGAGAGAAATATTACAACCAAGCCTTGATGTCATATAGGCTCCTCCCGAATGCCTCCAATATTCCTCCTTGGCTAACAAACTCTCAAATCCAAAAATACCAGTATAAGACTACTATATGTGAGCTCCCTTAATCCTGAAGCCTCGGCTCAATTTATAGGAGAAACTGAGGAGTTTTCAAATCCACCAAAGATGGGTGAGATCCAAAAATGAGGGGATTAGGGTTCCATAATCCAAGGGAATTAGCTCCATGATTGGAGAGGTTTGGCTTGAACTTATATGACTCAGAGGCTTCTAGTTGGGATATATGCACCCAAATATGCTTCTATAACTTACTTTTATTTTTTTATTTTACTTTGAATCAGTTGTGAAGTTTTTAATGGAAAACAGAGCACATAATTGCATAGGGAATCTTAGCAGTATCAACGCAAAAGCATGAAATGATTTCCAAAATTGCGCAAGCCATATTTAAGTGCGTAAAGAGTCATTTTTCCCAAAATTCATGGCTTTGTCAAGGAATATGGATTTTTTACTTGTAAGGGAGTATGAGTATTGATGGTGATAGATCCATTTTGACCATCAAGTGTCATGGTGACAAAATGACATGTAACATATTTCACCCTAAAGTGTGAAGTCTGAGAAGTCTTATAAATATTGAAGTGCTTTATCATACCAAGCATTGGATTAGAGGCACTGGTCGGAAACCTGCAACGAACATTCAATGAAAATATATAATCGTCACTGAGGTAGGCATTCCCATACTTAGCGTAAAAACTAACTCTATGTACTAGAACAAAAATAAAATAGAATTACATCAATAGTAGACACAGTATGGATGCATCCATCTATCATGAATAGGTCTACTCAAAAATGAATACATAACTCCTCGCAACCTGGATGGATGAAACTAGATCCAGGTTCTTGATCTCCATCTCTCGAACTAGTACGAATCTAACCATGCAATTGAATGTGTCAAAGTTGAACATGGTAGAAACCACTTGATTACCGGTCGATGATGAAAACAATTAAGAAGTGTGAGAGAAACAACCAACAAAGACAATGGCTCTCAAGGTACTTGTTGTACTATTCAACAAACCCCCATTTTATTTTTATAAAAAGTTAATATTGTAATAATAAATGGGGACCCTTTTAAATTTTTTTAAGAAAAAGCTAGCAAGAAAGAGTTTTTCCCATTAAAAAAAGTGTTAAAGCATTAAATCACTTTAGACTAAGCGCTTTTCGAAATATCGCAAATTGCAGAAGCGAAAGGTAACAGGAATAACCATTAGTTGGAATCTGTGATAAAGCGATCAATAAACCCCTTTTTAAAGATTAAGTGATATGTTGTGATTTTTATAAAGGCCTTGAAATATTTCTAAAATTCATAAAGTCCAAAGTATACTTCATATAAGGAAAAAGCTGCTCAAAGAATACATCGCACGTCACAAATCGCAAAGACAGAAATAACACTCGAAATACCATAATTTTAAACTTGCGATATTGCGATAATGTGACATAGAAAATCTTGTGATAATGTGATATGACAAATCTTTCGATCCCGCGATCTCACAATTTTGCGATATTGTGATTTATCGCAATCGCCGAATTGGCATCCCACTTAAATCTTAACATTTCAGAATATCATTCAAGTTTGCGATGAGATGTTTTTACATGACCTGAAAGGAATCACACGAAGGACACAATGTGTAATTATTGGAAATCAACTGCATTTACTCTTTTTAAAGGCTCGAGGAGATTTGTATCTATTTTACTCGTGCTTGCAATAAAAGTCCCATCCTTATCAAATTAACTATTTTAATTGAACCTCTACTATTATCTCTATTTTACGTTCATTTTGATTTATATATTGTTCAATCTCAGGGAATAATGCTCATAGCTGACGAAGAAAGGAAAAAAGACAACAGAGCCTTCTACATCCAAAGATATAGACATGTTTCCCCTCTTCAGCGATACTACATGCAACAAAGATGGCGGAGTGATGTCATGGGAAGCCATGTATAATCTTTTAGAGGATGAAAATCCAAAGGTGTTGGTAACGAGAATGACTGCTGACGCTAAAGTCTCATACGAAGCTTCCTATTTTGAAGTATCTTGTTCCTTCTTACACAGAATATCTGTTAGACCTAAAATTATTCCATATACAGATATGGTGAAATGGATTATCAACAATGTGGATATCTCAGACAGAACGTTCAAGAATTCAAGACAAGAGGTCATGGGGTCATTTTCCGCAGATAGTTTGCGCACAATGTATCATCTACCAAAACCTCAAAAGGTTTATGACAGAGATTTCCTCAAGAAATTCGCAAAAGAGAATGAAAACCCAATAGATGCCATGCAGACTTGGAGGTCTAGCTCCAACAAATTCAAATGAGATAAAATTAGTATGTCCCCAATTGCACCTCTATCGGCTCCACATAGCTATGTAGTTGCTATGATGTGTAGATTGTTTGGGAATCTAATAGTACCAAGTTTTCTATGGAATGGATTCCATTAATTGATGTTGTTGTCAACTCCATGATTATGAATTGGGGTAAAATTTTATTTGACAGTTTAGCTATGGCTATCAGACAGTGTAGACAGTATAGAGTTGATTCTACATGGGTCATCCCTCCATTTTTTATGAGTGATTATGTAATGGACGCCAAATTTTTTTGTACAAAATTTCCTGATATAGGTTGGAACTAGACTCTCAGAGACCCTACTCTATGTGTATCACAATATGTTATGGGAATCTCAATTTCGTCCCCATTTTTATAATATTTTTCAAAGTATCATTTTTCCTATCCATCAAACTATTTTTGATACAAAAGCCCCCAAGCTTTCAGAAGAAGCAAATATATATATTTTTGTAGTGGCGAGATGGTTCGCTAAAGAAACTTTTACTTATATCAGAGTTTTTGGAGTATTTTTCTCCCCATGTTATTCCTTATTATGTTTTAGATAAGTTATTAGATAGAGAAATTTCTTACGAGACAGTAGAGGAAGTTCTTACCAAAACCCTAAAAGAAGCAAAGAAATCTATGTGGCCAACTTTTTTGGTTCAATGTGGTTCTTTTACCTTGTTTGATTTTGGGCACATGGTTAAAGAGGTGCAGAATATTGCATGCTTTAATTTGGCTACAATTCTAGGGAGAAAATATGATCCCAGTAAAGTCACTGAAGACTTTACTACTTTGGTTAAGATTAGACAATTCATTCATGAGAAGGATGAATTTGATGACCTATTTGAAAAGCTCGAGACTTTCTCACAAGTCTTGTTTTTTTCCTCAATCAAATTGACTCCGGCCGACCTCAATTGTTTTCATATTTATAGAAACAAAATATTGACAAGGATTCCATAAGATATGTTGTGGATTGAGGAATCAAGAGAACCTACTCCCAGTATCAGTTTAGAAGGAAATTCTGATCACACTTCTGATCAAGAATCAGTTGATAAATCCAGTCAGGGGTCAAAAATTTCTGAACATCAATCTCAAAATCAAGAAGAAGACTCTAAAGAAAGTTTTGAAGAGACTACAGAGAGAAATAATGGAGAAACAGCCAAAAAAACCTCGGTTGGAGAACAATTGAACATTAATTCTACACAGGATCAACCACACATAATCATAATAGATGACATGGATAAATAATGGGAGAAGTTTAAAGAAAAGCTCCAATTACACCATCAGACATAGGAATGAAAGGAACTTTTGATTTTCAGAATCCTAAATAGACCTTACAAGTTGTAAATACAGAAGAAGATATTGAAATCATCCTAACCTACCAAACATCACAAGTCATTTTGAGAATTGAAGAGATACCTCATTTAGATATTTTTTATAGTCTAGCACACAAAACAGTGGTAAGAAGACAGAGAAATAAAAGAAAGCTTTATTCATCAACATCAACTCCAGAGAATTAATAAATGGAGGTTTTCTGGAAAGACAACCCCATTGATGCATCAGAAAATTTTACAAGACTGTCACAATTCGCATGTGCTTATGCAACAACTAGAATTGATAAACCAACAAAAGTTAGACTTCTGCTTAAAGATAAAGATGCAAGAAGTCAATTGTCGGACAAACAAATTGAACAGGAAAGGTAGAATGTAAATAAGAAAACAAAGTTGCAAATGATACAATTTCAGAAGGACTTTGAGAAAATGAAGTTGTATCGCCAGCCAAGCAATAAAGAAAAGGATACACAGGTTCAGTTAATACAAAGTGAAGTAGATAAACTCAAAAATTAGCATCAGACGGGAGAATTAATCAAAGAAACACTTGAGTTAAATACTCAATTGTCAAAAAAACAGGAGATATTCTGTCAAATAATCTCAATGATTAAACCTTATTGTGAAACAAGTGATTCATTATTCCAACAAATGGTTGATCAGATATTGGGATATGAAGATGTTGATAAGAATATCTCAGAATTTATCTCCTGGAAACAATGAGGAAGGAAAAAAATATGATATGCCAAAGATTGAAGAATCCCACAGAGATGTATTGTTTACAGATTGGGATATGCAATTGAAGCAAGAAGAAAGGGAAACAGCTAGAGTAGGTGATATAGCAACTAAAGTAACTAAAGATGTGAATGAAAATATTTATAATGTTAATCTGATAAAAGAATGAAAGCCTGGAGTGTTGCCAAATATAAAAAAATTAGAGGGATAGTGGAAGGAAACTACCAAGAATAAAATTGAAGCAGTTAAGAAGCTATCTAAGCTTGACCATGAATCTTATTGCCAGTTTCTACTAAAAAAAAATTAGTTAGTAGATGGCTTTACATTTTCTAACCAATTCCACTCAAAAGATGTTGCCACCTCTCTCTGATGTCGTATTCATGAGATAACTAAGATCCAAGGTCGTCTAGCCATCCCAAGTGAAGCCAATGTTGGATATCTGTGAACTAAAAAGATCAATGGAAAAGGACTATTCGACCTAATCAAGCATGTAATTATCTTTCTTTTAAGTTTTTTTCTTTTATTTTATTTTCAGTATTTTGAGGAAGGTTGTTTGAAACCTCCTTAGCTTTTTATGTAATATTCTATTTTTGATACTTATGTAATATTATTTAAACTTCTCTCATGCATTTAGAGAGGGGTCCAGGATTTTATCAAAAACTCTTTGCAAAATATTGCATTAATGTACTTTTGTGACTCTTTTGATGAAATACATGGAACAAGATCTTTATTTTCTTGAATATTGAAGCATACTCTACTGAAATTTCATTTCTTTACTCTTAGAGTTTATTTGTTGAAAAGAAGAAAAGGTCAATGGTGTTGATTCTATGAGTATAACCTCTTATATCTGGTACTATTATATTTATGTTTGAGTTTTATATATGATTTATCAATAAAAAAATTTATATTGTATTGTGTACGAGATCTGGCTTATAGTTTTTCATTTAATTACTATTTCATGATGTTTCAGCTATAATTCCTTGTTGAGTATATAATCAATCAATATATGCGATATAGTTTCACAATTATTTTTCCTAACTATTTAGTCAAAATAATTATCTTTAAACAATTTCATCTCTTTTAATCAATTGAATGATCTTTATTACCTTCTTCTTTAAGATATGTTTGTAGATCGCATAAGTTAAATTATTCCCAGGCATATATTAAGTTAGATAATTAGATTAAATAGATGCATGTGTTTGCTACTTAGATAGATTATTTCCATTAGTTTAAAGTAATTTTCCATTTCACCTTGTATCAAAGCCATAATCATCATATCAATTTCTTTGCTGGGGAACTGGTCCCGTTATCCCCAGTCGGAGCCACTATAACAAATGAAAAAGGAACTTCTTTAAGGTCTAGACCGAGTGGTTATCCCCCATGTTGTTGCAACGGAATTCCAGGGCTTCAATATTTTGGCATTGGAAGGAGGTCCAAATGTGAATGGCAAGGAAAAAAAATAAAAAATCAAGAAGTCATCCTAATAGTCATTCTCCCTCTAGATCTCATCTGACTTCTAGATCCCCATCCAGAATTACTATTTTAAGATCAGAATTTGAACGATCTTCTCCAAAATCTCCTGGTAGATCCCAGAGATTACATTCTTCAGATTATAAATCTAAATCACCAGAAGTTCAGACTTTAATAGAGAAGTTAGAAAAAATCTCTATTTCAGCTGAAAAATATGTAATTTCTTAACCATCTGAATAAAGTGTTTCATCTATTTTACAACCTAGACGAATTTTAAATCATTCTCTAAGTGAGAAAAATGGAATTCCTCCTTTGGAATTTCCCATTACTTATTTCCAAAAGAATACCAAGAAATCTAAATCACAAACATCAATTAGTGAGATTTTATCCAATTCCTCATCTCAAATCCATTCACTCCCTCCACACATTTCAACAACTCTCATTCAAACTACTGGTGCTAGTTCTTCTAGTTCAAGTAGTCAACTTGCTTCTTCCACTCACATCCTGTTCATATCTTCATCCATATATACTCCTACAATCATGGAAGGACAACAACCACCACCACGTATACAACCATGGAATAATCCAAGCGCTGTATCAATGCTCGATCCTCTTCACCCTCTTCCTAAACATCCTGAAATATGGTTTCTAAAATTTAATCCTGATGATGGTCTACCAGAATAATAACATCTCCACAACTATATGTTAGCCATAAATTTAAATCAAGTCACTAAAGAATATTGTGTGGTTATATTATTCCCATATACTCTTATAGGATCTGCAGGATCCTGGTACTTTTCATTACCCCCTCGCTCTATAACTAGTTTGGATATGTTTGAAGAAAAATTCCTAGCTAAGTTTGGAGATGATAGAACCATTATATATCTTATCAATGAATTATCCAATCTCAAGGCTAAAATGGGAGAAAATATTAAAAAATTCAATTATAGATTCAATAAATTACTTAATAAAATCCCTACTGTGTTATTTTTTGCCATTGATGTTCAAATTGAGTGGTATATATCCTCTCTTCCCTCTAATAAAGCCATTTTTGTAGATAGAGTGCATTTATCTAAATTAGTATAAAACATGAAAGAAGCCTTATCTGTAGAAAAACTCATAGTTTTTCTTGAAAATAAAAGCTCTCAAGAAGATATAAAATCTAAGAAAGTGTCTTTCAAAGATGAATCTAAAATGAAAGTCCAGAAATATCCTTTTGATCTTGAAGGTCTATAGAAAGTGATAAATAATATATCTAATGAAATGGTCAAAATGAAAAAACAAGTTGTTGAATCTTCTACTGCAAAAAGGTCATTTATATATTTTAAGAGAAATCGATCTTCTAACTCTCAGCCACCAAATACCATATCTAATGTTGATTCTGACTTAGAAGAGGAGGAAGAAGAAACAGAAGAAGAAGAGACTGGAGATGAATAAATAGTTGAAGTAAATGGAGTGTGGTACTTTGTCCTTCCAAGTGAAGAATAACAAGAAGCTTTACTCGTTAGCACCAGAAGCAAAGGCCCCGCTGATACAACTCATTTGAATCAAAAGAAGAAAACTCAAAATCCTCCTGCTAAGGAAAAATAAAACAGTAAAAATTCCTCTCCAAAAATTTCACAGCCAAATCCAACTTTATCAAATTTTCCCTCTACATCAAAGACCCTAGTAGTCACTGATACTATGGATTATAATATTGTGGAAGATATGAATAAGACCAGAGAAAAAATTTCATTACATGAACTTAGCAAACTGAAACAACAATAGAAAATGTTACTTAGAGAACTAAATGCAATTCCTATATCACCATTACATGATGTTGTTGTATCTCAACCTGCTAATGGAATGGGAAAACCTCCAACTTCTTCAAACAAATTTTATCCTATTGATTTCATCATGATTGGTGACATATCTAATTCACATACACCTCCCTTATTCTTAACATGTGAAATTTTCAATAAAAATATTCATAATTGTTTGATTGACTCAAGAGTCTCTTCCAATATAATGCCAAGCTGAACATAACTCCGCAAAAGTCTGGCATTCACATAGTACAACTTCAAAGAATGAAAGTAGAGGTCTTAGGAGAAATTAATTCTGTCAACATTAGACTTTCATCAAATTCTAAATTTTGTCAAATAATAGATATTTTGGTTGTTTACATTCCTAAATTTTACGGTCTAATTCTAAGTAGAGACTGGTCTGAAAAACTCCATGGATATTTTTCTACAGATTGGTCTTATGTGTGGCTTCCTTACAATGGGAAGCCAAATCAAATTCGAGTTGACTGAGAAAAGCACTTGAAACATATAGTGACAAAATTTGAAGGTGATAATTAGCCAATAGAATTCAATAATAATATAATTGGGAATTATTAATTTGAATCATTTTTAGAGAATTTTAATGAAAATTCTCCTTTTTTGGACAATGCTATCCTCTCACAGACTGAAAAATTTTCACAAACAAATTCTTCCAAGTGAAAAACTTTTGTAAATAAACCAATACTTAAAACTGTGTTTGTACTTTGTACTTTGATGGTTCCAAATCTAATGACGGTGCGAGAGATGGGTGCGTTTTAATTAGCCCAGAGGAGAAAATACCATGTTACCTTATAGGTTAGAATTCAAATTTACAAATAATACTGCAGAATATGAGGCATTAATACAAGGATTATATAAAGCAATTGGCCTCAATATCAATTATTTTTAGGTTTTTGGATATTCAAAATCATCATTAGATAGGTGAGAAATACTATCCATTTCCTTTCTGGAAATCGTATACATTATCAACCATCATTCCAAGATCTTACGTCTAATATTTTGGAATTTAATATCTCTTCTGTACCAAGAATACAAAATGCTAGTGCTGATTTGTTAGCGAATGTTACATCAAAACGTATACCATCTAAGGAATGTAGTCCTGATAGATTTTATATTGAATTAGTTTTTAGACCATCCATTCTTGATAATGTCACAAATTGGTGAGTCTTCAATGATAAATATGATATTGTGAATTTTCTAACATCATAAGGGTCATACGATGACCAAATAATAGATGAAAATGAGCATGACATGCAGTTTCAACAGAACGTTGAAGATGAAAATACAATGCCCAAAATTGTAGTTGAATTAGAAGATTTGTATGATCTCAAAGATAGTTTTAAAAAGGTAACTAATGAAAAAATTCAAATTTCAACTCTGAAAGTTGAATTAATAAACTTTGGAAATGATGACAAGCCTCACAATATCAATCTAGGTCTAGATTTATCCTCTAATGAAATATTATCATTCATTCAACTGTTGAAGAAATATAAAACTATATTTTCTTGGGATTATTCTGATCTCAAAACATATGATACCTCTATTATAAAACACACCATACCCATGATCTCTAATGATAGACTAGTGCAACAGAAACTAAGGAAAATTCATCCAAACATTGAAAATAAAATCAAATCAGAGCTGAATAAACTTCTCAAGGAGAAAATCATATTTCTTGTTAGGCATTCAAAATGGGTATCCAATTTAGTGCCTATTAGGAAAAATAATGGTGATATTTGTATATGCATATATTTTAGAAATTTGAATAAAGCATGTCAGAAAGACAATTTTTCACTGCCAACCATGGAACAAGTACTGCAGTTAGTAGCTCATTCTGAGCTCATGTCTTTTCTTGATGGATTTTCAGGATATAACCCAATCTTGGTTCATTCAGATGATATATTAAAAACCACATTCAGAACTAAATGGGAACATATTCTTATAGAAAAATGCCTTTTTGTTTGATTAATGCAGGCGCCACATTTCAAAGAGCTATGAATATAGCCTTTAAAGGACTCATTAATAAATCAATTTTTATTTACTTGGATGATATCACTTTTTATTCCAAGAAAAGAATAAGCCATTTGAACAACCTTAAACAGACCTTTGAATGATGTATGAAATACAAGCTTTCACTAAATCCAAAAAGTCTTATTTTTCCTTGAGTGAAGGTAAGATTTTAGGATTCGTTGTATCAAAAAAGGGTATTTATATTGATCCAAAAAGAGTTGAGGAAATTGAAAAAATACCTTTACCTCATAATAAGAAATCAATGCAGTCTTTCCTTGGACAAATAAATTTTGTAAAAAGTTTTGTCCCTGATTTTTCACAAATAGTTTTACCTTTACAGAACATGATTAAGAAAAAATCAGTTTTCAAATGGGGTCACAACAAAAGGGAATCCTTTGACTTGATCAAACAAGCTATTTTTAACGCTCCATCCCTAAAAACTCCCAATTTTTCTAATCATTTTTTTTTATATACATTTGCATTAGAAACATCGTATGTTGTCCTTTTAACTAAACTCAATGATTAACCAATGGAAGCACCCATCTCATTTTTTAGTGTGAATATGTAAGTTGCCAAATTAAATTACTCTGCTATAGAAAAACATGCATTTTTTGTCTTCATGTCAATAAAATATTTTAGACCATTTCTCCTCAAAACTCATACTAAAATCATAGTTCCATTTTTAGCAGTAAGGCAATTACTGATGCAAAGAGAAGTGGGAGAAAAAAAGAGAAAACTAGGTAACTGTATTACAGGAATATGATGTTGAAATTAGACCAGCTAAAATTGTTAGAGGTCAAGGTTTTTGCAGAATGTTAACAGGATCATCCAACTTACCAGAAGAATAAAATTCAGGTTATGACATTCAAATAACTCAAGTAAGCCTCAATGATACTACATCTCAATATGTTGATCTGATTTTTTATTTTAAAAATGGATATGCCCCTATGGAACTCAGTTACAAAAATAAAAGAGCTTTGAGAATGAAAGCAAAGCAATATCAAATGATTGATGATGATTTATTCAAAAGAAATTATGATTCTATTTTACTCATATTCCTTGAAAAATATGAAGCGGAAAAGGTGTTGCAGGAACTTCATGATGGATTAGTTGGTGGACATTTCAAGGGAGAAATAATAGCACATAAAATACCACATGCTGGCTATTACTGGTCAACCTTGTTCAAAGATGCACAGAGTATGTAAGGAAATGGAAAATCTATCAAAGTGTTGTTAGAAGACAAAGGAAACTTGCATTCCCATTATATCCATTCAATATTGAAGAACCATTTGAGCAATGGGGACTAGACATAATAGGTGAGATCGTTCCTCACTCTTCAGAGAAACATAGATATATCCTTACAACAACTGATTACATTAATAAATGGGTGGAAGAAATTCCACTAAAGGTAACCAATCCTGAGAACATTATCGAATGTATTGATCAATTTATCATTACTATATTTGGATTACCAACTTCCTTGAGGTTTGAAAATGCATCTTATTTCTTGGGAAATGCTATGATATAATTTTCTCTCAAAATAGGTTTCAAACTTAAATATTTCGCTAACTATTATCCTCAAGGAAATGGCTTAGCGGAATCAACTAATAAAAACATCATTAAGATCATTAAACAAAATATTGATCAGAGTCAAAGAAAGCCTCTATGGGAAGATTGGATAACACATAAAGCCTCTATAGGTACTTCTCCATTTAATATAGCCTATGGGAAAGAGGTTGTTCTTCCTACAAATGTAGTTATTCCTTCTTTATCCTTAGTTAAATTTATTGAAGAAAATCCTTCTTCTTCTTTGCAGTTAAGACAATCACAAATTCTCAAACTTGAAGAAGTAAGAGAGAAATCCAAAATCACCCATGTGCATCATCAACAATTAGTTAAATCTTCCTTTGATGCAAATTATGTTAGTTCAAAATCATTTCAACTTGGAGACCTTGTATTGAAATGGGATAAATCGAATGAGGAAAAAGGTAAGCATACCAAATTCCAAATAATGTGGCTTGGACCATTTCAAATTGCATAACAAATTGGCCCATCAACATTTTTATTGCAAGATTTATCAGGCAAGAAATACTCTTTGCCTGTGAATGGGAAAATTTTAAAAAAATACTTCTCATAGGAGATAACCTCTCCTATCCCCTTTACATTATTGTTTTTTACTTTTATTAGGAAAATAAAAGTTAAATAATATAACTGTTGGCCTTGCAATAAAATATTTTGAAATATTTTGACTTTTAGCTTATATAAATGGAAATTTCTTAGGAAATAGTTAAGAGATTTGAAAATTAATTAATTTTTGTCTCTCTGAAATTTTTCTTTTTCTACCAAAATTATTTATTCTTTGAGAAACTCCAACTTTATAAGAGAATTGTGTTCTATTATCAATTAAGAAAAATATCTTTAATCAAGTAAAAGAGTCTTAGTAGACAAGCATCTTTAAATCTATAAATTTTAATCCAGAATTCTTAAGGAATCAATGATTCTCCCTGTCCAGTAAAATTTTCTATTTTTAGAGTGTAATCCTAAATAATTTACTAAAGTTTAAAAGATAAGAGATCTCATCAAGAGCCCGCTTACCATATTCATAGGGAAATAATAAGACTGACATTACCACTATTGTAGACCAAAACAGTGTAATGGCTTGAGATTATCTTAATCGAAGACAAGGGGCCTCATCACGAGCTAGCTTGTTCAGTTGAATTATAACCAATGAATGGCATTGTCACTATTTGGCCACCACACCAGGGCAACGGCTTTTAAGTAAAGAAAAAGAAGAGATATTTAAAAAAAATAAGAAAAAGTGCATTATTATAGATTTATCTTTAAAAAATGGACTCTTACATGGATATGATACATAATCATTGTTGGTTAAAAGGTAACCCTGGCAAGGCTATAGATGCCTGCTGGCAGCAGAGGCTCTACCTATGAAAAATGAGTTTATTTAAAAAGCTAGTCTACAAAAGCCTGCTACTTTATCTTTAATTTTAGTAATGACTGATATAGACATAAGTATTTTCATATTTAAGAGGATATAAAATGAATTATAATTAGGAGAATTTGTTTTATTATATATAGAAATGTTACATTTTTAATTTTGCATCCAATTTCTATTTTCTGAACTATTTTTATTTTGAAAGTTTTAGGAATTTTAAAATTATCAAAGATAATTGATTCTTCCAGTGAATCGCCAATTGGTGTACTATTCAACAACCCCCCATTTTATTTTTATAATAGTTAATATTTTAATAATAAATGGGGACCCTTTTTAAATTTTTTTAAGAAAAATCTAGCAAGAAAGAGTTTTTCCCTTTAAAAAATTGTTAAATCATTAAGTCACTTTAGACTAAGTGCTTTTTGCAATATCGCAAATCATAGAAGCCAACGGTAACACGAATAACCATTAGTTGAAATCCGTGATAAAGCGATCAATAAACCCCTTTTTAAAGATTAAGTGATATGTTGTGTTTTTTATAAAGGCCTTGAAATATTTCTAAAATTCATAAAGTGCAAAGTATACTTCGTAAAAGGAAAAATTCGCTCAAAGCATACATTGCATGTCGAAAATCGCAAAGACAGAAATAACTCTCGAAATACCATAATTCTAACCTTGCAATATTGCGATAATGCAACATGGAAAATCTTGCGATAATGCAATATGACGGATCTTGCAATCCTGTGATCTCGCGATTTTGTGATATTGTGATTTATCGCAATCCCAAAATTGACATCCCACTTAAATATTAACATTTCATAATATCATTCAAGTTTGTGATGCGATGTTTTGACATGACACGAAATGAATCACACGAAGGACGTCATGCATAATTATTGAAAATCAACTACATTTACTCTTTTTAAAGGCTAGAGGAGATTTGTATCTATTTTACTCGTGCTTGCAATAAAAGTCCCATCCTTATCAAATTAATTGTTTTAATTAAACCTCTGCTATTATCTTTGCTTTATGTTCATTTTTATTTATATATTTTTCAATCTGAGGGAATAATGCTCAGAGATGACGAAGAAAGGAAAAAATATAGCAGGGCCTTCTACATCTGAAGATACACACATGTTTCCCCTCTTTAGCGATACTACATGCAAAAAATATGGCGGAGATATGTCATGGGAAGCCATGTAAATATGTTAGAGGATGAAAATACAAAGGTTCTAGTAACCAGAGCGATGGCTAATGCTAAAGTCTCTTCTGAAGCTTCCTATTTTGATGCAACCTGTTCTTTCTTACAAAGAATAGTTACTAGACCTAAAATTATACCATATACAAATATGGTGAAATGGATTATCAACAATGTGGATATCTCAGAAATAACATTCAATAATTCAAGACAAGAGGTCATGGGGTCATTTTCTGCAGATAATTTGCGCAGAATGTATCATCTACCAGAACCTCAAAAGGTTTATGATAGAGATTTCCTCGATCAATTTGCAAAAGAGAATGAAGACCCACTATATGCCATGCAGACTTGGAGGCCTGGCTCTAGCAAATTCAAACGAGAGAAAACTGGTATGTACCCAATTGCACCTCTGTCGGCTCCACATAGCTATGTAGCTGCTATGATGTGTAGACTATTTGGGAAAGCTGATAGTACCAAGTTTTCTATGGAATGGATTCCATTAATTGATGCTGTTGTCAATTCCACGATTATGAATTGGGGTAAAATTTTATCCAACAATTTAGCTATGGCTATCAAACAGTAGATAGTATATATTTGTTTCTACTCGGATCATCCCTCCATTTTTTATGAGTGTTTATTAATGGATGCCACCTATTTTTGTACAAAAATTTCCTAATATAGGTTGTAACTAGAATCTTAGAGACCCTAATCCTATCCATGTGTATCATAAGATGTTATGGGAATCTCAATTTCATCCACATTTTTATAAGATTTTTCAAAGTATCATGCTTCCTATCCATCAAACTATTTTTGATGCAAAATCCCCCAGGCTTTCAGAAGAAGCAAAGATAGATATTTTTCTAGTGGTAAGGTGGTTCGGTGAAGAAACTTTTACTTATATCCAAGTTTTTGGGAGTATTGTTTCTCCCCATGTTCTTCCTTATTATTTTCTAGATAAGTTATTGGCTATAGAAATTGCATACCAGATAGTAGGGGAAGGTCTTACCAAAGCCCTAAAAGAAGCAAAGAAATCTATCTGGCCAACTTTTCTGGTTCAATGTGGTTCTTTTCCCTTGTTTGATTTTGGACATGCAGTTAAAGAGGTGTAGAATATTGCATTCTTGATTCTGGCTACAATGCCAAGTAAACAATATGATCCCAACAAAATCGCTCAAGACTTTACTTCTTTGGTTAAGATTAGACAATTCATGCATGATAAGGATGAATTTGATGACCTATTTGAAAAGGTCGAAAATTTCTCACAAGTATTGCATTTTGTGTCAAAAAAACTAACTCCAGCCAACCTAAATCATTTTTATATTTACAGAAACAAAATATTGACAAGGATTCCATTAAATCTATTGCATATTGAGGAATCAAGAGAACCTACTCCCAGTATCAGTTTAGAAGGAAATTAGGATCATAATTCTGATCAAGAATCAGTTGAAAAATCCAATCATGGGTTAGAACATTATGAGCATCAATTTCAACATCAATAAGAAGACCCTAAAGAAAGTTTTGAAGAGACTACAGAGAGAAATAATGGAGAAACAACTAAAGAAACTTTGGCAGAAGAACAACTGAACATTAATTCTACACAGGATTAGACACAGACAATCATAATAGATGGCATGGATAAAGAATGGGAGAAGTTCAAATAAAAGCTCCAACTACCACCATCAGACATAGGAATGAAAGGAAATTATGATTTTCAAACTCCTAAACAGACCTTACAAGTTGTAAATACAAAAGAAAATGTTGAAATCATCCCGACCTACGCAACGTCACAAGTCATTTTGAGAATTGAAGGGATGAATTTTTAGATATTTTTTATAGTCTAGCACACAAAACAGTGGTAACAAGACAGAGAAAGAAAATAAATCTTGATTCATCAGTAGCAACTCAAGAGAATGAATCAATGGAGATTGTCTGGAAAGACAACCCTATTGATCCATCAGAAAATTTGACAAGACTAACACAATTCACAGGTGCTTATGCAACATCTACAATTGGTAAAGCAAAAAAAGTTAGTCTTATTCTTAAAGATAAATATGCATGAATTCAACTATTAGAGCAACAAATTGAACAGGAAAAGCAGAATTTCAATAAGAAAATAGAGCTATAGATGATAAAATTTCAGAAGGACTTTTAGAAAATGAAGTTACAGCACCATACAAGCATTAAAGAAAAGGATACACATATTCATTTAATACAAAGTGAAGTAGATAAACTCAAAAATCAACATCATAAAGAATAATTCATCAAAGAAACACTTGAGTTAAATACTCAATTGTCAAAACAACAAGAGATATTCTGTCGAAGAATCTCAATGATTAAACCTTATTGTGAAAAAAGTGATTCATTAAATGGTTGATGATGCACGAGCATCATGGTTCTGAAAATTTGTACATTTAGTAGAATCCATGGGGTCTTATGGTTTTCAAAAGAGTTGGTTTCCTAAGTATTTATTTAATATAATTTCAATATTTTGAGTGATTTAGGTGAGACATTTAGAATAAGGATTTAATTAAATATTGAGAGGCATATTTGTAAATGTTCTTGAATGTAGGAGAACATGATTGAATGATGATTGATTGGTGTGGATTGATATATTATTTCAACTCTTTAGCCATGGCATTTCTCACGCACTTTCATTTACCAGTTTGGTACGAAACTGGGACACACCTCCTCACATCCTTGAAGCAAGATCGAGGTACTCATGTCTCTAATCATATCATGAATGGAGGCGTCGTCATCGTTTGATCAAGTTTGAGATTCCTGATCAGATTCTAACTTATTGGTTCACTACCTCCTTCATTTCTCTGATTGCTAAGGACAATGCTATGGGGGCATGTGTTACTGAGGAACAAGCCATCACTCATGCCCATTACCTTGATCTTGTGTACTCTTAGTCCGGCACATTGTATGAACTCTTGCCTGATGCCCCTCGACCTAGAACTTCCAAAGCACCAGCGATACCATCCGTCGACGGTATCATCGATTTTGTGTCTCGAAATTCTTGGAAGTCTTCTCCAAATCCTACGAAGGAAAATTCTACTCCTTCTAATGATACTACTTCTCAACCACCTCCGAATTCTGGTAAAACTGTGAAAGTGAATGCATCCAATCCAATCTAGCTGATAAAACTTCCAAGGGTAAAGGTAAGGCCAAAGTCCATACCCCAAAACAGGATTCTTAGAAATCTCTTGTTGATGATGGTTCTCAACGCAAACCAAAGTACCCTTGTTTAATTTGTGACAAAGAGCATTACACCAAGGATTGTCCCCGATGGGCCGAGGTGAGTCAATTTCTCAAAGGCACCAAAGGTGCTCTGACTGTTCTTAAAGAACCCTTCCCATCACAACAAACTCAGTTGGTGTAGCAACCTCAATCCTCCGCCCCATTTGGCTCTCAGGTTTTCATGATGAACGGTCATGCATCCGTTCCTATTCCTACTCGATCAAAATATTATACCGAACTGCGTCAGGAAATAGGGAAGGAAATCACTGATGGTCCTCCTCCCCCAACTGCTTCTAGCCCTCTTCATATTGAAAGGCCTAATACTGAGCCTGTTGAACGACCACCTTCCAAAGGTGTACTCCATAAGTCTTCCTACAATCCTAACGCCCGTGCTACTCAACATTACAGTATTGTTAAGGATTCAGCTCAAGCACCCTCTCTTATGTTTGCATTGGAATTATTTCATATTTTTCTGTCTCAATGGAAGGCTTTGTTATTTGCCATCAGTGGGGTTAATCCCGCCAATTCGAGGCTTATCACTTTCAATTTGGAAAATTTTGTCCCACGTCTCCCTCACCAGCTTGTGCTGATCATCCAAGTTGGGATTAATGGAAATAATATCCATCAAGTGGTCATGGATGAGGTTGCATCTATGTGCATCATGTCATCTACCTGTTGTAAATCTATCGGCTCTCCAGCCCTCACTTCATCTCCAAATTCTTTAGAAGATTTTGTTGGAAGGTAATCTCACCCTCTTGGTCTTCTCGCTATTTTACCCATTATGTTAGAATGGAAAACAGTTAACGTTTAGGTTGAAGTCGTTGATGCCAAGCTCAATTACAATCTTCTCCTCGGTCGCAGTAAGACTCACGCCATGTTGTGCATTCCATCCACTCTTTTTCGTGTTCTTCAATTTCCGCACAAAGGAAAGATCATCATTGTCGATTAGTTGACCTTTTTCACTTCTTCATCTTCCGAGAGCAATTTCCCATATGTAGATCAGATTCCTACACCTTATGAGAGCATAAGGCCAAGTCTTTTCAAATACCCTACCCTCATGGGTCTTTTTCCTTTTCCTCCACCCAACACTGCTCAGGTTAACATGATCTCCAAGTCTTTTGATCCGTGGGTCATCCCTTCACCTGAGCAGATTAATTCGTTTGGTGACTTGATGTTGTTAAGCCCAATAGAAATTGATTATTTTTAACTTATTTCAGCTTCGGCTCCTTCACCCTCTGATCATGCTGCTTAGAGTATGTCTCTTGACACCTATTCTCAATCCCCTTGGCTCAGTGCTTCAGATACCCCTGATCCCTTAAACAAGATATTTCCCACTGATGAGGCCATCGTGGAAACTATGTCTCTTGAGGATCCTCCTTGGGATCATAGTCATCATCGTTCCTCATTCATGCCTAGCCTTGGGGCCATGTCTACTCGTCTCGAGAAGTTCCTTCTCATCCACTTTAGACGCCCATCCTGACACATGAAGTATTTGCAGAACGTAACTTGGGAAAAATCGTGCAAACGATGCATATCGACATCTCCGTCAAACCGGGGGTTGTCGAGAACATCCATATTTGGGTGATATGTTCTCTTGATGAGATTTAGGTCTATACTAGTCTCTTCCGCAATTTTCATGACTTTTTTTCTTGGTCTTACCAAGAAATTCCCGACATCGATCCGAGTATAGTGGTACATGAGATTCCTAGTTATCCTAGTGTGAAGCCTATTTGCTAGCGTCTTCGTCCTGTGCACCGTAGAAAGGCAGCCGCTATTAAAGGAGAAGTTGAAAAATTTCTTAGAGCTGGTTTCATTTATCCAGTTCCCTTGACATAATGGGTTTCTAATATTGTTCATTTAGATAAGAAACATGGTACTATTCGAGTCTGTGTACATTACCATGATGTTAATCGTGATTTCCCTAAGGATAATTATCCCACTCCTTTTATTGACAATATCAATGATGACTGTGCTGGGAGTGAGATCGTTTCCCTTATGGATGGGTTTTCTGGGTACAACCAGATTAATATTCTTCTGGCCGATCAACACAGTGACCGCCTTTATCTGTCCTTGGGGTTCTTTCACCTATAAGAAGCTCCCTTTTGGTCTTCAAAATGTTGGGGCTACATTTCAAATAGAAATTTCATATTCCTTCCATGATATCAAGCACATTGTTCAACCTTACCTGGATGACCTTTCAGAGCATTCGGCTAAGCGTAAAGACCACCCAAATCATCTCCGTCAAATATTTCTTTGCTGTCGATGCTATAACATTCAGCTCAATCTACATAAGTGTGTTTTCTACATTGACTCTAGTATAATCTTAGGGTTTATCATCTCTAAAGATGGAATTCATCTCGATCCCCTCAAAGTTGAAGCTATTTTTAATCTCCCCTCTCCTTCCTCCTTACATCAGCTATAGAGTATGCAAGGGAAAGCTAACTTCATGTGTTGTTTTATACCGAACTATGCTGAAGTGGCCAAAGGCTTTACGCGATTACTTAAGAAAGGTGTCCCATTCCTCTGGGATGATATTGCCCAAAAATCCTTCTATGCGCTAAAGATATTATTGATCAATGCTCCTCTGTTGCGTCCTCCCAATTACCATTGCGATTACTACCTCTATTTGGCTGCCGCATTTAGCATTATTGCTATGGTTCTAGTGCAAGACGACGATGATGGTGAGGATCATGTCATTTACTATTTGTCTCGTAATATTTTCCATACTGAAACACATTACGCACATGTCAAGAAGTTGGTGTTGGTTGTTGTTCAAGATGTTCAACGTTTTCGTCACTATATTCTATTGCACACAATGACTGTGATTTATGATTTCAACTTCATAACTTACATATTGACTTGTCAATTGCTAGGGGGGGAATAATCGAAGTGGATTGTGATCCTCCAAGAGTTAGATTTAGAGTTTACTGCCGCAAAATTGAAGAAATCATTGGTTTTCGCCAATTTGATTTGTTCTCTCCCTTCTAATTCTCCTCCATCTAGTTCCTAGGAACACATTCCGAAAGACACACTTTTTTTTATTAGCACTCTCAATTCGTGGTACGGTGATCTCATCGTATATCTTCATACTTCCACCTTCCGATTTGAGTTGATTAAGGATGCTCATCGACACATCTGCCATCATTCGCAACCTTATCGCATAGTCGGAGATACTCTCTACCACCTCGGAGCTAATTTGATTCTCCGCCAGTGTTTGACTCTCAAGGAGGCTGAAGAGGTCCTTAATGTTTGCCACTCTGGTGCCTATGGAGGTCATGTGTCTGGATATGCTACTGTACAGAAGATTCTTCGTGTTGGCTATTGATGGCCCACCATATTTAAAGACTACATTGTTTCTGTCTATAAGTGTCACGATTGCTAGATTTATTAGCGCAAGATGTGTGCGCCACCCGCACACCTTCATCCTGTCATTATCGTTGGTCCCTTTGCGAAGTGGGGAATTGATTTTATGACGTGTAACCCTAACTCGGTCGGGGGGGGCATGCTTATATTATCGTAGCCATGGAGTTCTTCACAAAATGAGCTGAAGAAATGCCTACACTTATAGCTGACGGTAAGATAGCCGCACAATTTTTATTCAATCATGTCATTCCTAGGTTTGGTGTCCCTCAAGCCATTGTTACCGATCATGGTTCTCATTTTCGTCATTACATGATGGCTGAGTTGAATTCTAAGTTGGGTTTGCATCACAACAGCTTAATGTCGTACTACCCTTAAGCCAATGGCTAGGTTGAAGTCGTGAACAAGGTTCTCATCACTATGCTTCAACGTACAATTAGGATGCACAAGTAAAACTAGCATCTCATGTTGATTTCAATTCTCTGGGCTTACCGAACCTTAGTTAAGTATGCGACTTGATTCACTCCATTCTAGCTTTTCTGTGGTCTGGAAGCTACCCTTCCGGTTGAATGCGAAATTCCTTCTCTCAATATAGTTGTTGAATTGTTCCCTAATACTTCACCAGAAGAAGAGTGTCTTCTATATTTAGAGAGGCTTGATGAAACTCGTCTCTTTCCTCCTCTTGTCATAGAAGCACAGAAAAAGTGGGTCAAATCTCATTTTGACAAGTAATTTTCCCCTCGTTCCTTTGTAGAAGGAGCCCTCTTTCATTTGTAGAAGGAGCCCTCGTCCTCCTATATGACCAAGCTCACAATAAGCTGGGGGCAGGAAAATTCCAACCCATATGGCATGGGCCCTATATTGTTAAGTGTGTTTTGTAGAAGGGGGCTTATGAGCTAATTGATTATGAAGTTTATCTTCTGGATCAGCCCAAAAATGGGTTTTATATCAAAAATTATTATGCATGATTTTCTCATGAATGTTTCTTTTGTACATTTTTGGCTTGGTTTTCTTTGCGAGAATTTGTCTTGCTTATTGTGCACATGTCTGTCACTCCTTATGTTGGTTTTGTGGATGGTGCCTCCCGCAGTACCCGGAATTTGTCTTCTGTAGCCTAGGTGATTTATAATCCTAATTGTGAGTTGATAGATCTTAAAGGTATTTGTTTAGGACAAACCACAAACAATGTCGTTGAATATAGTGTTGTCATTGAACTCTTAACCGAGGCCACTACTCTGAAAATTAGTGCATTAATTTTTAACCTAGATTCTTAGCTTGTTGTTCTTTAGCTTAATGGGAATTATTCTGTTAGAAATCCTCAAATGTTATGGTTTTACTTACGTGTTCATTTACTAGAAATAAAATTTTATTACATCACATATTAACATATTCATATACGAATGAATGCGTTAACTGATACAGTAGCCAATATTGTATTAGATAGACATTTGGGTAATTTGTAAAAAAACATCATCACATGATAAAAATCATATAGGAAAATAGGCATATATATATGTGTGTGTGTGTGTGTGTGTGTGTGTGTGTGTGTGTGTATCAAGTGTTTGCATCCACATGCATCATAAGTTCAAAAAATATGTATGTTTTGGTTACATCCTGAGACATCATGTCTCTCAAAAAAATATGCAGAAATAAAATCCTAAGTGTCTAGTTAACATGATGCTCATGGTAGCATGTCATTGCCCGCACAAGCTGCCTCAATAAGTGGTGAACACGGTTCGACACCACGGTAGTGTGTCTCTGGTACGCGCAAGGAACATCATCAAATCTCGCATATTCTAGGATTCTACAAGTGAGTCCCTCGAGGTTGCATACGATTTCATCCTCCTCGCTTCCCTCACCATGAGGGGCCACATCAAAATCACGAGGAATCCTCGGTGCTATTGGAGACATTCCTGTAGGTTTTTCTGGGTTGACATCTGCAAATACATGGATTAACATCATAACATATATAATAATAAAAAAATCATAATACACATCAAAATAAAAAAAATGAGTCTTACCCAATGCTTCATCCCAATCCTCTCCTACTGGGAGTGGGAGATCCGCATCACCGGTAAGGTCTGTGCCAGAATAGGGCCAGTCCTCCACGACAATCAGTTGTCGATGGAGCCACTCAAAGAACTCCAATATCTGGAACATCTGTTGACCACCTCCTGATCTCGGAATCAAATCCGCCCAACAGACTATCCGTGGCTCTTGGGCTGGTGGTGTAGTGTAGAAATTATATACACTAAGCATGCATACATCCATATTCCCCTAATCTCACAATATTTAACTTCTTGCAAAATACAGAATCATTCCATTGTTAATCTTTTATGGAAAATTAATTGCAAACACATGTGAAGCATAAATAAAAACAATCACACATAACACAATTGTTTAACAGGAAAGCCTAAAGCTGAAAACCCCAACTATCATATATTATGTATCATGGAGATCATGTAGAAATCTCATACAAATCTTATTACATCAAGCTCTCACTACAATATAGATTCATTACACACTTTCATATAGAAATTTGCATCTCTATGCACCAATTTCTTGCCTCCTGATAGCCTGCCTCCACTGCGCAATCCTTGCTAAATAATAGCTCTGATTGAATTCGAAATACCCTTGCCTTGATTACGCAAACATCATTGGAAACTCCAATGTGTGTGTGGTGCAATCAATGCATCACTATAGTCACAACAGATAGTCCATATTTCCTTTTCAACTATCTCTCCACTGGGTCTCCACTAGAACTTCCATGCACTGTAGTTAACTGTTGTATTGTTCAGTTGATTAATGAGTTATTATTTGTGAATTAATTAACTAATTAATTCACTGCACTCTCACTATTGTATCATTCACTTAGACTAGATTCAACTAGCTCAACTGAGTTTAACTCCATTAACTGAGTTAAACTGAATAAAAACTCCATGAACTACTCTTCCAACTCTGTCATAACTTTTCCACTTCAGTTCTAACTGAGTCCTCCATGCATGAACCACCAGTAAACCATAGTAATTGTGTAATTCCTTCAACCCACTGATTTTCCAAATCTGTGCACTGAATTTAAGTGCTCCAAGAGAATAAGTTGTTGTTTATTGTCGGATTATTATTAAGAGCTAATAATAATCGACACTTATATTTTTAGATAGAAGATCCATAAATAGACTTCGCCCAATATTCTAAAAATAGAATTTCATATATTTTTCCAACTTGATCAACCACCCACAAATAGCATACTGCAACTTCTGAAATATGATCACCATGTCTAAAAATAGACTTGCGCCAAAAATAGCCTGCGGGCCCACTTAGTGAAGACGACTCTTTTCACTAAGCTCATCATCTTGTTGAGTCTCAACACTCCTTATCAACAAGATAGGGATTATCCTTCACCCCGATCCTGCCTCTATGGTATTCGAATTTTCTCCTTCCGAGCGCCTTCGTCGGAATATCTGCATCCTGATCTTCTATAGGAATGTACTGAAGCAACATGATCTTTCGCTGCACACAATCTCTGATATGATGATACCAGATATCATTATGTTTAGATCTATCATGAAACGCAAGATTAATCGAGAGTTTAATGCAACTCTGATTATCACAATGTATCACTGTAGGATCTAAATGTGAACCGAACAAACCAACCAGGATCTTCCTCATCTAGATAGCCTCACATGCAGCTTGACTTGCTTCCATGTATTCTTCTTCTACTGAAATGAGTGCCATAGATCTTTGTTTCCTGCTGTACCAAGAAACTACCGTAGATACGATACTGAAAATCCCTCCTGATGTGCTCTTTCTGACTGTTGGGCTGCCTACTCAATCTACATCTGTGAAGCCATGCTACTTCACCTCATCCGTCTGTCTGTACCATAAACCATACTCATATGTGCCCCTGGGAAATCTCAGGACATGCTTTCCTGCCTACCAAAAGAGCTTGGTAGGCTTAACCATCGCTTGTGAAAGCTAGTTCACTGCATAGCATATGTCCTATCTTGTATTAACTAAATACATGAGCGAACCCACCGACTGTCGATAAACAGTGGCATCCACTACCTCTACCGATGTATCATCCTCTTTCCTCCAATTTCTTGGAAGAGGAGTGTCTATAGGCTTACAGCCATGCATGTGAAACTTCTCAAGTATCTCCTAGGCATACTTGCCTTGAGACATAAACAGTTCACCTTCCCACGGCCATATTTCCAATCCAAGGAAATAATGAAGGAGGCCCAAATCCTTCATCTCAACCACCTTTGCAATATCTGTCTTGCATGAGTGTATCAACTGCTCATCACCTGTTAGTATTAAATCATCAACATAAAGAACAATGATTAAAATCTCACCCTCCACCACAATTTGGTACAGGTTTGCATCCTCCTCACTCTTGGTGAAACCAAGTCCAGTGAAATAGTTGTCTATCCATGTGTACCAAGCACGAGGTGCTTGCTTCAACCCATACAATTCTCTTTTGAGCCTACACACATGCGACTCACTGCTGAAGATCTCAAATCCTTCAGGTTTCTCAATGTACACCTCTTCCTAAATGATCCCATTAAGGAACGCAATCTTCACATCCATCTGATGAATGTGCTAACCCATCTGCGCTGAGAGAGCAAGGATGGCCCTTATGGAAGAATACCATGCGATAGGTGAAAAGGTTTCTTCATAATCAATCCCCTCGATCTGTGAGAAGCCCCGTGCAACAAATCTTGCTTTATAATTCTCGACACTCCCATCAGCAGCTTGCTTTACCTTGCAGATCCATCTTGATCCTACAACTGATTTTCCCACTAGCCTTGGAACAATCTCCCAAGCACTATTTCTGAAAATGGAGTCATATTCCTCCACCATGGCATCTACCCATGTGGGCTCCTGCACTGCTTCTTCAAAATAAGATGGCTCCATCACGATACGCTTTCTCATAAGAGCCATGTATCCAATAAATTAGTTAGGTGATTGTCTCTATCTGTGTTGTGTTGTAGGGACTCCTACATTCTGTGCCACATCAAGCTTCATTCTCTCAACTTCTGTGGTACGCTTTATGCCTTGTCTGATGTTTGGTTCTGCATGAGTGGACTCCTCCACTCCATGAATCTCCTCCTGTGGTTGATCCACATCTAGAGGCTCATCTTTGGGAACAAGAAGTTCCTCCTCTGCATGTAAGTGTAGCTCCATCTCATGCGACAACTTCATGGCTTTCACCTCATTGAATTTTATATCTCGTCGCACCACAATCATCCAACTATCTATCAAATACACACGATAATTATGGGGTGTTTCTATGTACCTCACAAATATCCCAACTTCTGCAGTTGGCTCCAGCTTATTCCTGGCATCCTTGGTCACATGAATGTAAACAAATGAGCCAAAAATCTTCAAACGAGAAATATCAGGCTTCTTACCAGTAAAAGCTTCTTCAGGTGTACTCATGCCAAGTACTCTTTGAGGACAATGGTTTTTCACATAAACCACAGTGTTGCATGCTTCCGCCCATAAGTGCATCGGTAGGCCCTGGTCATGTATCATTGCTCGTGCAGCACCCACGATTGCTCTGTTCTTCCTCTCCGCAACCCCATTCTCCTGTGGGTTATGAGGTGCTATGAGTTCTCTTCGAATTCCTTCTTTGCTACAGAATTATTTGAATTCACCTGAGGTGTATTCACCACCATTATCGCTCCGTAGAGCTTTCACTTGCTTCCCCAACTCCTTCTCCACCAATTCTTTAAACTCACATAAATTTAATAATGTTTTGCTCTTCTTCTACATGAAGAAGATCCAGCATCTACGAGAATAGTCATCAACAAATATAACATAATACCTGTGTTTTGATTTTGATGCAACCGAGAAAGGTCCACACACGTCTGTTTGAATTCTCTCCAGGATCACTGAAGCACAGTTCTCCTTCTCATGAAAGGTGGTCTTCACAAACTTTCCCATACTACATCCCTTGCACTAATCTGACTGCACAAAAGTACCCTTGGGAAGTCCAGTAGAAATCTGCTGCAAAATCTTCAAAGTGCCATGGTGAAGATGGCCCAATCTCCTGTGCCATAATTCGCCCTCATCCCAGCTCACCACTTCTTCTTCTTTGCCCACCATTGCAGCGCAGACATCTACCTCCAGCTTGTAGAGATTCTTAACTTGAATCCCTATATTATTGGTTTGACCCGTTGTTTTATGTCGAACGAAGGCTTTTCCCTCACTGAAAACAACATCATAACCTTTTTCTTCCAACATTGCGACCAAGACCAAGTTCTTTTTCAGACCTAGAACATGCATAACATCCTTCAACAAGAATGGATTACCGGACTCCCTCTCAAAGGTAATGGTCCCAATGTCAGTCGCACTGTATCGACCATCGTCGCCCATCCCTATATGCATCTGTAGGTCCTCCTCCAAGTCACTAAACAACTCCTTGTCTCCCGTCATATGGAAATACGCACCACTATCAAGATACCACACCAATCCCATATAGCGTGAAACCAAGCATGTGATCAAAGAGAAATCAAGTTCAAATTGTGAGGCTAAGACCTCTCTAGCTACAACTCTAGCATCCTTCTTGTTCTTCTTCTTCTGTGGGCAGTTAGTGGCAAAATGCCCATGTTCGTGACAGTGAAAACACTTCACTTTGGACAAATCCTGCTTCTTGCCTTTAACTTCGGATTTTGAAGGAAATTTCTTCCCCTTCCTTTTCCTTGCTTTGGAAACCAAAGCGCAATTATCTTCATCTTCATTATTTGATGAAGAGCCATCCCTAGTACCCTACCTTATCTCCTCCTGTACAAGATTTGACCAAAGTCGCCCCCATCCCGGCAGTTTCTCCCGTCCATTGACAAAGTCTTCGTAGCTATGCCAACTCTTCGAAAGCCCAAGGAGAGCCAAGCTCACCAAGTCTTCATCATCAATAGTAATCCCCACACCTCCCAGTTCATCCTTACAGTGGAAAAAATTTGTGAGATATTTTGGAATATTGTCGCCCTTCTCCATTTTCATTTTTCAGAGCTTATCTTTCAGCGCCAACTTCCTCTGGTTGCTACTGCTTTAGAAAAAAAATTTCAAAGCCTTCCACATTAAAAAAAAATTGGCTTTCCTATGAAGGCTGTGTTATCACTCAGGTTTTCCTAGAAGTTGTGTAAGAGGAAAGTATACCCGAGGTAACCACAAACCAACCTTTTAGATGCAGAATCTAGCCAATCTGCATCCAGAGAGGGCTCTCTCTTTAAGTATGTATTCTTCGTCGAAGTGTACGAAAAAGAACCACTTTAGCTACGCATAACTAATAGCCCTAACAACAATAGAGGCTGCCAAACATCTTCGGATCTGAGATTAGTAGTTAAAATGCTGCAACAAACAGATCTATAAATGGAAAGACATTAAGCAGTAAAGTAAAGAGTTTGCTCCATGCATCCAACAGACAAGACAAGAACACAATTTTTGAATGAATTTTTATATTACAGGGCACCTGGGAGGAAACAAGAAGGTGTATCCAGATCTCCTCAATGGGATGGGTTCTTTGTAGTCCTCAGCACTTCAGATCTAAGCTTTCTCTCTCTTGTAGATGTAGAAAACCCAATGCAGAAAGTAGAGCTCAATGGGAGCAAATGGTAGAAAAATGAGACCAAGTGTATAGATCCGGAGTGATCTAATATGCAACAAAAGGTGAAGAATGATGGGGAAAACCCTCCTATTTATAACAAAATATTGGGTCATTCTAGATCTTGGTGCATGATTAAAATAATGTTAATCACATCTAGATCCACCTCTATGGAATATTTTGTTATTATTTGTTGGAGGGAAAGGGTGTTTGACTTGGGTCAAATCCCTTGATTAGTGAAAAATAAATAAATAAATGATTTATTTATCTTTTTAAGGAAGTGGTTGGGAGATAATCAAATAAATAATGATTTATTTGATCAATGGTGGGTGATTTGGTCATATTCAACAAGGAATATTATCTAAATAAGATTTAAATAATTATTCCTAGAAAATAATAAGATAACTAAAGGTTTATCTCATTAATTTCTTTGTTTTTGGGTTAAACATGACTGGGAATAATAATTAAATTATGGTTTAATTAATTATTCCATGAGGAAAATCAAACAAATATAGGTTTGTTTAATATTTCCTTTTGGGGTTTCCTGTTTTAACATAGTGAAAGTAGTTTTACTTAGGGTAAAACTGGTCTTACATGGTGTACTTGGGTCCATCTAATGATAATAAGTTAGATGACCAAAAAATGGTGTAACAGATTTCCCCCCAGCGTGCGAGTGTCGGGAGCAAATCGTATGACCGAAGTACGTTGTAAGAACACAATCACTAGACAAAAAAAGGGGTGTCAGAGAGATGAATGAATATGATGTGTGAGAGACCTGAACACTGAGAGCCAGGCTGCTTTGGTGTGAGTCTGCCCATTTATCCAATGTGCCTGCTCTTTAGGCGGCAGAGAGCCTTAATACCGCAGAATAAATACAAGAATGATGTCTGATAAATAGAGGCCGACCATAAGTGGTGGCATAAATGTGACTGCAGAAAAAAATAATGAGAATCCTGCCATGTTGCAGGATATGACCAAGGACTTGTACAATAATATCTGCGTACATGAGATACAAATACAACCCAAATGCCCCCTACAAGTGGGGAAGGGCTCACAAAATCTGACTGATACATGCAAATCAAAGAGGCGCTGCAAGCGGCTAAGGCCGACATCATCAAATATCTGGAGCTGCATCGAAGGCTGCAAGGAGGAGGTCATCCGGGCATGTGGGGGGCTACCTGCGGGGCCACCCCCTCATGAGGGTTGAGACATCTCACACACACCCGGGAATCATCAAGAGCTGTTGCTGTATCACTGAACCATCAAGTATATGGATCTCAGTCATGCTGAAAGGAGCTAGAGTGGAGAAACAATCACGTCAAAGGGAAATGAGAGATCCCTTTTCCTGATCCGAGGCACCGAACAAGAGTGGAAGCTAGAACCAAGGTACACCGCCCTCTAGACCCGGCTTCTGGAATGAATGTGTTGAGGTCGACAGAAGTAGGTCCGCCATAGGTGAGGCAATGAGAGATCCTCAACTAAGGCACGAGAGAAAACAATAGAGCGACGGACAGACTGACACTAATGACGAGAGTGGAAAGTGGAAGGACTGAGTAGCGAATGGACGACTTCCCTTGTTAGAGCATAAAGAGCATGGATGACACGGCAGCGACTGACACAAGATCATGAGGGATAGGGGATAGTGAGACTGAAGGTCATAATGTGCGACACAAGAGAGAGACCAAGCAATGAAGGATGGAGGGCTATAGTGAGGTGCAAAGGGACGTGGTATAGACGCCATGGATGCAATGATGACTCAACTTGGATGCTCTGAACAAGGGCGACTCGATGGTGGTGCCACATAGTAAAGGCCCCAATGGGGGACCATGGAAGCATGAGTACAAGGTGGGAACTCATGACGAAAATCAACACGAACGAACATGGACAAGTAAGGGGCAATATGGTGCCCCAAGTACAAGTGGCGTAGGTGAGGAAATTCGATTTTAAATGGAGGTGAGGTAACTTCATGTGGACGAAATGGGTCCTGGTGAAGTAGGAAAAATGAAAAAAACAGATGCTGGCTATCTAAAAGAAAATAAAACATGCATTTCAGAAGGGAAATGCTAAGGGTAATATTTCTTAAGATAGAGTGCGTTGCGAGGACTAGGAAGGGGATGGCCTTCGAAATCCTCTAAGAGTTATGCCCCCTTACCGAGCACCGTACTGATGATGTAAGGGCCTAGCTATAATGAGTCAAACTTCCCATGACCAAGGACATCATGGGCCTGGTCATATACTAGAACAAGGTCGCCTTCGTGAAAGGTACGAGGCTAGACTTTTCGGTCATGCTGAGCTTTGGTGTGTTTTTTGGCCGCTTCCATGGTTTGCAAGGCAACACGACGGTCTTCAGAAGCACGCTCAAGCATGATAAGTCGTTGTTCTAGAGGTTGGGTGTCAGGGAGAAGTTCAACAGCCAGATGAAGGGAAGGGATTTTACACTCGATTGGTAAGACAACCTCCTCTCCAAAAACGAGGTGAGGAGGGTTATGGTTGAGGGGCATGGGTGCCCCCGAGCATGGTGTGGTCATGCCAAAATGTATTTAGAAAAAGGGAAATCTAAACACATTTTAATGATGTGGTGTGCCATTTGTTCTCGTTATGGTTATGCAGTTTGAGAAAGGAAATGGAGGATTACCAATCTCTTTTGGTACTGCATATGGGGATCAAAGGGACTTTAAGTTTCCGTGTTGGCATACCTGGTGTCACTATCCCAAAAAGAGGATTTGGAGATAATGAACTGATGCTCTTGTAGAAAAGCTATAGTTTGGTCAACAATAATGTCTAAGAGACTGGGTTGCTGATGTAAGATGAGGGAATGATAAGGGGGATCATCCCTAGAGTGATCTGAAGTGATATGGGACTCTAGAGGTTCTTCTAACGGTGGAAGAATACTGGGACTAAAGTCAACACGACCAGATACACTAGGAGAGTGGTGGAGAATTTCTTCTCTTGGTCTCTCAAATGTGGGTGCCCCCTTACCCAAACATTGGGTTTTAATGTAATGGCCACAAGGTGGATGTGGTGTGAACACCTGGGTTCGATGTAAGGGGGAATAGATAACGTCAGGGGTGGGGATTTTTTCCATAATGTCGTCATCGCGATAGAAGATGGGGTGACTGGTGGAAGAAAGACCACCTGACGCGGTGAAGTGACCTAAATCATCATCATGAGAAGAGAGGTTCACATGCGCATTGTCACAAGGGGTGACCCGAAGAGTAAGTAGATAAAGGATCTACCAATGTTGAGCCCAAGATGATCGCTGAAGGAAGGTCAAGCGAAACAACAGGGGAGGATTCAGATGGAATGTTCCCCGAGGGTCTCATGGATGATGATAGGTAAAAAATGTTGGACGAAGGCTCCGTCATCTCGACATCAGGAGGGGGAATGTCAATGGGAGCAGTCATATCTGGTAGTTCTGCTGAAGCAGAATGCGCAAATAGGGGAGAGGTGGACTCATTACGCTTGGCCTCGAATTGGTGGACCGCGGCGATAGAGGTGCGGAAGTCCTCGAGGCGGGGACAAAGATGGGTGTAATGGCCATGGAGATCACACAAAGCACAGGGGTGGTTGGTGTGAATAGTCTTGGGGTTCTTGGTCGCGGTCGCGGAAGGAACAGAGGCTTCTGGGACCGCGGACTCAGGGAACGTGACATTAACCATGGGCTTGAGATGAAGCAATTCAGGACAGGTATGGGAGGCGTGACCGACAACATCACACAAAGCACACTGGATGGTATGCTTTGGAGGCTGAGGAGGAGCAGGGTTTGTCAGGGCAGCCTTGTCCTTTGATGCCCCCTTGCGAGCTTTGCCCTTCTTACCCGAAACGGTCGCAACAGGAGGTGGTTCCTGTTGAGGTGACTGAGGCACTGATGCAGCGGGAGAAGTCATGGGGACCGGTTGAACCGGGGTCAAAGCAATATGAGGTTTGGGTTGACCAGGCAAGGTGGGGGCTGGAGGATCAAGGTACCAAACGGGAATCCCAAGTGTCAAGTTAGGAAGAGAGAGGGTCGCCATGACTGGTACCGTGTACGCTCCTGGTGGGGGAGCTAGGAACGGTATCTGACCAGAGGGGGCATGGCTAGGTGGGATGGCTCCTAAATGGCTAAGGCCTGGAGGAACCGTGCCAGGGGGATAAAGGGGCTCATGACTACCAACTGCAGGTGAAGGGCTAAGAGCAGGTTGCGGAGGGCAAGGTTGCTGACTAGCCGAAGCAGGTTGCTTGAGAGCAGCCTGAGACGATTGCATCATGCAAACATTCGATGAGCTGGGGTCAGAGATAGGAGGAGGGGGGAAACTAGGAAAAGTTCCAAGCAGGGAGGAATCCTTGTAAACGCCGGGGGAGACACTAGTCAAGGAGTCGACGGTTTGCTTGTTGGCTACAGAAGAGATGGTCGTCTCAGGTGAGGTCTGAGATTTTGGCTCATGATATGTCAACTGGTCAATGGTGACTATCTTCCCGTTATGGGGGAAAGACATCTTGCGGAAAACCGCGGATGGCACAGCAGACATAGCATACGTGTAGCTTCGCCCCAATAGAATGTTGTAATCTAGCGGGGCGTCGATGACTTCGACGTCAACGCAAACAGTCTTACCAGCGAGGGTGATAGGACAATTACGAAACAGGCCAATGGGCTGGGAGGCATGACCGTCCCATGCTCGAAGGGTGATCGTGGAAGGGGCCAGCTCGGGGGATCCGAGTTGCTTCCAAACCGAATCGGACATCACGTAGGTGGATGCCCCCTCATCAATTATACACCGGGACACGTTGGCGTTCCAGATTTTGACGGGGATTTGGAAGGCGACGGAAGGAGGAAGAGGAGGATGGTCCGATTGAGTGGCATCGAAAACAATCATTTGGTCATCAGCAGGATCTACAACGCCCAGGGCAGATAGCAGAGCCTTCTTTTGGGAAGGGCACGATTGGAGGAGTTCCAATGTGGAAATGGCAGCAGGAGATTGCGCCAAATCATCTACTATGCTATACGAATGAGCAGCTCGACCAGAAGCAACATTTCGGCGTAATGGTCCTTTAGGAATCTTGGTATGAACCTCAACTTTGGGTTGAGGGATATGTAAGGGACCATTGGTTGTCGAAAGAGGCTCTGTAGAACTGGAAGAAGGGGACTTGGGGGCAGACTGAGTGGGAGGCTTGGGGTACTGGCAAGACCGAGTTTGAAGGTTAAGGTCGACGGTTAGAGGTGGATCAGAGTTCATCATGAGGATCTGGTAGTTGGGGGAACCAGAAGGGGAAGGTTGAGTGGCCGCCTGTCCGTCAGGTGGTTGGGTGGCCACGAATCCCTGCTGTGCATCCACCTGCTTATGAGGGGGCGGTGACTGCTGTTGCAGGGGTTGAGAAGGAGGCAAAAGCGCATATGCTGGAGGAGCTGGCGCACCAGGCTGCGGATAAGGGTAATGGTTAGGTTGGGCAACATTGAGGTAAGCAGGAGGTTGGGCAAAAGGATGAGGCGTGCCGTATCCTGGATGCGTGCTACTGGGAGGGGGAGAAGTGCAGGAAGTGGTGCCCCCTCCCCCAGGAAAACCATAGCTCATGAGAGGTTGAGCGGAGGGATGAGAGATAGATCCAATGATACTGTCGGCGGCATGAGGTGCCCCCGGTGTATGGGCATCACCGGGTCTGGGGAGATCAGGTAGGACAGTAGGATCATAACCTGTCTGAGCGTAGATCAGGTCATATTTTAATGCCATTTGGAGGGCATCTTCTTCGGTTTGAGGAAAATGGGATGCGACATCTTTCCCGATAGGGGACAAGAGAGATCTAAGGAACCAGTCCATGTAGACACGGTCTTCGAAGGGAGGAGATTGACATAGGCTCCGTCTTCTTCGCCATTCCTGGACATGGGTAGAAAGGCGGGTCGAAGAGGTTTGCTTGAAGGAAGTCAAGAGTTCGATACCAGTGTCATAACGAAGGGGAAGCTAGAAGTAAGATAAAAAAGCTCGGGCAAGAGTTGCAAAGGTGGTATGGGAGGAAGTGGGTTGATCAACATACCACTTAGAAGCTTCGCCTGTAAGCGTGCGTTGGAACAATCTAAGACGAACAGAGTCATCGATAATGGAGGTAGATGAACACCACATGTGGAAAGACCGAACATGATTTGAAGGATCTTCTCCAGCACGACCTTCAAACTTTGGGATGTCGGAAGGGAGCTTTGTCGGCATTAGCGAGGCCAACAACATCATGGTGTATGGGGTCGTTTATCAACTGGTCCAAATGCCGGGAGAGGTGGGGCACGAAGGGGAGCACGGGTGAAGCCGAGGTAGTTCTGTGGGTGGTTCACGCTAGTAGTAGTCAGAGCATTAGGGCCGGGATTCCCGCTAGTGTTGGAGCTGGACTAGGACATAGTGGAGGTGACGGGGGGGGAGAACCGAAGGAAGGGGCAAAGAATCGGAGAAGGACTAGCTCGACGACGGTGGGACGAAGCGAAGGTCGATCGGCCAGAAGCGAGGATGAAGGCCAAGAAGTCTCAGGAAAGGTGCCTTGGGGGCGCAATGATGACGGGAAGAAGGAAGCCGACAAGGGCGAAAGGGACGAGAATCAGAAGAGCTGAGGTCACGGGCAAAAAATGTGTAGTGACAATTGATTTTAGAGTCTTTGCCGGACGGTGTACTTGGTAACACAACTTCACTTAGGGTCGGTGTGTGTGTCTTGCATTAATTTTAATTTTTAAACCCTTTTCGTTTTGAGAGGCTTAAAGAAAAAGTGTCTTTGTGTAAGCGAAAGAAATCTGCAGAGAACAATATAGATTCTTTGAAATAACGGAACATTTCATGACTAACCATGCATCAATTGAACCAGTAGGTCTCTCAAAACTATATTAAAAGAGGAAAAAAATCTATTCAAAACACACGTAAAAAGAGGCCAATGAATCTAGGGTCAAAGGTGGGATACGAAGGACAAACTGTGAGTGTAGATGCAGTAAAGGAAGACGGAGGCAAGGTGGCTTGAAGGAAGAAATCAGCAAAAAACGGAGGGGCAAGGGGGAGGCCCGAGAAAGTAGGTCCAAACAAAACGACAAGAGACGTTGAAAGGAAGAAATTTGATTTCAATGGATACGAAAAGTAACGGACTGGAAAAAAAGGAGAAATTTAGGCTACGAAAAACGGATAGGTTTAAAACTGACTTAAAACTCTTCCACAAAAAGTGGAGGGTACTAAAGCCACAGGCTAGGTTCCCACTTAGATGAGTAAAAACGAATCGGAACTTGGTCAAAACGGTGAGACGGAGAGGTTTGGAGGACCTGGCGAAGGCTGCACGCAGCCATCGGAAAAAATTGCGAGGAAAAAATTCTTGAAAAAATGGCGGTCGCGATTTGGCTGATTTCGATGCGAGTCGCGAGAAGCAGAGCAGTGGCGGCCGGAGGTCCGGAAGTCGCGGGTTTAGGGCCAAAAAGTGCGACCCACATTCCGGTTGTCTCGGCGGCGGATTTTCGAAAGTTTGTCGTCTCGATTCTTGGTGGTGTCGCTTACCAACGCCAATAGGGCCGAGAAACACACGGAAGTTAGAAATTTTAATGTTTTAGGGTTTTATGTGAAAAAACAACATAAAAATAGGAAAAATGAGCAGTGAAAAAGAAACCCTAGGGTCTGAAGTAGGCTGGATATGCGGGAATATGAAAAACGACGGCGGTCGTAATTTTAAACCCGTGTGGAGTCGCCATTTGTTAGTATGAATCCTTTGTCGAAGTGTACGAAAAAGGACCACTTTAGCTACGCATAACTAATACCTAACAACAAAAGTGGATGCCAATATCTTGAGATCTGCGGTTAGTTATACAAGAAAAGACTTGCCAAAATACCGGATCTATGCATGGAAAGACATTAAGCGGTAAAAGTAAGGGTTTGCTCCATATATAATAAACCAGAAGACAAGAGCAAATTTTGAAAGAATTTTGTATTAATAGGGCACTTGTGAGAAAACTAGAAGGTAACTCAATTTCCCCTCGGTGGGATGGGTTCTTGGAAGTCCTCGGCACTTGAATCTAAGATTTCTCTCTCTAGTTGATGTAGAAAACCCAATGCAAAGTGAGAGCTCAATGGGAGCAAATGGCGAGAAAGAAATGGTGACCAAGTGTATAGATCTAAGTCGTCTGACAAACCTTAATTTGAGGAATGATGGGAAGAACCCTCTTTATTTATAACAAAATATTGGGTCATTCTAGATCTTGGTGCATGATTAAAATAATGTTAACTTAGTCTAGATCCACCTTTTATGGAATATTTTATTATATTTGTTGGAGGGAAAGGGTATTTGACTTGAGTCCAACTCCCTTGATTAGTGAAAAATAAATAAATAAATGATTTATTTATCTTTTAAGAAGACGGTTAAGAAGATAATCGAATAAATAATGATTTATTTAATTATTTGAAGTGGTTGAAAAATAATTAAATAAATAATGATTTAATTTAATTATTTAAGGAAGTGGTTGAAAGATAATTAAATAAATAATGATTTATTTAATTATTTAAGGAAGTGGTTAAAAGATAATTAAATAAATAATGATTTATTTAATTATTTGTGGGTGATTTGGTCATATTTAACAAGGAATATTATCTAAAATGATTTAAAATAGTGTTATAAAGAAATAAGATAAATAAAGGTTTATCTATTTCTTTGATTTTAGGTTAAACATATTTAAGAATAATAATTAAATTATGGTTTAATTAATTATTCCATAAGGGAAAATCAAATATGGGTTTGTTTAATATTTCCTTTGGGGTTTCTTATTTTAACATAGTGAAAGCGATTTTACTTAAGGGTAAAAGCTGGTCTTACATGGTGTACTTGGGTCCCATCACAATGATAATAGGTTAGATGACCAAAAAATGGTGTAACACCAAGTCTTCTTCATCAAAAGTAACCCCCACGCTTCCCGGCCCTCATCCTTGCGGTGGGCCAGGCTGTTGAGGTATTTTGGAATCTTTGTCTGGCCTTTCTCCATTTTTATTTTCTGGCTTGTCTTTAAGCACCAACTTCTCCTGGTCATACGCTTTGGAACAAATATGTCAAAGCCTTCCATTAAAATGGAGTGGCTTTCATGTGAAGAAAGTGGGGCTGATGTGGTCCTTCACACCTTCAGCATAATCCTTCGACACTTTTCTACCTTCTTTTATAAATCGGTAGGCATCACCTAGATGACCCAGGAACATCACTATCGATGAACTCCTTAAACCCATTATCATCTGACACCGCCTCCATCACTGTCCTTCCATGAAATATAATTCGAGCTCCCATCAAGGGCACACTCAGAAGCTATGATTGAATTGAGAAAGACATTTCAATGATCACTAACTGAAACACCAAAGAAAACATATGACGGAGATTAGATTTTTATTTTAAAACTCATTTGCTTCAATAAATTGCAATCTCCTCCAATGATCAATACGGCTACAGTACCATGTAGAAATTATATAACTTATGTGTTATTTAGAATTTTCTGATCTCACAATATTTTAACTACATGCAAAATAAAATTATTATATGTGATCATTTTGGAAATTAAATCAGATTGCAATGCATGCATGAACAATAAAAATTCTTGCCCTTAACAGTTGTTGTAGGCAAGAGCTGGCTTCAACACGTATATAATATATATTATGAGAATCATGTAACAATCCTCATACAAACTTATCATATAAACTCTTAAATTTTCCATGTAATCGCTACCACCTGTCCAAACCTAATCTTGCAAATCCATGCACTGATCTTTGCCACCTTTAACACTGCCTCTCTGCATCCTTTCTTTGAAGAATAGCTCTGAATGAGTTCTAATTGCTCTAACCTTATACACAATCCTCATTGTCTCATGAGTGTTGGATCTGATGGTATCTTCTCTTCTGGTAAGTAGTCACACTTGCTCTTTCTTTTTATCTCTCCCTTTGGTCTCCATGACATTACATAGTTAATTGATGTATTCTTCGGTTTATTAATGAGTTATTATTTGGTAGATTAATTCCTCCCACTCTCACTAGTGTATCAATCGATTGAATGGAATGTCACCAGCACTGATTGATCCTAAGCCAGGTTAAACTAAATAAACTCACATAACTACTTCTCCAGTAATGTCCTGCTCACCCTTGAGTTCTAACTAAGTCTCAGGTACTGTACTCCGGTAAACCCTTGGAGATCGCATAATTCCTTCTATCGGTTGTTGTGCCACATATATTGCACTAAGGCGAAGTGCTCAGAAGAATAAGATAATGTTTAAGTCCAAAATTTATTGGAGGCTAATAATATTCAGGCATATCTATATTGATACATGGGTCTAAAAATAGACTCACCCAATATCAATAAAAATAGAAGACATGTTACATAATGGCTCCTTCATCCACAAATAGCATCCTGCTGACTCATAAAGATACCATTGAACCTTGTCTAAAAATGAACTTTGCTTCAAAAGCTCCTTTTTCAGACCCCACTTAGTGAAAAGCGACTCACTGTAGCTCATCATCTTTTTGAATCTCAGCTTTTATATTTGGGTGGTAAAAATCAGTGGGAAGCTTTATGGTAAAGCATCCATTGAGGAAAAAATCTCACTAATTTCCCTCCCCATAGTATTCATTATTCCTGTCTACTCCAGGTGAAACAAGACTCGGAGAGCATTTCTCTTACATTTTGTTGGGACAGGACTAGACTCGATAGTGGTTAGTAAAAATATTGAGTTCATGTTAGCTTTCACTTCTCTAGCATCATTTACCCTTCATTCATACATTAAAATAATTTTTTCCTAAATAAACATATTGCAGTTGATAAAAAAATGGCTTAAATAATGGTGTAATACTTCAAAAGCACTCATAAAACCTCAAAATTGCATTTTATCACAAAAGTATTATTGAAGTAAAAATATAAAAAACAATGCTTTATTTTATACTTTACTTAGAGATAATAATATGTTTTATTACTATACTATTAACTTTTAACATATACATTAAAATCCTAAAAATACACACCTCACTTATATTAAATCACCTCTTTATATGGCTCACTATTTTTGAAGTTTAGACCATAGTTAAATATTGTGTACCTAAATAAACATAACCTAAAACTCCTTGGTCTAGGCCTATCCTATTAAAATATTACACGCCCTATGGTTTTAAATGCCAAAGCATTTGATAAACTATAATCTCAATCCGCACCTACATGTCTAATTAAAACATTTGTGATTGTTTTAATTAATATAGCTATTACCCCGCCTATTTTTATAAGGCCTAAACGCTTGAAAACTTTATTAAAAAACACATTTTTATGAAGTTTTAAACCATTCCTACTTGACCTATTAACTAAGGTTTAAAAATGTAGTTCCGTTTCATCCTAAAAGTTATAATAAATAAGTATATAATAAGCTCGGTCCCACCTCCACGATAAGCACCTTGAAGACGAATCCCGACATACGCGCAAAATTCAGATCCTACGGTTGACATCCCAAATACATACAGAATAGATACACGATCGCCCAAACGTCAAAGCCGCGTGAAATGGGTTGTTTTGCATTTCCTCTCTCTTCCATGTGGTCGATCCTCATTGGATCGTGTAGGTTGAGCTTAAACCACTTACCGCCACCAACCATTGCGATAACCGCCTATGGTTTTACGCCTCACGCTCCAAACCGCCTACTACCTTTCTTTGATATGACATACGTTAATGCTGATACTGTTTAAGCCTAAAACATTATAAAAACTTCATATGCGATTGAACCCTTTTTCACCATTATCTATCCCATATAAGCTTTTTGACTCAAAAATCGACGCCATTACACCATTTTCACACTCAAAGAACCTAAAAGCCATTTAAATTGTTTCAAGAACAATTTGAAGCGTCAGTAAGCCTCCAAAAACCTTGATAGCCATCGGAAAATCCTTTCAAGTGCCTCGAAGCATCTGTTTAAAGACCTAATACCTACGAAAATAGGCCCTCGAAAGTAACCTTCCTTTGTACATCAAAAAGAGCTATTTCTATCAATATTTAACTTTGTGAAGTCTATTTCTACAAAAGATCTTAACTACCTTCAAAGTGTATTTGTGTAGAAACCCTTTATAAGATTCAAACTCTTTTCAATGTTCAGAATCCTATTGTTACGGTCGATTACTCAATGCCCAATGAGAGTTAAACCTCCGGAGATAAAATTCGTTCCACGAGTTTTCCCAATTCAGCCAAGCCATAATCCCTCCTTGCTGAGACCTGGATTTCATCATTAATTGTTTGATTTTTACGAAGTTATTAGCAAAATTTGGATAAAACAATCTTAATACTAGTTAAGGATACATTTTATTCCAAGAACTCACCAAGGAAATAGATTCAAAGTTTTCCTTAAAGATTCCAGGCATCGAGTTAAAGCAGTCATCTTGTGAAGATAAAAACATCTTAATGTAAAGATTAAAGCAGGGCATTCATGTGATGAATGTTAAAGTGAAATAAGAATTCAAAGGGACGGTGAAAACTATAACGAGTCAAAGAGCATCAAAGTTAAAGTGTATCGGATAGAAAGTCGAGTGAAGGTTACCCAAAACAAAGTTACGAAGGTAGTCGAGGTAAAACGGTAAAAGTAAAAACATAGTAGGTAATGGTTAATCAGAGATGAAAATACTTTCACCAACAGTAAGTTATCCAAAGTAAAAGAAAAATAGTTAAAAGAACAAAAAAGGGTAAGATTAAAACATAGCAAGAAGAGACATTTTTGCGAAATTTCCTATTCTAGTCATAGTTTTGAAGACAATATTGTGTCTAATCCAAGATGCACTTTCTAAAACTGAAGGACGTTTATGTTCGGATGTCCATCTACAAAAGCCTCTCTCACTTTCTAACAACCATTATGGATTTGGAAATATTAAACAAATTTTGAAAAGCACTTTTTACGAGAAAATTCTTGTTAAGTCATCGGTTGCGAAGAGGCGTGGCCAATCAAAAATACATCTTATAAAACTGAAGGGGTTTTTGTTCCCCAAGGGGCCATATACAAAAATTTATCTCACCTTTTCTGCAAGGTATTACAGAATGAGAGATACATGCACATAACTATAGTATATTTTCGGACTATGAAAAACTATGTTTTACACATCTTTTGCGAGAGCCTATTGTGAGCAATTTGGAGAAGAATATTAGGGAAGCTGAGAGGTTTATCTCAACAACATATGTATCTCTATTAACCTCTTTCACTTTTTTACATATCTATTTCGGATGAGAAATACAATGGTATCATTAGACTCCCAATTTGCGAAATTGTGGAGCGAATGCACAAAGAAAGGGAGACGATTAGTGGCTTGGATGCCTCATCATCAACTAAGAGTTGAGATCAAATTAGAATTCTCCTCTTTGTCATGCTATCCCTAAAAAATAATACCAAATAAATGCGTTAGTTTTGAGTGTCCTTTACTTAAGTTCTATTTATGTAAAAGAGTTATAGATATTTTCTTAATTTTGATATTTTTTTCAAGATATTCTAGTTTAGAATTTGTAAATACTTCACTCTTTGAAGTATTTTGGGTGGAATAAAATTTACATGGAGATTACTATAGATATTTTGCCCTTGACTTGAAGGCTTTGGATTTTGAATTTGAGTAGCGGTATTTGGATCACCTTTTTGGCATCATACTTTGGGATCCTGGCATGATAAGCTATGCAGGTAGTACTCTCTTAAACTTGTCATTGTTATCTTCTTTTGTTTCATGCATACATGTGTTTTAATTCTAAATCTAAATGTATAGTAGGAGTATTACTACACGACATTTTAATAGCACCATTTGTTTTTAACTAGTTATCATTTCTTTGTTTTCTTGATTTCTAGTTGAGAATTCTTAATTGCTCCCTCTCCCATTTGACCTTTATCTTCTACTTTCCTTTTCCGGATCAAAGGATCCTTAAGTGCCCTTTATCCGTCATACCATCTCAAAAACCATTTTCCCCGAGGTCTCCAGGGTTATCTACCTTGCCTTGCGGACATTTGACCTTTTAGGCCTTAATCCCGATTCTGTTAGCTTGACTTAGACTCCATAGCCCAATGGACAAGTAGATTTCATACATCTATCCCTCGAGTAAAAATGTTCCCACCAAATCCAACAAAACCAAACTAAATACGCATACAACCAACTAGCCTAATATTTAAAACTAAAACAAAGTTAAATTTGAAAGAGATAGCCCTCTACGGAACCTAAGTAGATCCTGGAGTTTAGTAGGTTGTGGCTACCTCTAGTATTCTTTGACTAAAAACCAAAAATCCACAACAGGAATTTATACTGAGTCATAACATGGGGCACCTTTCACGACTTCGGATTGACGGATCCAAAGTCTCACTTCTTGCTTAAATTTTTACTCAATCTTGGCGGCATAAGCGATATGTTGTGCCAAGCGATGTAATGTCGAGGAACTCCTTTTCCCCCTGAGGTGTGTTTGTGCAACGATTTGCGATACTTGAGCACCAAATGTCTCTACGAATCTTTAATACCCAACTTTGTGCGCGGGGTAGCATGGAACAAATTCGTCGGTTCGTGCACATCTTGATCCCTTTGTTGTCAATGCGAGCTCCATTGGATGTATTTATCCTCCATAGCTCCCCACGGGGTAATATTGTTCCTTGATTTCGTCCTAGAATTCCAAGTGGAATTATTAGTAAGGAAACCGGAGAGGATTCCCCTTCATCCTCTTGCTCACAGTGGTTTCCCACAGGTCTTTGACATAGAAGTAACGGCTTTGAAGGTGAAAAAAATAATATTTTCTTGGTCGAAGAAATCATGAACAAGAAATACCCTTAGAAACAAATTTAACCATCTGTCACAGGGCGATTGCATCTATCGACACTGATACGGGAATGTAAAAGTTTACATGTACCTTCAAGGGAGTGGCGCCTCCCGAGTGGTACATTGGATGGGATGCATGTGGGTGGGCGGTCGTTGAAGGATATGAGCAAAGTTATCCATCATCGCATTGTTGTTTCTCGAGGGCCTCCTCGAGCAATATTTTGATAGGATCTCACGCTCCATCGTCTTTGTTTTCTTTAGCCATGGGAGGTCGTCGGGGTTTGGGGATGAAGTCTTGCAAGGACCAACCAAATCGAGCCTAAATCCTTAAACACGGCCGCGTTGAGAACATGCAAAGAAAAACGGATAAAAACGGAACCGCTCGACCACCATTGATCTGATTTATGCATAAACGCAATAAAATACGAGAAATAGACATAAACAGAATCTGATGGAAACAAAAAACTTCATTTTATTTAAATCAAATGATAGAAATATCTTACGGACTGTGTAAATAAAAATAAGCTAGGGTGCTAGTAGAGTATCTGCGAGAAATGTCTGGAACCTACGGCTTGTGTTACAATGAGGCTTGAGGGCCTATTTATTATTAAGAAACAACGGAGAACTCTAAACGTCCAAAAACCTAACCCTAGGAGATGGAGCGCCAAAACTATGGGCCTCGTTTGGGTAAATTGGTGTTTCTTCCGGGGATATAACTTGACATACGATCTACGTTTGACGCATATCATGCCTCGTTAGAAAGATCTCAGAGTACAGCTTTCGGTGTCATTAACACATTTTGCTCCCGATTGCCCAAAAAATGTTGTTTAGGGCCTCAAAACGGCTCTAGAAGTTTAGGACCCGAAAAAGCTGCTAAAAATAGTAAGTTGTCACATATTGAAAAAGCCAAGAAAGAAATTATGGTGGGGTTGAATGGAATAGGTGGGTGGCTACCAATATCACTTGGATCATTAAGGCCCCAAAACGGCCTCAGGAAGTGCGGGACCCGAAAACTGCTAAAAATAATAGATTGTGTTTTAATGTGAAAAGAACACGAGAATTGATGGTGCAGAGTCCAAATAGAATAGGTGAATGGCCACCAATATTCACACGAATCAATAAACCTAATTACTCATTATTCTAATTAAAAAAAACAAAACAAAACAAAAGCAAATAAATAAAATAAAACAATAACAACAAAGTCTTATTTGCTGCGTTTTCACCTCAATGATGTCAAAATCATTCATTGATCCCAATTCACCATTGACATTTACCCAACGAGATCGTAAGTTGATGTGATTTAAATATTATTATTACTCTTAAGTGTTTATGATTTCACAACATTATTAACAAATTCCATCTAAGTGTGTACAATTTTATTTTCATCATGAGTATATTTAATATGCATTTTTAAATAATATTTAAATTTATTTAAATAAAAAGCTTGAAATTTGATAGGTTAAAATGTATATAAAAAGTAATAATAACGCGCGATGTTGTCAGGAAATTATAGATTGTTAAAACAACTTTGCCACTTTTGAATCATCATAACTACTCGTCTTAGCTTTTCCAGACTATAAAAATAAATAAATAAAGCATTCTTTGGTTAGGGACAAGGTGTTTTCTTTTTCCCAAAGATTAGGGAGCATGGTATAAATTTACTTGTCACAACATGAAACAATAATTGGTTTGTGTTTTAAATGTCTACAACGTGATTTCTTGGGTTTGTCCGTATTTATTCACCCAATTATTATTGATGGATGTAGGTTGGTATTAAATGCACATAGAGTATTTGAATTTTAGAATGAAATTGTAAAGTTTCATGGGAATGTCTAATCTTGATGATGGGATGTTATAATTGACTTTCAGAATTTTGTTTAATTAAATATTAATGTGTATAGAATTTAAGTTACATGGGTTAGAGTTGATAGCTCCTTACAGTAAAAATAAAGCATTCATAAATATTTAATTTAATATATTCTTATATTAAAATAGGGATTAAATATAATTTTAATTATAATAAACAAGTTGCATGAGACAAGGAAAGACATTCAGATGGATACACTTCTCAGCTCTGACATTTAAAGAGCTTACTTCTTAGATGATCATCTAAGGGGTTGACTCTAGAGATAAGTAGTAACCAGAAAGGGCTTGACTATTCTATGGTGCCCATCTCTAAGGGCTTGCCTTATGAACTGTGCAATCTAAAACATCCAAGCAATCTCATCTCACCGTAGCTTAAAAAATAAAACATTCATAAATATTTAATTTAATTATTATAGTAAAGTAATGATTAAATATAATATTAATTATATTAAACCAGTTGTAATTAATTATTATATTAAAATTATATTAAATATTAAGTTTAATTATATTAAACAGTTGCATTGATACATTGTGACATAGAATATTTTGATAGGTATATGGCTAAAAAATAATGAACATTACATTATAAAGAGATTTCATAGTTAAATATTTAGATCTCACCTACACCACGATAGTTTTGTTTTCTTTTTGGCATTTGATAAGCTCATTGAATTTTGGAATTTTTTTGGTTTAAATAGAAGTTGAGTATTGGGTGGGGGGATTGTTTATTTATTTTTGTGGTATAATTATTTAATTTAATTTAAATATTGAATAATAATAATTTAAAAAAAAAAAAGCGAGTAAAAATTTATAATATAATATAAGTTTATTTATTAATTTGATTTTTTATAGTTAATTTAAAGAAAAAAAAATCATATTAATTAGGTTTATTTAGGTGGTTTGGAGGAGGAATGATTGTTATTTTTCCATCACGATTTAATTTATGGAAGTGATATGATGAGCTTCGTATTAAATATATTGTTGTAATGGTTTTGGGCTTTATTATTGATTGGCCTTGAAACTTAAAGAATATCTTACCCTTGCTTATGGGTTGGGAGAGACATGTTTTTGTTACATGAAAAAATAAAATAAAATAAATATTGTTCCATAAAGGGTATAGAATTTAGTTCATACATTTTCTATGCCATAAATTTCATATTAAAGGTAGATATCATATTATTTTTGTCTAGACTAATTATATATGTTTGCGATCTAGGGTTAACTTGTAGTTTGACATATTTGGAAATTAAGTGACTCTCCAATCTTAATGGTTTGTGCCTTAGAAATTTTTGTTTAGAGTTGGGAGCTTGTTATCCTCTAGCATGTTTGACTTTTTAAGGCCTAGTTGTGCTCCAACCCTTCTTCATGACCAACTATCTCCCCTTATTGCATTTTATGTGATACGCATATCCAGCCACCACACAAACTTGCCATTGATGTTGCAATAATACTTTGTTCCACATAATGCCAACTCTACTAATAAATTGTCATCTAGTATCACATGCTTCCTAAACTCTAACACATCAAGCCATGCCAATGATATATAGTAGTTGGGAGATTTAATGTACCTTCTTAACTAGGGGTGAAAGTTAATAAAGTTTGTGTTTGTGAACTCAAAGTTGTCTCTAGAGCCTAACAAGATTAGTTACTCATGTTTATCATGATAAAGATTGATTGTTAAGATTTGTCTCCTTTAACTAACCTATGATTAATCATACATTCATGAATATTTATCACTTCATTTGGAAATGGTTACATAGTTTTGAATTTTAAGTCTTTATTGTATTTTTGCACAACCATTTTTTCCCTATGAATTTTATGACTTTAAATACAACAATATCTTACCATTATTGCAATCTCACTTTTTTCTATGAGAGTAGGATATCTTGCACATCCTTCAATCTACATCATATTTTGTGATTCATTATTTTTAATCAACGATAAATATATTATTAAATAATTTTCTCATATAATTTAATTCATCGTGTTTTATGTTTCATTATTTTTAATCATCGATAAATATATTATTAAACAAATCTCTCATGATTTTTTTCATAGAAAATTTGTGGACATTGAGGCACATGGAAGAGAAAATCGACCTTCCTCTAGAAGCATGAAGGAAGCGAGAGTTTTGGTACCTAACTAACCCACAATATGTACTCAAATAAGAACATCACATAGTGACTCTATTCCCAAAGCTTAAACATGTCCACTTACTAGATTTGAACTTGGCGTGGACAATCACAATGATTCCACCGAACCACCCAAGCTAAACTCATTTGATTCAATATTCTCGTGATTTAATTCATTATAGTGTTGTTATTTTATGTACTATGTGTTTGAAAATTAAACTTGTTTTTTAAGTTAATAATACACTATAATATTAATAACACCAGTTGACAATATAATTAATCTACAGATATTATATTAAACATTTTTCTATGTAAATTATATTCTAATAACTACATTTTTCAACTTGCTTCATCACAATTTTTTTGGTTTTATTATTTTATTACCGTGATAGTGTGATCATAACTTCTTACAACAAATCGAATACTTATGAATTTATTGATCTATGTGGCCACTCTAGCAAAGCCCTTTTTGAGATGAGTAACATCTACCTCCACATGTAAATACAAGCATTTAATAAACATTGTGAAAGGAAGTCATTGATGCTGATCAATTCACTAAAAAAATCTTAAAAAATAAAGTAAATATTTTGAAGCAAATGGAAAGGTAATGCCCCCATCAAAAGTAGCACAACAATGATTCATAGAAGAACAAAACAATCACAAAAAAATGGCAAACCACTTGATCCAATTTTGGCCTTTGAACTAAATTACTTATATATTGCATAAAGACAGGTAACTAATGCATCATCCATTAAAGGTATTGTGTGCTAGTGTCATGAGACTAAGTGACGTGCACCTAGCCTTTTGTATGATGGATGAATGTAACTTTCCTCATAGAACCTAGCAACTTAAAAACCATTGGGGTCGATGGCTACACTAAAATATCTCTACACATATATAAATTGATCTTCTTGCAATAGCGAGAGCTGATTAAGGAAATGGAAAATGATCCCCCTCCTATACTACCCAATGATGAAATAAGTATCCTCATATATGGTTGGGTACCATAGATTGGGATCAACTTAAATTGCTAACATGGTCCTACTCATATATCAACTACATCAACAAGCATATGTACCCTTTACGGAATGTGGCCTCCTCATAACTTAGGGAGGTTGACATTTCTCCAAAGGAGATGAATCGACATTATGTAATAAGATGACAATACATATCTCTATGCCTCACTTGGGCCTCCCACTAAAGTATATATATATATATAATCACCATTTGTAGTATTCATTAAATATTGAAATTAATTTTTGGAAAAAAAAAAAGGTGTAAAACTCACTAATGCACACTTATTCAGAAATATGTACCACCAACAATGTGGATTGATATTTGTAGGTTTTAACCCTGTGTAGATATTACTTGCAAATGAATTATTAAAATAGAAAACAATGGCGAGAACATAAAACATATACGAGAGATGTTCTCCTTGAACCCAAATAGGGAAAACCAGTTGATTTTTATTATATTCTTTTCAATGTTACAATACATTATATACAAGTCAAAGCATTCATAAACCCCAATCCATTAACCCTGGTTAGAACATAATCATAATTCCCTTGACCGCATCTACAAAATACATGGACAAAAACCATCCTTGGGTGCCCCCATCCTTGGGTCCACTTAAAAAAAAAAAATCTCATGGCACTACCTCGGACCCTATGCGGGGGGCTACCACCCCCGATGCAACATAACAACACTTGGGGCTAGTCGTGGAAGAGAATAACACCTACTTGAGAGTGTGAACCACAGCGATCATATCTATTACATCAAAGAATCTTGGAGAAATCACATTATAATTTTAAGAGTCGGCATGTTTCGGTCTCGATTATGGTTCATCATCAGAGATAATAATGATTGTGATGATAAAAAAAGCTTCTATATATCTTTGTTGAGATGCATAACGGTCAATGAGAACCCGGGAAAAAATGAAATTTAGGAAAATAAGAAATATATATAATAAAATAATAATAAACTTATATAATACAAAAATGAACGTTAATAAAATAGTAACTATATATAATAAAAATAGGAATAAAACTAGATAATATAATGAATATAAGCGAACTATAAAATTATTACCAAAAATTAAATAAAAACAAGGTTCAAATGAAATAATAAATATATATGAATGTTAAGAAAATAACACACTATATATAATAAAATAATAATAAACATAGATAATATAATAATTATTTAAAGCAAATAAAAATAACAAGAGATTTTACCAAAAATAACAAACAAAATTAAAAAAATAAAAACAAGGTTTAATTAGATTATTAAAAATATCATAAGGAAAAATGAAAATAGCAAAAACAAATCTAAAATATTAGTAAATAGCATAAAAAACAACAATACAATTTCTCATTAAAAAAAAAACTACTAAGAGGAAGACGAAATCAATAGCTGAGGTAATCTTTACTATCATCTCTATTTAGCGTATTAGATCTTTTAGTGATTTGACAGTTTCCCTATACTTACGATGATGGAAATGTTCAACCCTTGCCAAGACATTGGACTCCTCTAAACAAATGTGGTGTTTATTCTTTCCTACATGCTCGGAAAAGAGCGAGGACTAATTCCTACCATGTCTTAAGTCTGCTGACATGCTCCAGAATCCTCTTTTTTATAAAGCGACATGTTTATCCAATGTAGGGAATCCCACAAGAACAAGGGATCAAATAAACACATTTCATGCTTTTGGGGTCCAATGGGTCCTTAGCGATCGAAGGAATTGTCATTAATTGTACCTTGAATAAAGAAATGAGATGAACACTACAGAGTTAATTCACCAAGATATTTTTTGGCTTAGGGCCTTTGCTAGCATTAAAGAAAGCCCTAAGACCTTGATGTTTGATATAACCATTCCTTTCAAACACATTAAGGAGATGTGCTTTTCCTCCTTTAAGTGATTAGCATCGAAACCTTGAGAGCTCTAGTTTCAGTATTGAGGCTCACCCACCTTTTGAGTTGGAAAATGATGAGAGCTAGCGTGAAGATACCGCTCACTTTATGGTCTTCTTTTGATAGACTTGGTGAGAGAAAGAGCCATCATTATTCCTAGTTATTAGCACATCAAGAAAAGGCTATAATCAATCTTGTCTCCGAGTGAACTTAATGGAGTTTGATTGATCATTCAAGTGACGATGGAAAATCCAATCCTTGACGACCATGGTTTGAGTTTATGAAAGTGTCATCTACAAACCGCTTCCAAATCTTAGGCTTGAGAGGCGGAGACGGGGAGCTTTGATTCAAAAATATTTCATAAAAAGGTTGGCCACTACGGAAAACGAGGAACCGCAGCCAAGCCACCAATCTTTGTCATAAATTCCCCTTCAAAGTTAAAGAAGGTCGAGGTAAGACAAGTATGCCAATTTAGCGGTGTCGGGATCATTGATGTAGTTGATCACCTCAACCACCTCATTGATAGGAATGCTAGTATAAAATGAAGACACCATCAAAACTAATAAGGGTGTCATCTGGATCAAACTTTAAATTCGTAACTAGGTGACAAGAGAAGAATCCTTCACAAAATGTCTGAATGATAGCCAAAGGCTTAAGCCTATGGGCTAAAAACTTTGCTAAGAGATAAGTGGGTCCACCAATTGTGATGGTCAGGGGGACACCTTCTTTATGAATCTTGGGAAGCCCATAAATCCTAGGAATGATAGGGTTGCTCTCTATAAGCTTATGGCTAATAGAACCCATAATGCAACTAGATTTAATAATTACTTCATCTTAGAAACCTTATTAATGGGATATTTACTTAAAGCTTCTTGTGATTTCTCAGGAAGATTCTTTTGATGTAATATAACACATACCCAACATTATCAATACATCGTAACTAGTGTTCTTGGTTAAATAGTAATACATAGTTAAGTTGATAAGTTCTTTCTAATATTAATGGTAAGTGGTGCACCATATATATAGGGCACTAACATTACACATAAGTGCACCTTGCATTCACGGATACAATACCAATATTGATTGGGTGATTGGTACAATGGGGGATGTTATCCCCTCCACTAGGTTTCAAATATCATGGGGGGACATCTTTGGCCTAATTTGATCGAGGCTCAAGGAGTATGTTACTATACCCATTGATCGACTCTTGCTAAGTCATAAATTCCTAGTATATTTGGCTTACAAGCAAGATTAGATATATCCTTGATGTTATAGTGACAATCGCTAGATTTAATCTTAGCCCCACCCAAATTACTCCAATAAATATCTAATTCATCAAATTATGGTAGGTGAGTGTGTATAAACACATAGAAAAATAAAAAAATTTAAAATATAATATTTGATTACCAATGCATTTATGATGTAAGAAAGCATAGGATAATAAGCCTCTTTTACATTTTTGGGTGTGTCAACGAACATGAAAAATGCATACTAATAAAAAATACCCTCAACGCTACACTTACAATACAATATGACACCATAAATCAATGCCTCAAAATATTATATAGAGAATTGAAAAGTGTTAGAACTTTTTCAAAATTATTTAGCTACATGTGTGCTCTATTTCCCAGACGCGTTAATCATGGTGCATTCATACATTTTGAAGCACAGTGACAAGTTTGGAATTATTTTATTTTATTACTAGCGCACTTTTACTATATGGAGCATGGGTGATGATGTAACGCATACATTTCCAAGCCCATCAATAGTCTGTCAATGTATATTTTTAAAATTTTACTTTATGATGTGTTTGGTATGCAGAGAGAAAAATTACTTTATGACGTGTCTGGTATGCATAGAAACACTAACCATAGTGACAATATATATTCTGAATCACCAACCAGCAAAAGATATTTACATTTTTTTAAATTGCTCTCAATGGTGCACCTACAATATACACTTACAATATATAAGAGCAATACTACTCCAACAATACCTCATGACATTAAAGAGCACACCAACTATATTTTACATTTTTTTTTTTATTTGCTCTTAATGGTACACTTACAATATATAAGAGCAATGCCAACAATACCTCATGCCATTAAAAATTTCGCTTTTTGTTTTTAAACAGTACATTATATTTGAGCAAATGTGTCATGTATGGTGCATCATTATCATTATCATGGATGTAGCGCATGGATTGGTGCAAGCTAAATGGCTTGAACACTACGAAAAAAAAATTAAACTACCAAAATTATAAATGAGGGATAACAATAAATTCATGGTGCACCTACCAAGGAGGTAAGGTTGCGCGTACAAAAAAATACAAATTTGGTGCCATTTTACAAAAATTCCAAATCAAACCAATAAGATGGTAGTGCCGACAATGAAGCGATTACATGGATAGTGTACTGTGTGCTTGTACATTTGAAGCACTTAGAAAATGAAACTACAAGTTGGTGGTTCTTTCTTTTCTTTTCTTTTGGGAAAGAAAAACCTATTTTTTAATTCTTTTTTATGAGTTTGATGCATTGCTATGTTCTTAGGTTTTTTGATGTGCAACTAGTGTTCTAAAGTCTTTTAAGTTTAGTGCACTAATGATGAAAATGCATTGGCATGCCTATAGGAAGTGCGATGATAAGTATCATTTTTTATTTTATTTTAAGGAAACCAATATTGTATAACTAAATGATGCATTATTATATTTACAATTATAATGATGCATTATATTTACAATTTGAAGATACAAAATTTGGAGTTTTATTATGAAATAATAATAATAACAATTTTCTATGTGGTTATGGTGGAAACACATTAATGCATTTTATATAGTGTATTATAGGTTTTGTAATTTTAAAATAAAAAATTATACTACATTACGAAATGTATAACCTTGTTTTCTAGTATTTCATTGTAGTGATGCATCAATGTGCTTATTATGTGAGATATATTAATTAGAATATGTTTAAATTCTTTGAAACTAATATTTATTATAGAATAGTAATAATGGTTCTTTGTGTACTTAAGACTTACATTAGTTCATCTTATATGTGATGTATTAGGGCATCTAAAACAATTTATGCACACTAACCAAAAATTTCCACTAAAACCTATAGTGACATCTTTATTAGCGACCTTCACTTGTAAATATAGAAGGATAATTTTTTTTTGGGAGGTTCCACAAAACATTTTCTAGAAGATGTTTTATTTGTAATGAATGATTTAACTAGGCATCTTTTGATTTTCTTATTTTTTTTTTTTTTTATTTGATCTTTTTCTTTTTCTTATTTTATTTTCTTTTCTTTTTTCTATTTGGTTCGGTGTTGCTATGTCTATAGAATATTTCTACACAAATCTACCCAAAGGATCACTTCTGCAAGCTCAACCATGGAGCCTAACTCCAGTATAGAAAAATATGAACCCATGACCTCTTAAAAGAAAGGTACTTTAACAAGGAGAATCGACCAATTGAAATAACCCTCGGGGCTACTCAACATCTTATTATACAAAAAAGCTCTTATCAATAATTATAAATAATTAATATTTTTTGGATATAAAATATATTATATTTGGATTGAAAATCAAAAAATCAAATTTCTTTATGATGATTAAAATCTACGAAGACTAATATATTATATAAGACTTTAAAGAAGTAAAAAGATTATTAAAATTCTTTAGCATTTTAATTCTATACTTGAAAAATATTAAAAAGACATATCAAAATTAATGTAATTTTACTAACTTAAAAAATCAAAAAAAATTAATTGTATTTGAAATATTTTTAAAAAATAAATTGAATCTAAATATAAAATAAACCATTTAAATTAAATCAAGTGATTATTCTTAAAAAAAAAAAACTTAAACCATAAATCACATAAACCTGCAATCTAAAATAAAATAAATGATTTAAAAGAAAACATGTTTCATCTTCAACTATTTTTAATATCACAAAGTAACACAATTATAAAATTATATATTAATATAACTCTAAAAATATCCATTTTACAACGTTTATTAAAATATTTCATTTTAAATTTATCCAATTTAATTATTTTTCACATGAATTTACTTTCATACGTATTTCTAAATATATAAGCTTGGCATTTCATTGGTTGAAATGTACATAAATGTGATAGTAATAAAGCACACGATGTTCTCAGGTATGGTTGTTAAAACAACTTTGTTACTGTGAAGTCATCTTACCTAACCCTTTTCAGCCTTTTCATATAATAAATTTAAAAAAATATAATAAAGCAAGCAGATCATTGCTGATCCTATCATATTTTATGTTTGTGCTTTGGTTAAGGGGACAGGGTGTTGTTTATTTGCATTTCTTACGGAAGGGCATGGTGTTGTTCATTGTTACTACATGAAACATAATTGGGTTGTGTTTAAAGCATCCACAACGTGATTCCTTGTGGTTTTGTTAACGTGTTATTATCTAATTAAATAAATTAACACATTAAATTATTTGAGCGAGGTTTAAATTTAGTTAGTATTATTGGCAAGAAATTTTTTGATTTAGCAAGAGTTAAGGTGTTTTATTTGATTGTGTCTATCTTGTTAGTATTATTAATTTAATAATAAATTTATGATTTAGCAAGAGTTGAGGCAATCTTATTTAGTTGTGTCTACCTTTGAGTTTTATCATAATGAACTAACATGTCACTTTACTGAGAATAAAACAAACTTATGTGGAAACAATTTTTCAACCACTCAAACTAAATTTGCATGATAATAATTTAAGATAAATAAGTTAAAATTAATAGTTTGTCAATTGGGTAGTTAGAAGAAATATTATTATTATCTCCCTACCAAAAAATTTAATACTTGCATGTGATATGTTTGGATTTATAATAAGTGTTTCTTATAATAAATGTTTGTTATAATGGTTTCAAGCCTTATTATTTAAGTAGTTTTGAAAAATATTAGATACACACATTTTCATATAAAATATAAAAAAATTCTCTTTAAAAAAATTAAAATTAATAACTTATTACACCCAAAAAATAATAATATATATATAATTAATTATTATATTTAAAATAATATTAAATTATATTGAACCAGTTGCATTTATAATTTGTGATATAAAATATTTGGACGTTTGTAAGACACTATTTCGTACAACATCCTCTTTATTGATTCTCTACCAAAGCAAACATAGGCATGAGGTCATTCAAGTATTTAGTGACTTTAGTGAACCCCCTTCTAATGGGTTAAATAATGAACATTACGTTACAAGAGAAGTTTCATAAACATTTAAATATCTCACATGGACCATGAAGTTGCTCTCCTTTCATGGCATTTGATATGTTCCCTTGCCCTTATACGATGCCTACTAGAATTTGGAAATTTCCTTTTATTTTATAGGCGTTGAGTATCTTGTGGGATATGGGTTATATATTTTATCGTTTTATTAAATTTGAGTTTATCGTTTTTTTAAATTGAATGTATTTAGATTTTTATAAATTAAAATTTTGTAATATTAAGAATTTTTTTATATAGTTTAATTTGTCAACTCAATAGTAGGGAAAATCATTTCGGGTTACTATTCTCAAATCTAGGATGACATATCACTTTGTTATTTATGTAAAACCATGTCACTCGTTGTTGGTTAGTAAAGGTGGAGACATGCTTAAGGTCTTTGGCCATTAACTTGTTTTCTTACGTGAGAAGACGAGCTCTTAATTAAATGAAGCAATTTTAGGGCATACTCCAAGCTTAAGTTAACAATTATAATATGATGCAAAATTTTAATTGAAATCTATTTTCTCACAAAAATTAATTAACATTTAATTAATCACTTTTTAAGTATAAGTTTCATATTGAAGGCAAATATCAAATTAGTTTAGTTTAGGTTAATTATGCATATGTAGCAACTTAAGATTGACATGTAGTTAAGTTGAGTGTTTATTTTGAAATATGGTTTTTAGAATTGTAATTTCTTTATCAATAATTATTAGGTGGATGGTAGAGATTTAACCTCCATAGAATATTTTAGAATTATTGGTAGTATACACAAATCAAAGGTTGCAACTCATTTCCAAAGTAGTTATTCATTTTTCGCCCTTTTAATTAAATTTATTAATTAAAAAAAACAAACCATATGATGAAGTGTTGTATGAAATAAGTTATGGTTTTTTGGGCATGTGGTATTGATATGGCTATTTAGCTCATGGTATTGTAACAAAGCCTATATAAAAATTAAGAATATCCATGCAAGCGGGGGTGAATCTCCATGGTTAATAATTTTGTTATATTTTTTTAAATGTATATATGTTTCATTTCTATATTATTTTTTCATAATTAATAATAATAAAATAATTTAAAATAAAGTTATAATTTAGTTATTTTTATGATTTTTTAAATTTTAACAACTTGAGATGTAACATAAAGTGTCATGATGTTTATCATGGGTTGATGTCTATCGTTTACTGACCATTTAATTTATGATGATGATGGTTAACGATGCGAGACAACTTTGGTCTATCGGACCTAAAGAAACGAATTATTTGGTTGTTTTAAAATTGTGTATGCTCAAGGCTTGGAGAGAAGTGTCCTACTCCCCTGTAGTTTAGCTAGTTTTAACATATTTGGAAATCAAATTATATACAATCTTAATATTATGTGGCTTAGAACATTGTTAATTCATATTAAGGACCTTGTTATCCTTTAGCATGTTGACGAGTGTATGGGTCTTATTGCACCTCGACGATTATATGTAACACTCACCCACATGTGCCTTCGCTGCCTAATTATGCGCATGCACAACAATGTGTCATTATTCCATATGTAAGCTCAGGCACTGATAACTTGTCAAGCTATCTTGTGAGATATTTAAACTCTAGTTCATTAAGCCATACCAATGATATATAATAGTTGGGAGATTCAATGTATCTTCTTAATTGGTGATCAAAATTGACCAAGTTTATACTTGTGATTAAGTTATTCAATTCAAACATGTTTCTAGTATCCAAATGATTGGATGCCCATATGTATCATGTTGATCATAAATATGTATCACTTCATACGCATGAAATGATTACATACTTTTATTTCTGGATCTGGGTGCATACACACACTGCAGGGATTGTTAGGTTCCTCATGCCATATATGTCTAAAGAATTAAAATATGAGACTAGGTGGTGGTCATGCACAATTGATATCATTCCTCATTTGCTTAAAGAATGACGCATAATGACATCTTGAACCATTAATCCAAATCCGAAACAAGATCTCCATATTCACTTCAAATTTGTAGTAGATCACACATTCCCTCGATCATTTTGCATTGTAGGTGTTTGGATACGGTGGGGGTTGTAAGGGCGAGGGACACGGAAGCGAAGAAGCTTCAACGTAGAGAGTTCAAAACAACACACTATCTCTGAGCGAGGAACCATGGTTCGAGAACGAGGGGTAGAGCCAAGAGAGGTGGTAGAGGGCACGAATGTCCACCTCTCCCTCCTTGGCATGGCCGAGGAAACAATTTGACAAGGATACACCACTACACATTCGTTGCCCTAGTGGTTCATGGAGGCGCAAGAGCGTAGGCACATTGGTGATGGCCAGCACGGGCAATTAGAAACTTGTTGGTCGCTAGCTGCGGAATCGGGGAAGAGGCTCAAGAAAGGGCGAGCCTTTGAATTGTAGAGGTCAATTCCATTATGATCCCTACTCACATTACTGAGGAATATTTAAGGACAATAGGGACACCTTTCCTCGAGTCCCCCCCCCCTCTAACTCCAACGTCTGACAACTCATCATAAAGCTGCGGAAGCTTAATATTCTTCTCTACATTACAAACCTTATATCCAACCTTAGAGTACTCAAAAACTCGGGGAAAAGAAATAAGATCTTGCGCGGCGGTAGTGGCTCCTAATCACGAAAATTCGAGCCAAAAGAGGACATCTAGATTTGCACTAGGACTATCAAGGAGAAACCTCTTAGTAGGAGGAAAACCTCTATGCGGACACGATGAAGGTTGAATGGGGAGCACCCTCCATGGCTACTTGAAGGATACGACGACCCCTTCCAATAAATTCAACAGAAACCCCGAGCAAGAAAGAATGAGAGACCGAGCATGATCATGCTCAAAAGGATCAAGCTCAAAGCAACCGACCCAGGCGTGATCCAAGCAAGACTCGGATTCACAAAGCTTCTTAACTACTTCCAAGAAAGGCCCACTAGAGCCTCTCAGTTCTCTTAGTTTTCATAGTTATTTTAGTCACATCTATCTTGTTATTGACAATTTCTATTTTGTCACGGTGTTGTATTGTTTAGAATTGCTCCCCACGAAACTTTGAGGGACCATTTGGTTTCCCTCCAATGGACATATGGTCTCTCCCAAGACTACTACAAGATATGATAGCTATTTTGCAATAATTCTTCATCCTGAACACAAACTTCGCAAATTCACATTCCTACTTATATTTTATGTAAAATTTTGATAATATAAAATTCTTAACTTTCTTAAAAAAATGATTATATAGTTTTGAACTCTAATTTAATTATACTTTTTGCAAGATTGAATTTTACTTAATAATTTTATAAATTTTATATACAACAATCTCTTACATTATTTCAATATCTATCCTAAAAAAATTATGATAGAATATCTTACATCAATTCATTTTCATTAAGTTTAAATGACCATTAATAAATATATGGTGGAACTATCTCCTCATAATTGATTTTAATTTATTTCGTTATTATTAGGTATCAAAAATTATAACTTATTGCGTTATTTTATTATTGCATATTATATAATTATAATATTTTCTTACGTTGTATAATAACAATAATGATTAACAATACAATTATGAATTTACATACCCTATGATTATTTTTTCCCTTATTAAATTATATTTCATAAATTTCCAAATAACCACATTTTTTGGGTGCTACATCAAAATATGATTAGTTTTCTTAATTTAGTACAATCAAGTTATACAATTTAACCTAGTGCTTTAAAACAGCTAAAGAAATTATTAAACTAAGATCTTAATCTCAATATCATTGATCATTTAATTTATGCAAATATTATATTCGATTCAAATCAAATTGATGGTCAAAAGATACTAAGTAGATTGGTGATATGATGATAAAATAGAAGAAATTTAACCATACCAAACTTAGTTAAATCTTCAACATGTATCTACTTTGACTTTATTTTGAGAATCTTCAAACGTGGTGGGAGTTTAGAAGTCTTGTTGCAAGAAAGTTAGGTGGTCTCTAAAATAATAGTAAAATATTTTGCAATACCATTATGTCATTGCCCGCTTGTGTTTTATTTAATAACAAGGTACTTTTCAGTGAATCATGCAAGGGACTCGTGCCGTGAATGGGCTCCCCTTTGCAAGAACTCTAAAAAACACAACCATTGATACAATTACAACCATTGTATACATGGGGCTCATGGAGGTGGTCATTTTCCTTCAATACGGGTCGAGGTTTATTATGCTGAGGACGGAATCTCATTCAAAAACCTGAATTTCTATGTTTTTTAATACAGGAAGCCAACTAAGTAATTGTTGATATCTTCAATGTTTTAAATTTAATAGCAACAATGTATCACCACACTATATTATGAAGGACCTGAAGTGTGTTTGAGTGGTGTAAGTTGTCCACCTTTATCATCACATTATGAGATTCAGAAGTCCATAATGTGTTCCAATGATGTGGGATTGTCCACCTTTATTTTTACATTATGATCTAAAGAGATTCCAAGTATGATACGTTTTAATGGTGCAGGATTGTCTGATTTTAGTTAAAATTGATGTAAAATTGTGATTTCAAGTATATAAATGATATAGGAATGTTACTATTTTCTTTTTTATTAATTGTATTACTTTCAAAAATTGAATTACATCATAGATATAAATTACATAATCATTTGAAAAAAATATATTGGCTTCACATTCTCTGCCAGAAAACCATATTTATTCATAAATGTATAGAAAATATTAAACACGCAAAAAAAAGAAAAGAAAAAAAAAACAATAGTTATTTTTATAAAAGACTACGCAATATAAAATAATTACTATAAGATAACCACAATTGCCATCTAATTGAATTGTCCAATGATGTCATTAAAGTTGGGTCTTTCGCTCTCATACCATCTAAACAAGAGCTTAATCTACTTTTAAGTTTAATAATGATTTAGAATGCAATTTATAGTATTATATTAATTTTTTTTATTTTGTTTTTCGGTTGTAATATATATATATTTTTGTCGGTGGAGGAATCGACAGCATCAGGCGGCTTTCACACGCACGGCGCGGGGTCCAACCCCCAACTATAACCTCCTGGAGCCGTGGCTATAGGCAGTGCCGGATCTCAGCAGGACAGACTCGTGACACCTATGACGCAAATGCCTTATGATTAATCGGCCACTAGACCATGCCTAGGACTTTTAGTTCATATTATTTTAAATGTAATAATAATCCTTAATTTATTTTCATAATAATAAAAATATTTAATTTATTTATACTTCTACTATTGATATATTATATAACCATAATACATATTTTTATTTATTTTCATAAATAATAATAATATTTAATTTATTTGTGCTTTTATTCATATTTTATATAACCATATTACATATTTCAATTATCTTGAGTTGTACATTTACCTTCATGTGTAATAAATTTTTCATTGCTTTGCTAATGAGTTACTAAACATCAATATAGTATAATAGTATCTTATTTTTTGAAAACATGTTTGTTTGGTATATTTAAGATAATTACAAAGTAGATTAATAGATATATACCTTTAGATAAAACTCAATATTTTGAATGATTTCACTTTTACAACAGGTAATTTAAGTTACATTTTTGATTTCTTAATTATTTTTTAGTTCAATAATATGGATCTTTAAAATGGGCTAACCAAGAGGGAAATTACGTATTCAACATTCATTACTTCAAGGTGGAATTATAACTTTAGATCCAATTCTTAATGGATTTGGATAAAATTTTAATTGGAAGAAATTGAGTTTGTCCATATTAACAACTTCAAATATAAATAATTGTCAATTTAGTATTATTTTATCATTTTTATTGAAATATACATTCAATTGCTTTAGTTGCAAAAATATAAAAGACAACTAAACTTCACCCAAATAAGAAGACACATATATGGGTTGAATTTCATAAAAGTATGTGGTGCATAGGAGACATATCTTTTCAATATGGAGCTAATATGCTATTTAGAGTATATGTTCTTCTGAGTGTTTTATTTATTTCTTTTCAAGATTAAATGCTATGAAGACACTTTCCTTTTTCACTCAATGGGTGTTAAATGATCAAGTGTATGTATATTTATGTCTCTTCTCTCCTAATATGTTTCTACTTTGAACTAGCGTATTTCTCATGCCAGTATTTTTTAAATCCACAATAGAAGATAGCTTCTTCTCAATAGTACAACAAAATTTTATTGGGAAAACCAATACTTGCTGACGTGTTTTTAATTTCTAAATTTTGTACTTTTATTATTTTTAAATTTTAGTTCTTTACTTTCATTTTTGATTTTATATTTTTCAATCTAAACACTTAAAAAAATAATCCTCTTTTATTTTATTTCAAAAATTACCTAAATATATATTAATATAAAAAAATCGTAGCAACCTAGCAAAGAATAAAGATTCACAAAAAAATATGTATGTTATATTATATTCTAAATGGATAAAAACTAATAAACATATTTTACCTAAAGTGGAAGTATCAACTACGTTAACATCATAAATACAACAAAAGTATGATATTTTAGCATTATATTAACCCCTATATTAATACAATATCCCCAGCAACTAATATAAGCAATGTCTCACTTTTGTCTTAAAACCCCATAGCCCCTAAATCCTAACTTCTATAACAACTTATCATTACTACAACAATATCATACATTAATCCTTGATATGACTCTTAACATATATTATTTATTGTTGATGGTGATGTTATTGACAATTATCATTGAGATATTATAACAAGAAAAATGATAAGGAAATTAAGCTGGTTTGCTTCAACATTTCTTTATTGAGAAAAATCTTTTCTAAATCCTCTTACTTTTGATGAACTAAAAATGATGAAGATCAATAACATTACAAGTATTTTGTATTCCTATTCTGTCTGGGAAATTTTAGAATACATTTAAAAATATACACATTTTCTAAATTTTGAATTGTAAGCATTCCATGATATTACACAGAATTTTTTAAGATGTTTAAAATACGATATTTAATTGTAAGATCTACATAGTATCCTCTTTTATTTTTTTATTATTTTGTAAATTCATTAGTAGATTTCTATTAATAGCAAAAAAGAAGAAAATTTTACATTTGACTAAAAAGATTGCATTTTCACTATTTCATGTTTCTTTCAGAGCAGTGTTGTGGGTGGACGTGTCTCAAACTATGAAAAATAAAATAATGAGGCAAAAATTGGCATTTTTACCTAGGCAGTCTTGCCTAAAAAGTTAGACCAACCTACTACTAACTACTAATAAGAACAATAGAATATGAACAATATGCACTAATATGTCATTGAGTTTTAAGACTCTCTCATTATTCTCTCTCTCTCATACTCTTGGATACTTAGTGTTTTCTTGGAAAAATCAACATTGAGGCCAAGAAAGGAAAACAAGCAAAGGAAGGACAAAGAAAAGGAAGAAGCAAAATGAGCAAAGGAATAGCATGATCTAGCAACTTGACGGGAATACTTATGAGGTAACTTATTGCGTGTGTGATTTCCTTCTTTGGTTTGGTTACTGGCTTATGCATGTTGTGTTAGTTCTCTTGTTGTCGGTGGCATGGTTTTGTCAAGTTTTGATAGTGGCTTTCAACCTTGCCTTGCCTTTTTCCGGGAGCCATGGTGTGTTGGGATTTTGATTTCGGTTTTGAACTTTGAAATTTACGGATGGATTTTGGAATCCCGGGGGTGGAGGTGGTCTCGAGAAAATTCCCAGGCTTTGATCATGTTGGTTTTGGGGATACAGTCGCTAAGGGTGGTGTCTTGGTTTAGGGCCTAGTGATCTGAGATTGGATCTGCTGACGGTAAATCTGAGAGATAGGAGATGAAGAATTCCTCAGAGACAGGTGACGGATTACGGGATGGAATTCCAAGTTCGATTCATTTTTGGTTGGAGCACCGGTTTTGGTGTGGTCTAGATATGGTGAGGGTGGAGGTGGGTTTCTAACCTCTTGGATTCCCTTAGTTGTTTGGATTGTTTATCCATGAGATCCCACATTCATGCCTTGGAATATGGCACGGGGGTGAGCGGATGAGAGAGATTTGGCTCAGCCATGTTTATGGTCGGGTGGTGCGTGGAAGTCTTGAACTTGGTCGGTATTTTCCTATGTTTAATGGAAGCTGAGATTCTCTTGCTTTTGTACTTATTAATGTGTGGATTTAATGGTTGTTATCTCATTATTATTTCCATGGTTTTATGTTTGTTGTAAGCATGTTTAAAATGACTAATTCATGTCATGGTTATTTCATGTATTTACTTATTGGTTAAAATAATGGATGCTAATGGATGCGAAATTCTAATTGGTCGTATCTATTCAAGGAAAGTGGGTAAATCCTTCTTGTAATGTTTCATAATATTTTTCGACATTCATGTAAATATTTGTATGTGAACTGTACAACATGTTTTCTTTCAATAAAGACATCGGTAGTTAGCATTGACAGAACAGAAATCCTTTCTCAACTAATCGGCGGCTATTACAAATTTATTGAAAAGCCTTAAAGTAAAAGAATTTTAAAAACGTTAGCTCGAAGTTAAGTTATGAGTTATTTTTACGGTAGATGCTTTCAAATATTTTTTCCTTAGGCCTTGCATGGTCTCAAAGGTCAAAATGCATTAAATCTGTAATAAATACAAATATGAAACCCTAGCTTAGGATCACCTCCTCATTTTGTAGATAAATACTTCATGTATGATTCATGTTTTTTGTTGGTTGGT
>CM076583.1:457987314-458147249 GCA_034641835.2 Pinus albicaulis
TTTGGTTTTTCATAAGAAATTTGAAGTGCTTATTAATATGAATCCTTAGTTTTTATTTCCTTCACATTTTTCATGCATCATCTCCATATTCATGTCCCTAAACACATATCAGTCATAAACACTATTAAATCCTAGAGTTTTCATAGACCTAGGTTTTCATTTACATTCACTCCCTCCATTTACCTAAGCTATTAATTTCATCTCTCACTCCCTTCATCTCATTCCATCTACCCTAGGGTTTCCAAAGCCTTCAAATTCAAAATGTCTGAAGAGGAGGACAGAAGTGTCAGTGAGGAACAAGCACCATAGAAGAGTAAGAAATGAGGGAAAATCATTAGATATGAACTGGTAACCACAAAATAGCTCATGGCTTCTCCCCTCACTGTGTCATGTTTTAAACATGTTGATTGTTTTGAGTTTTGTGAGAAAGTGGGGCAGATCGAGTATCACCCTATGTTGACAAGGTTGTTCATTACCAATCTTCATGATAGGCAGGTCACTCTTGCTGGGGTTACTTTTACCATGTCCACTAATACCATTGCATCTGCTACAGGGATCCCTAATGTGGGAGAGAAATGGTTTAAAAAAGGAAACCTTGATCAGAGCTACTATGAACCATATCTCAAACCTAGATATAAGGATGACAAAAAGACCATTTTCCCTTTCTCTCATCTTCTAGACCGATATGTCCCTATGATGAAAATAATCATGAAATACTTCACCTGTGAGGGGAGGTTTTCTCGACTCTATTCATATCATTTCTGACTCCTCATGCACTTCACTAGAGTCATAATGCTTCACATACCCTACTATATCTCCCGTAGCATTGACAAGGTGGCATATATTGTACAAAAGAGGGATTATAATCATCAAATGCAGATTATTTTCCACCACTCCCTCATCAAGATGATAGTCATGCATCATCTTGAACAAAATAACATTTCATGGGACACATTCATAGCAAATGAAGTTTTCACTACCCCACCTAGTCATCATGAGCAGAGTATCCCCTCATCATATCGTACTCCCATATCCACTCCTCCATCTCAACCTACTGCTCATACATCATCACCAAGTCAGTTTCATTCACCCCATGTTGATCCTTCTTCTTCACCTTTCTATAACCTTTCACCATCATCACATCATGATTCTGGGTCATCAAGCAGTGAGGAGGACATTTAGGCAACTTGGGATAATTTCACTGATGTTGAGACATTTCCCAAGACTTATCAGAGAGGCTATAGGCATGTGTTTTCTTCACTTGGTGTAAAAGGGTCCATGCCTTCTTCATCAATAAAAAAAGGTGTACAAGGGCAAGGAAAAGGCTGTAGAGCCAATCATTGATGAGAAGGAGGATAAACATGAAACAGAGCATGATTTTCAACTTATTGACATAGATGAGGAAGATGAGGGAAAAATCACTAGTGCAGTAATCAAAGGCAAAGAAGAAAATATTAATGAACTTCAAGCTAATCTTGACAGAGAGGTATGTGATTGATTTTCTTGAGCAAGAAAATTAGCAGCTGAAAACTAAACAAATCATCAATGAGGTTAGGACCATCAAATAACAAAGAGAGGAAGAAAATTCCAAGGCCTTGTTGGAGGATACCTTGTAAATATTTGGTGAGATTGATGACGAGGAGGATCAACCTCCAAGACAGAAACCAAATACTAGAGGGCTGAAAAGAGTTCTAGCCCTTGAGATATAGAGAGAAGTTGGTTTGGCAGAGTAGCTCACTCCAAGTGAGATGCTTGCTTTAGAGATTAGCAAGGATAGAGAATCATTTCTTGATAGAGCCAATATGAATTTGGAGAGGTATCTAGAGAAGGACAAAAAGGACAATGACATTCAGAGGAAAATGGCAAAGCACTACGCCATGAGGAACAAAATTGCAAGGGCCAAGCTCAAACAAGCCCATGCAAAAATTCAAAGTTTGTCTAAGAAAGAGGAGAAGGAGAGGTTAGATATACTTTCAAAGGTGTCTCTTCATGCCTCAAGCACTTGATAAGAAATTACCCTCACAATTTTGGAAAATTTTTGGCACACTTGGAATTTCATTTCATTTTTTGTTTTTTGAGTCTTTTTGGCACACAAAAATTCTGCCAAATCCGCAATGACCTGCACGTTGTGCTATTTTTTGGGGCCTCCAAATGAAAAATGGCCACCACCATAATGTTCATAATTATGAAGACATCAACCCTAGCAAGTTTCAGAAAATTTGGAGGAGAACTAGTCCCTCAAAAGTGCAAAAAACTACCAAATTTTCATGTTTCTGCCTCATTTTTGACCTGGTCGCTGTGCGTTTACCAGTCTTGGGAGATTGAATTTTTTACAAGGAAAATGAGCACAATTTTGGAAATAGAATCCACTAATTTCCATTAAGTTAATGTTTTCAAGTTTGATGAAGATAATCCATAATTTTCTATGCTTCGTTTTGGGTAAATATTCACAGTTTGTAATTTCTTCAGTTAAGAAAGAAATCATGAGCTCACCATGCTCTTTCTAGCTCCTCACCTGTCTTAATCATCTTATCCATTGAAAACCCTAAAGTGCTAAACATTGTACCTACATTTCCCCATTGAACACCCAACAAATCTTGACCTAATTTCCTTGCCCTGACTACTTAATTCCTCCTGATCCAGCAAAACCCTACATAATCAAAATCAAAAAACCATGAGCTACTATACCTAGCCTAATATATTCTTTCCGCAGTCATCTTGGTTGTGATCCTTACAGAGAGATCCCTCTCCTAGCCTAGTAGGTCTAGATACTTGGCTAAGTGTGGTTTGAGGTTATCTCAGAACTTCCTTTCTCAACCTGAGGTTAAATACGAGTGATAAAATTTTGGCGACTCCACTGGGGAACATTGATCATATATTCCCTGGGAAATAAAGACAAAGTTTAGATCTGATTGCTCATGGTGGACAGTAATCAAATGCATATGAAGACTGAACTCTTCACCTGGTGACTCCAACTTGATGGTGGCTCAACTAGCTAAATGAAGGACTCAGATGCCATTTCTATTTGTTCAAGGTATTCATGTATCAACTTTTCTAATCTTCCTGGTTTTCCTAATAAATTATTGAAAGATGCATATTTTTTTGAGCAATGGCCCTATATATAACAAAGAAGATATAACTTTAACTCTTAAACATGTAGAAAATTTTAAAAAATTTGTTGAACTTCTTAAAGTCAAACAAGAAGATGTCTTCATCAAACTTTTCTAAGATTCATTTCAAGGGAAATGTAAAAAATGGATTCAAAATTTATTTGTCAGATCTATTAAGTGATTTTTAGAGTTGTGGCGTATCTTTTTCGAAACATGGATGCAGAAGGAAGAATTCAAAATAGAGGCAGCCTCTATTCATGGATTTAGAGAATGGGAAGATATGTGCAAAGATTATGAGGAAGATAGGAATTTTTCTTCATCTCTTTCTTTTTATCTGAAGTCCTTTCGATGTAGCCATGAAATTAAGCTCATTTTTTTCAAGAGTTTTCCATCAAAATCGAAAAATATCTAGGTGAATTGGAGACCCAAATACAGTCCCAGGATCTGAAGTATCAGGTCCCATTCTTTGGGAACCTTTTCCAGCAGAAGAAAATAAAGGTAAGGTTGTCCTTGGATGTTTGCATTGACAGTTTGCAGCTGGAGGCATGTATTGAGGAGTTGGGGCAACAGACAGAGTCTAGTTTCTATGATTGTGTTGCAAGATATATGGAATGTTTTTGTAGTTTAAATGATAGACCAGATTGTATTTTACAAAGCCAGAGACATTGTGTGCATGTATGGTTGTCAGAATGCCCATTTCTATTCTGGTTCAAGCACTACCCAACTTCATTATTGTTAAAATTTCTTGATTGGCTAATCTGGAATTACAGCATCACTTGATCAAGTGATGAATGGATCAGTTAGAGTAGGTTTTGATGAATAAGCTCAATTACGAGCATCCTTTCCATTCAATCTTGAGTTATTTTATTGAGTCAAGTTTTCAGTACTCAGTTTGGTTTTTAGTTGTTGAATCCATTCCCAATGGATAGGAACTAGGTCTACGGTGTTCTTGGCACCTCCAAGATGATACCATCCCTAGCTGGAGCCAATGTTAGTGTCAGTATTTTCATACTTCCACCAAGGATCAAAACACATTTTGCATGTGCATCTTAGGTGTCCCACTCTAAGGAAATTTTCAATCATTCCAGGTCATGATATAAAATTGTTCAACTGATGGTTGTCATTGTCAATAAACTTCACTCTCCCTCTGAGATTCATAATGGCTAACTCATTCTCATGTCTCCTTGAGCATAACAACACCTATGGAAATTCTCTTTTAAGTCAAATCTCATTCATGAAAGTCAGGACTGAAGAAGTCCCATTAGGTCAATAGGTTTTTTATTTCTCAAGGTCACTCCTTCATTTCAGATGTGGTCAGCACATATATGATAGGGACTAAATAAGAAATAATATCATCATGATGTAATTATCATGTTTTCAAAGTTGTAATTTTTGAGTTTAAAGATTTTTATATCAAAATTTCATTTTGATATAAAATTCAATATGTAATTTATTTATTATTTTCCAAATGTAATTTAATGTTCTCATATGTAATAAATTCATCCCAAGCTATCAAACGCAATCATGTGCAGCCTAAATGGAGCAAAGAAATCCAAACTCCATGTCTTGATCAAACTGCAAAATTCCAAAGAAGTGAGAAAGATAAAGAGTATTAGTGCCAAAGTCCAAAAGGAAAAGTGAAACATAGGAAAAGTGGGTAATTAAAATTGAAAATTCAAAACAGCTAAAGCTATAAAGCCATTCAAACACCTTAAAGCAAGTCATTTTTTCCATTTAGACATCAGGAGCTTCCATCAAGGGAGAAATTTCAAGTTTTTTTTGAGCATTTTGAGTCAAATTTCAAGGTCGTTGTGTTTTTACCCTTGGGCACTACGCGTTTTGCCGGTCGCTATGCGTTTGCACTTAGACGTTGTGTGTTTTTCCGATGATTGTTGAACAATTGACATAGACGCTACGTGTTTACCCTTGGGCGCTGTGCATTTTCTCGGGCGTTGTTGGTTCCTCTAGGACGCTGGGCATTTGCACAAGAAAGGTTTCAAAGGGTTTCACAACCTCCAACAAGCTTCTATTTCCTCAAAAATTTCTTCAAGGGGCTTTAAAACAGTAAGTGAATCCTAAGACACTTCTCCTCTAAAATATTTGGTGTTTCATAATAAATTTGAAGTGCTTATTACTATGAAACCCTAGTTTTCATTTCCTTCCCATTTTTCATGGATCATATCCATATTCATGTCCCTAAACATATATCATTGATAAGCACTGTTAAATCCTAGAGTTTTCATAGACCTAGGTTTTCATTTACATTCAGTCCCTCCATTTACCTAAGCTATTCATTTCATCTCTCACTCCCTTAATATCATTCCATTTACCCTAGGGTTTCCAAAGCCTTCAAATTAAAAATGTCGGAAGGGGAGGACAGAAGTGTCAGTGAGGAACAAACACGAAAGAAGAGTAATAAAGTAGGGAAAATCATCAGATATGAACCAATAACCACAAAAGAGCTCATGGATTCTCCCCTCACTGTGTCATGTTTTAAATATGTTGGTTGTTTTGAGTTTTGTGAGAAAGTGTCACAGATCCAGTATCACCCTATGTTGACAAGGTTGTTCATTACCAATATTCATGATAGGCCGGTCACTCTTGCTAGGGTTACTTTTAACATTTCCACTAATGCCATTGCAGCTGTTACAAGGATCCCTATTGTGGGAGAGAAATGGTTTAAACAAGGAAACCTCGATCAGAGCTACTATGAACCATATATCAAACATAGATACAAGGATGAAAAAAAGACCATTTTCCATTTCTCTCATCTTCTTGACCGATATGTCCCTATGATGAAAATAATCATGAAATACTTCACCTGTGAGGGGAGGTTTTCTCGACTCTATTCATATGATATCTGACTCCTCATGCACTTCACTAGAGTCAGAATGCTTCACATACCCTACTATCTCTCTCACAACATTGAAAAGATGGAATAAATTGTACAAAAGAGGGATTATAATCATCAAATGAAGAGTCTTTTCCACCACTCCCTCATCAAGATGATAGTCATGCATCAACTTGAAAAAAAGAACATTTCATGGGACACATTCATAGCAAATGAAGTTTTCACTACCCCACCTAGTCAACATGAGCAAAGTATCCCCTCGTCATCTCGTCCTCCCATACCCAATCCTCCATCTTAGCCTACTTCTCATACATCATCACCAAGTCAATTTCATTCACCCCATGTTGATCCTTCTTCTTCACCTTTCTATAACCTTTCACCATCATCGCATCATGATTCTGGGTCATCAAGCAGTGAGGAGGACATTGAGGCAACTTGGGCTAATTTGAATGATGTTGAGCTATTTCCAAAGAATTATCAGAGAGGCTATAGGCATGTGTTTGCTTCATTTGGTGTGAAAGGGGCCATGGCTTCTTCATCAACAAAACAAGTGGAAAAGGACAAGGAAAAGGCTAAAGAGCCAATCATTGATGAGTAGGAAGATAAACATGAAACAGAGCAGGAGTTTTAGTTGATTGACCTAGATGAGGAAGATGAGGGAAAAATAACTAATGCAGCAATCAAAGTAAAATGAGTAAATATTAGTAAACTTCAAGGTAATCTTGACAAAGAAAAGTATGTGATTGATTTTCTTGACCAAGAAAATCAACGGCTGAAAACTAAACAAATCATGAATGAGGTCAGGACCATCAAAGCACAAAGAGAGGTAGAAAAGGCCAAGGTCTTGTTGGAGGAGATCTTGGAAATATTTGGTGAGATTGATGATGAGGAGGATCAACCTCCAAGATAGAAACCAAAGACTAGAGGGCTGAAAATAGCTCTAGCCCTTGAGAGATAGATAGAAGCTGAGTTGGCAGAGAAACTCATTCCAAGTGAGTTGCTTGCTTTAGAGATCAGCAAGGACATAGAATCATGGCTTGATAGAGCCAATCTACATTCATAGAGGTTTCTAGAGAAGGAAAACAAGGAAAATGACATTAAGAGGAAAATGGCAAAGCACTACGCCATGAGGAACAAAATTGCAAGGGCCAAGCTCAAGCGAGCCCATGCAAAAATTCAAATTTTGACTAAGAAAGAGGAGAAGGAGAGGTTAGAAATACTTGATGAGGTGTCTCTTCGTGACTCAAGCACTTGATAAGAAATTATCCTCATAATTTTGGAAAATTTTTGGAACACTTGGCATTTCATTTCATTTTTGGATTTTTGAGTCTTTTTGGCACACAAAAATTCTTCCAAACGCACAGCGACCTAGAAGTTGCGCTCTTTTTTTGGGCCTCAACATGAAAAATGGTCACCACCATAATGTTCGGAATGATGAAGACATCAACCCTCGAAATTTTCAGAAAATTTGGAGGAGAATTGGACCCTGAAAAGTGCAAAAATCTACCACATTTTCATGTTTCTGCCTCCTTTTTGACCTGGTCGCTGCGCGTTTACCAGCCTTGGGAGATTTACTTTTGGAAAGGGAAAATGAGCATCATTTTGGAAACTGGAGGTATATTTGGAAACTAGACTCAAATATATTTCCAATGATCTATCATGGAGCTGATTTGGACATCGGGAAGGCACTCCAATGTTGCTTTCAAAAGAGGTCATTGTTTCTGCCTAGGCGCTGTGTGTTTGCCAGGAAAATGCATTTTTAACAATCTTTAGCAAATTTTGAAGTTTCACTCTAGTTTGAATATTTACTTTGGAAAATGACGAAATTACTGATGTAAATGGTCAATATGAATGTAAAATTCATTTTTTTACCTTTATCTAAGGTAGATACATTAGGTGAGTCCTCTAGACGTCAAATGAATCAGTTTCCTCTCTTTTAGAGGCAAATTGTTGGGTCTGCCTAGTCTTCAGTTTCTTGTTTGGCATTAGGTGAAACTGATTCCTATATCTTGGATTTGAATCCCTAAGGCTAGGGAGAGTGGTTTTGAGGTCTATATGATGTATTTTCTCAGTCATTGTAATGTGGGGATTCATTTTTGAGGTTTGGCTTCTCAAGAGACACTTTTGTATCAGTTTTGGCCTGGACACTAATCAAATTTGCAGCTATTTTTATGGGATCCATGTCGTATTGTGTTTAGTTTCATTTTATTCTTTTGTTCTCATATGTTAGAATGTCTTGTTTATTTCATGCATCATCTCATTTCCATTAAGTGAATTTTTTCAAGTTTGATGAACAGAATCCATAATTTTCTATGCTCTATTTTGGATAAATATTCACATTTTGTAATTTCTTCAGTTTAGAAAGAAATCATGAATTCACCATTCTATTTCTAGCTCCTCACCTGTCTTAATCATCCCATCCATTGAAAACCCTAAATTAATAAACATTGTACCTACCTTGCCCCATAGAACACTCTACAAATATTGACCTAATTTCCTTGCCCTGACTGCTTGATTCCTCCTGATCCAGAAAAACCCTACACAATCAAAATAAAAAAACCATGAGCGACAATATCTAGCCTAATATCTTCTTTCTGCAGTCATCTTGGCTGTGATCCTTATGAAGAGAACCCTCTCCTGGCCTAGTAGGTCTAGCTACTTTGCTAAGCGTGGTTTGAGGTTACCTTGGAATTTCCTTTCTCAGCTTGAGGTTAAATCTGAGTGATAATATTTTGGTGACTCCACTGGGGAACAAAGATCATATCTTCCCTGTTGTAATGTTCCAAAATTTTAGCCTCCAAACTAAATGGAACATTCGAGTTAGCAGCAGCTCTAGCCAGTGAATAAATGGGAAGAAAAGCCCATAAGTCTCCTAAGGAGGAATGAAATACTCCAAATGTGAAAGGGGACACTCTTTCTAGCTCAATAAAACACCTCCATGTGTGAATAGGGTTAAGATCAAGCTACTTTGACTAAGTCAAATAGTGCAGTTTTAGTGGAGGAGGAATCCAAGGAGGAATAACGCAATTTTGGAGGGAGATGTATCTTGGGATAGAGATGACCTAATTGAGTGGGGCCAAGGGAAAGAAAACTCATGTATTATATAAGGAAGGTGATGGCAGAATTATTTATCATGTCTTAGATTATTATTCTTTTCTGCCAAGACTTGTTTATGCTTTGCTGCTTAACAAAGTTGTAGTGTTGTTTAGCACCAGGTGTTCCTGGGAGGAAATCCCACCTATTTCCTTTTAGGAGCCTCATTGGGAGAGTTTTCATTCATCATTACACATTAGGTTTTTAGGCCAAGCTTCATCCATCCTCATCAGCATATCTTTGCCGGAAATTGTGTAGTGTTGCTGGGTGTAGCAGTGGAAGGGATTGGAATCCTGGCTTCTGAGCTAGTTTCTCATTAGAGGAAGGTTTCCTTCACTTGAGAGATCTGTTTGGAGAGCTCCAGAGCTTATTTCAGATCTTTTTTATCATAACACACATTTCCCATACATTCCTATCATTGTTTCTACTAGGGAATGCGTTATTTTGGAGGCAGTGTCCATTACATGGTTTGGTGGCTCCGTTGCTAAGTTTCCTTGTGATTGAGAGGTTCATCTTTCATGGGAGGAAGCCCTTGGTGGATCTACATCAGATCAGACATATTTAAGCCTTGTACACTCATTTTCTTTAGCTTTTTAGTGATGACTAGGTAATTTTCTGAATATCACATTTTGTATGCAGAGTGTTTGACAAGAAACCCTTGCTAGTTTCTTTTGTATTTTGTATAAGGAGATTAGATCTCTGTTCTTCAGAATTATTTATCAATACCTAAGTAGATATATTTTTATCTTGTTATTTTATGTGTAAACCCTCTCTTAGACTGCGCAGTCCCTTGAGCAGCTGCTCTGGAATTCTGCAGTCTTGGGGTTTTAACACTTTTTGACAACCCTAGGTGTGGGAGATTTTTTTAACCCACCTAGTTTGCTTTGCTTCAACTCTAATATTGGATTTATATTTTATATTGATTATTTTATGGGATCCAAGGGTCCATTTCAGTATTTTATTGCATATGTTGCTAGAAATTCATTTTTCATGCATGTTTCATGAGTTGTTCCTAATTTGGAATATTACACCTGGGAAAGAAAGACAAAGTTTAGATCTAAATGCTGATGGTGGACAAAAATCAGATGCATATGAAGGCTAAACTCTTCACCTGATGACTCCAAATTGATGGTGGATTCACTGGCTAAATGAAGGACACAGATGTCGTTTCTATTTGTTCAAGGTATTCATGTATTGACTTTTCTAATCTTCCCGGTTTTCCTAATCAATTACTGAAAGATGCATATTTTTTGAGAAATGGCCCTATATTTAATGGAGAAGATCTAACTTTGAATCTTAAACATGTAGGAAATTTTAAAAAAATTGTTGAATTTCTTAGAGTCAAACAAGAAGATGTCTTCATCAGATTTTTCTATGATTCATTTCAAGGGAAATGTAGACAATGGATTGAAAAATTTTCTGTCAGATCTATTAAGTCCTTTGAAGATTTGTGGCATATATTTTTGGAAACATGGATGGAGAAGGAAGAATTCGAAATAGAGGTGATTCAAGGATTTAGAGAATGGGAAGATATGTGCACATATGATAAGGTAGATGATATTTTTTTTTCATCGCTTTCTTCTTATCTGAAGTCCTGTCGATGTAGCCATGAAATTAAGCTCAATTTTTTGCAAGAGTTTTCCATCAAAATAAAAAAAATATCTAGCTGAATTGGAGACCCAAATACAGTCCTAGGATCTGGGCTGTCACATCCCATTCTTTGGGAACATTTTCCAGCAGAAGGAAAGAAAGGTAAGGCTACCCTTGGATCTTTCCATTGACAGTTTGCAGTTGAAGGCATGTATTGAGGAGTTGGGGCAGCAGAGAGAGTCTGGTTTCTATGATCCCGTTGTAGCATATATGGAATTTTTTTTAGTTTAAATGATAGACCAGATTGTCTTTCACAAAGCCAGAGACATTGTGTGCATGTATAGTTGTCAGAATGCCCAATTGTGTTATGGTTCAAGCACTACCCAACATAGTTATTGTTACAGTTTCTTGATTGGCTAATCTGGCATTACAACATAACTTGATCAAGTGATGAATGGATCAGTTAGAGTAGGTTTTGATGAATAAGCTCAATTTTGAGCATCTTTTTGAGTTAGTCTTGAGTCATTTTATTGAGTCAAGTTTTCAGTATTCATTTTGTTTTTTAGCTATTGACTCCATGCCCAATGGATAGGCACTTGGTCTACGGTGTTCTTGGCACCTCCAAGGAGCTACCATCCCCAGCTGGAGCCAATGTTAGTGTCCGTATTTTCATACTTCCACCAGGGATGAAAACACATTTTTCATGTGCATCTTAGATGTCCCACTCTAAAGAAATTTTCAATCATTCCATTAGGTCATGATATAAAATTGTTCCACTGGTGGTTTTCCTTGTCAATAAAATTCACTCTCCCTCTGAGATTCGTATTGGCTGACTCATTCTCATGTCTCCTTGAGCATAAAAACATCTATGGAAACGCTATTTTCACCAGGAAGTATTTTAAGTCAAATCTCATTCATGAAAGTCGGGTCTAAAGAAGTCCCATTAGGTCATTAGGTTTATTATTTATCAAGGTCACTCCTTAATTTCAGATGATTTCAGCACATATACGAGGGAGAATAAATAAGAAAGAAGATCATCATGATGTAATTATCATGTTTTCAAAGTTGTAATTTTTGAGTTTTATTATTTTTATATCAAAATACCATTTTGATATAAAATTCAATATGTAATTGATTTATATTTTTCCAAATGTTATTTAATGTTCTCATATGTAATAAATTCATCCCACGTTGTCAAATATAATAATGTCCGGCCTAAATGGAGAAAAGAAATCAAAACTCCATGTCTTGATCAAACTGCAAAATGCCAAAGAACTGAGAAAGATAAAGAGTATTAGTGCCAAAGTCCAAAAGGAAAAGTGAAACATAGGAAAAGTGGGTAATTAAAATTGAAAATTCAAAAAAACTAAAGCTATAAAGCCATTCAAGTACCTCAAATCAAGTCATTGTTTCCATTCAGCCATCAGGAGTTTCTAGCAAAGGAGAAATTTCAAGTTTTTTTGAGCATTTTGAGAAAAATTTCAGGGTCGCTGCACGTTTACCCTTAGGCATTGCGCGTCTTCCCGGTCGTTGCGCGTTTGCACTCAGGTTTTGCGCGTTTTCCTGACAACTACTGACCAATTTACATAGGCGATACACGTTTACCCTTGGGCACTGTGCGTTTTCCCGGGCGATGCGCGTTCCTCCAGGATGCTACGGGTTTGAACAGGCATGGTTTCAAAGGGTTTCACAACCTCCAACAAGCTTCTATTTCCTCACAAATTTTTTCAAAGGCTTTAAAAGAGTAAGTGAATCCCAAGACACTTCTCCTCTAAAATATTTGGTGTTTCATAAGAAATTTGAAGTGCTTATTACTATGAAACACTAGTTTTCATTTCCTTCTCATTTTTGATGCATCATATCCATATTCATGTCCCTAAACACATATCAGCCATAAACACTGTTAAATCATAGAGTTTTCATATACCTAGGTTTTCATTTACATTCACTCCCTCCATTTACCTAAGCTATTCATTTCATCTCTCACTCCCTTCATCTCATTCCATTTGCCCTAGGGTTTCCAAAGCCTTCAAATTCAAGTGTCTGAAGAGGAGGATAGAAGTGTCAGTGAAGAAAAAACATCAAAGAAGAGTAAGAAAGGAGGGAAAATCATCATATATGAACCAATAACCACAAAAGAGCTCATGGCTTCTCCCCTCACCATGTCATGTTTTAAACATGTGGGTTGTTTTGAGTTTTGTGAGAAAGTGTAGCAGATCGAGTATCACCTTATGTTGACAAGGTTGTTCATTAGCAATCTTCATGATAGGCAGGTCACTCTTGCTGGGTTTACTTTTACCGTGTCAACTAATTCCATTGCAGTTGCTAAAGGGATCCCTAATGTGGGAGATAAATGTTTTAAACAAGGAAACCTTGATCAGAGTTACTATGAACCATATCTCAAACCTAGATACAAGGATGAAAAAAGACCATTTTCCCTTTCTCTCATCTTCTTGACCGATATGTCCCTATGATGAAAATAATCATGAAATACTTCATCTGTGAGGGGAGGTTTTCTCGACTTTATTAATATCATATCCGACTCCTCATGCACTTCACTAGAGTGAGAATGCTTCACGTACCCTACTATCTCTCCCCTGGCATTGACAATATGGCATACTTTGTACAAAATAGGGATTATAATAATCAAATGTAGAGTCTTTTGCACCACTCCCACATCAAGATGATAGTCATGCATCAGCTTGAACAAAATAACATTTCATGGGACACATTCATAGAAAATGAAGTTTCCACTACCCCACCTAGTCAACATGAGAAAAGTATCCCCTCATCATCTCGTCCTCCCATGTCCACTCCTCTATCTAAGCCTACTTCTCACACATCATCACCAAGTCAGTTTCATTCACCCCATGTTGATCCTTCCTCTTCACCTTTCTATAACCTTTCACCATCATCACATCATGATTCTGGGCCATCAAGCAGTGAGGAGGACATTGAGGCAACTTGGGCTAATTTGACTGATGTTGAGCCATTTCCTAAGACTTATCAGAGAGGCTACTAGATGTGTTTGCATCACTTGGTGTGAAAGGGGCCATGCCTTATTCATCAATAAAATAGGTGCACAAGGGAAAGTAAAATTCTAAAGAGAAAATCATTGATGAGAAAGAGGATAAACATGGAATAGAGAAGGAGTTTCAGTTGATTGACCTAGATAAGGAAGATGAGGGAAAAATCACTAGTGCAAAAATCAAAGGCAAAGAAGAAAATATTAGTGAACTTCAAGCTAATATTGACAGAGAAAAGTATGTGCTTGATTTTCTTGAGCAAGAAATTCAACAGCTGAAAACTAAACAAATCATCAATGAGGTCAGGATGTAATAGTCCCATTTTAGCACACAGTGAAATGAAATATTAAAATTTTTGTTTTTATCACCTAGTAGCTAAATAAATGGGTAAGGAAGCCCATGAATATTAAAAACATGAATAAAATCTATCAAATTTGAAAGAGGATATTCATAAGAGAAGGATTTCATGCCCTTATGTGTGAAAGAGGACATTTGCATGGAGACAAGGTCAAGTTTGAACAAGTCAATGGCGTTGGGATAGGAGGTGGAGAACACTTTGATAGACAACGCAGTATGAATGGGAAGAGGGTTATTTGGTGGAGGAAAACCTAATGAGTGGGACCCATGGAAAGAGTGCTTTCTCTTGTTTAAAAGGAGGGCAAGGCAGCCATTGTTATTCATGATTCAAATTATTTATTTCTTTGTCTGTTTAGACTTTGTGCATTCTCCTACTATTTAGCATAGTTGCAATGATGCTTAGCACAAGGATTATCTATTTAGGAATCCTTCTCCTTTATTGAGAGGCCTCTTGAAGGAATTTTACTGATTTTCCTCATATCCAGGCTTGAGGCCAAGCATCCTCCTTCAGCTACAACGTTATTTCTGTAGCAGAATAATGTTGTGTTGCAGGGTGTTGCAGTGAGGGTTCACAACACCACTTCCAGAAATTTTTTTCAGAGGAGGGGGATATATTTCCTTTGATAGATAAGTTTGGAATCCCTTAGAGCATATTGTATATCTTGGTACTTAGCCAACACTTTTTCTTTCACCTACGGCGCAGTATCCCTCAGTGACTGCGTTATTTTTAGGAGGTATTTGCAGTGAGGGATTGCAGTGATTGTTAGAGGGTGAGATCTTCAGTGGTAGGATCAGAATTTCACTTGGAATATCCATTGGAGGAGTTATTTTCATTAGATGCAGCATCTTCAGCCTTCTCCATCCATTTCCAGTTATTGAGTTGCAGCTGCTACACTGTAACTATGGCATTTTGCAGTTTTGCATATTTCAGCCAATCCTTCCAGGATTGTCTTGAGGTAGTGATTGGGAGCATAGATCTTCTCTCCCAATATTGTATGAGTCATATATATGTAGATATATGATATTTTACATTTCCTGTAGCAGTCCTCCATCTATGAATATGAAGTTCTTGTTCATAGACACTCTGCCATGTAGCAGCATTCTACTTTTTAGCATGTGTATTGATGGGAGGCTTATTTTCCTTGATCCTTTGAGTTGTATTGCTATTATTTGCTGTTGATTCATAATAAAATGGCTCTATGGTTTCCATACATTTTGGTATGATTTTTATTCACTGCTATTTCCAGTTTATGGTTATGTATTGTTGGATCTCCACATTTGGAATATCTTAATATATTCCCAATAGTGTAGAATTTCCCTATTTTGGGATATTACAGTGGCATCGAAGCATAATCTTGGCTCAGCTTGTGGATCTCAGCCATGATGCTATCAAGAAAATAGAATATGAAGACTCCATTATGTGGATAAAGAAAGGAAGATAGGCTCACAAAGCTTCTTCCAAGATCTGTACAGAGCATTCATGAAGATTTCAAGAAGATAAGGAGGGAGATGTGTATAGAATCTCTGAGAGGTTTTGAAACTGAGTCAAACTCTAGATTTTCTTTTGGGGAGTGTGAGAATGCAACCACACACTATGATGCACAACACAGTCACATGCCCAGTTTTTCCATGAGAGAGAGAGATGAAGAAGGAATGCCTAAGAGGGGAACTCTTAGTGGTTTCTTGCATGAATATGAATTTCAAACTCAAAATTTTAGAGATCATATCACTTTCCTAGAGTTTTTCAAGATGAAGGTGAGGAGGAGAAAGCAGCATAATGTGGATAGATTTCTTCTATCTACCTTTAATGGTTCCCCTACATGTTCAGCCAGGGCTTGGGTGGAAGAGCTAGATACCTTTTTGCAGCAGCATCAGATTTCTGAAGATGAAGCCATCAGAGTAGCAGCGCTGCATTTTGGAGGTAAGGCCTATGCATGCTAGATATTTGAGTCTTTTACTTGAAAGAATGCAAATAATTATTCATATGCAAGGTTACTTAAAACAATGGTGGAAAATTTTGATAAGGAAAATTTTGAAACACATGTGGTGAAGCAAAACAAATCTAAACAAACAAAGACCTTACATGTGATGGAGGAAACCATAAAACCAAAACAACTTCAGAAAACCATGGAAGAGGCTAATAACTTGCATCATATTTTTTAGAGGAAAGACCTTTATCTTGTGTGTTGGCACAATAAGGCATGGAGATCCCTTTTTCAAAATAGGATCCAATCATTGGGAGGTTTCCCATTCATGTTGAAGAGACTGAGGGCAACAATGCTGCCATTTCTAGAGTTGATCTAGCACCTCATGTAGAGGAAGGAGGAGCTCTTGCTCCAACTAGAGGGATTCTTGCATATTTGCAAGGAAGTCCCCAGAATCTCATGTGTGGAGATCAAGGCACAACTCATTTTTTACATGTGCCATTGATGATGAGGTGTGGAAATATGGAGATACAAGGAGGAGATAGGGAGGATGTCCAACATCATGTGATGAGGACCACACACCCCTGCCCATTTCATGAGGTTGATGCACCTAAGAGGAAGACTGGATTGTGTAGTGAGAGCAGGGACAATTCTGTCCATTCATGTATGCAGTCTACTCTTGATGATGATGTCTCATTGTATGGAGACATTTCACCAAGGAGACCACTAGATCAGCAGATGATGAGAGGTGCTTTACATTTTGAGGCACCACTCATTGATTTTAGGGGAGTGGAGACCTTCGGAGGTCATTGTAAAATTTTGAGAGTCTTGGGTAGACTCAAGGAGGAGAGAAGCATTCTCTCAACATCATCTTTAACCACTCTCATTTCAGAATCTGCGCTATGGCGGAAGTAGCAGGGGAAGGATATCAGCCTTCCAACTTGCGTCTTTGGCATGGGAAATGTCAAAGAAGAGGATAACCATATGACAAATTTTCTTCATGAGAGATCATCAGCGCTGTCACTATGGAGGATAGATCCATGCTGGAGCTCCCATCCCAACTATTGGTGGAGTATTCCAAGGATCATTTTTCTTGCACGATATTGGATGATCAACATATGAGGAGATGCATGGATCATGTGAAGATGGAGGAGATACATAACTCTTTGGTAGAGTTAGCACAACCACCTCCTTTCTCTTTGAGGATGAGAGGAGACTCATCTTGAGCCACTCCATTTGCATAAGCAAGACATATAGAAAGGGTATTTTTTGTTTGCATAACGATTTGTATAATGTATATATGCATCCCTTAACCATACATGTGTAGGATGTTGCTCCAAGGAGGAGCATTCTTTTTTCTAGACTTCATGGTCTACTTGAGGTCATAAGTAGTATTGGTGAACACTCCCTACGAGGACTTGGGGAGGATATATATTTTGGAGAACATGCTCACTTTGCACGAGACATTATTCACTTTCTCCAAACATATGACGAGAGTGGGACAAAAAGAAATTGGTTTAGAAACCACACTTTTTGTCACTCTCACTTACAGTTGAGGATAAAACTGCGTTGACTACATCTGAGGGACCATTGTCCTTCTCTCTTGCTTCATATGGCAGTTAGCATGATTCTCATTTTAGTTCCTTATGTTGTTGTTGTTCTTATCTTTATTGGAAGCATGATTGGGGAAATGGCGCATTGGTTGGATGTGTCCATTGGGGGAGAGATTTCCCACATTGTTTGCATTGCATGTTCTAATGGGAGCATGAGAGGTAATATGGCCACCATAGCCAAACATTTGGTATTCTATGACGAGAGCCATGGGATTGATTGTGTGCCATATGATGGTGGCTTCCAACTCATCACATATGAGATGATTTGGGAGAACATGTTTCATAACGTTGGAGGAGAGATCCTTGGAGGTCTAGTCTTCATCTTGCCACTTGAGGGAAATATTATTGTAGCCCAAGATCATCATAAACTCTACACTTATCCTAAGAGGAGAGGAGGAGAGCCTGGGGTAGGCTATTTTGTCTACCAAGATCAGTTTTTCAGCCCACCTACATTACAGAAGCCAAAGGTGGAAGAGGATTTTCAGGAGTTGCTATGTTGGGAGGTAACTCATTTTGTATGGATGATTGCTTGGGGGATGGAGGACCCACATGGGGAAGATTTTCCTCAACAAATTTCAGACTCCATGCCTTGGGTGGAGACTTTCCAGTTCTATCCTTGCAGTTGCTTGAGGAAAAGCAACATTTGGGAGGCGAGGACTGTAATATTCCCATTTTAGCGCATAGCTAAATGGAATATTTAAATTTTTGTTTTTGTCATGTAGCAGCTAAATAAATGAGGAAGAAATCCCATGCATATTAAAAACATGAATAAAATCCCTCAAATGTGAAATGGGATAGTCATAAGAGCTGGATTTCACACCCTTATGTGTGAAAGAGGACATTTGCATGGAGACAAGGTCAAGTTTGACCAAGTCAACAACGTTGAGATAGGAGGTGGAGAAAACTTTGATAGACATCGTAGTATGGATGGGAATAGGGTTATTTGGTGGAGGAAATACTAATGAGTGGGACCCATGGAGAGAGTGCTTTCACTTGTTTAAAAGGAGGGCAAGGAAGCCATTGTTATTCATGATTCATATTATTGATTTCTTTGTCTGTTTAGAGTTTATGCATTCTCCTGCTATTTAGCAGAGTTGTAGTGCTGCTTAGCACAATGATTTCCTATTTAGGAATCCTTCTCCTTTATTCATAGGCCTCTTGAAGGAGTTGTACTGATTTGCCTCACATCTAGGCTTGAGGCCAAGCATCCTCCTTTAACTACAACATTATTTCTACAACAGAATAATGTGGTGTTGCAGGGTGTTGCAGTGAGGGTTCACAACGCCACTTCCAGCACTTTTTTTCAGAGGAGGGGGCTCTATTTCCTTTGAGAGATAATTTTGGAAGCCCTTGGAGCATATTGAAGATCTTGGCACTTGGCCAACACTTTTTCTTGCACCTACAATGCAATATCCCTCATTGAATACGTTATTTTCAGGATGTATTTGCAGTGAGGGATTGCAATGATTATTGGAGGGTGAGATCTTCAGTGGTAGGATCAAACTTTCACTTGGAAGATCCATTGGAGGAGGTATTTTCATTGGATGCAGCATATTTAGCCTTCTCCATCCATTTCTAGTTCTTGAGTTGCAGCTTCTACCCTGCAACTCCGACATTTTGCAGTTTTGCATATTTTAGCCAATCCTTCCAGGATTGTCTTGAGGTAGTGATTGGGATCATAGATCTTGTCTCCCAATATTGTATGAGTCATATATATGCATATCTATGATATTTTACACTTCCTGTAGTAGTGATCCATCTATTACTGTGCAGTTCTTGTTCATAGACACTCCGCCATGTAGTAGCATTCTACTTTTTAGCATGTGTATTGATGGGAGGCTTATTTTCCTTGATCCTTTGACTTGTATTGTTATTATTTGCTATTGATTCATAATAAACTAGCTCTATGGTTTCCATACATTTTTGTATGATTTTTATTAATTTCTATTTCTAGTTTATGTTTATGTATTGCTGGATCTCCACATTTGGAATATCTTAAGATATTCCCAATAGTGTAGAATTTCCCTATTATGGGATATTACACAGGACCATCAAAGCACAAAGAGAGGAAGAAAAGTCCAAGACCTTGTTGGAGGAGACATTGGAAATATTTGGTGAGATGTATGATGAGGATGATCAGCCTCCAAGACAGAAACCAAAGACTAGAGGGCTGAAAATAACTCTATCCCTTGAGAGACAGAGAGAAGCTGAGTTGGCAGAGCAACTCACTCCAAGTGAGCTGCTTGCTTTAGAGATTAGCAAGGACATAGAATCATGGCTTGATAGAGTCAATATACATTAGGAGAGGATGCTAGAGTAGGAAAATAGGGACAATGACATTCAGGTGAAAATGTCAAAGCACTAGACCATGACGAAAAAAATTGTAAGGGCCAAGCTCAAACGAGCCCATGCAAAAATTGAAATTTTGACTAAGCAAGAGGAGAAGGAGAGGTTAGATATACTTGCTGAGGTGTCTCTTCATGCCTCAAGCACTTGATAAGAAAGTACCCTCACAATTTTGCAAAAATTTTGGCACACTTCGCATTCATTTCATTCTTGGTTTTTGAGTCTTTTTTGCACACAAAAATTATGCCGAACGCGCAGCGACTTGGAAGTTGTGCTCCTTTTTGAATCCTCCAAATCAAAAATGGCCACCAAAATCATGTTCAAAATGATGAATACACCAACCCTATAAACGTTTAGAAAATTTGGGGGAGAACTAGTTCCTCAAAAGTGCAAACAACTACCAAATTTTCATGCTTATGCCTCCTTTTTGACCTGATCGTTGTGCATTTACCAGTCTTGGGAGATTGAATTTTTGACAGGCAAACAGAGCATAATTTTGGAAACTGGAGCTAGATTTGGAAACTAGAGTCAGAGATATTTCTAATGAGCTATCATGGAGTTTATTTGGACATTAGGAAGGAACTCCAAAGTTTCTTTAAAAAGAGGTAATTTTTTCATCCTGGGCACTGCGTGTTTGCCAGGAAAATGCATTTTTCACAATCTCCAGCAAATTTTGAAGTTTCACTCCAGTTTGAAATTTTAATTTGGAAAATGAATAAATTACTGATGTAAATGGTCAAGATGAATGTAAAATTCATGTTTTTACGTTTCTCTAAGGTAGATACATTAGGTGAGTCCTCTAGAGGTCAAATGAATCAGTTTCCTCTCTTTTAGAGGAAAATTGTTGCGTCTTCCTAGTCTTCAATTTCTTGTTTGGCATTAGGTGAGATTGATTCCTATCTCATGGATTCGACTCCTTGAGGCTAGGGAGAGTGGTTTTGAGGTCTATATGATGTATTTTCTCAGTAATTTTAATGGGGGGATTCATTTTGGAGGTTTGTCTTATTAAGAGACACACTTTTGTATCAGTTTTGGCTTGGACATTAATCAAATTTGCAGCTATTTTTATGGGATCCATGTGGTACTGTGTTTAGTTTCTGTTTATTATTTTGTGCTTATATGTTATAATGTCTTATTTATTTCATTCATCATCTCATTGACATTAATTGAATGTTTTTAAGTTTGATGAACAGAATCCATAATTTTCTATGCTCTGTTTTGGGTAAATATTCACAATTTGTAATTTCTTCAATTTAGAAAGAAATCATGATTTCACCATGATATTTCTAGCTTCTCACCTGTATTAATCATCCCATCCATTGAAAACCCTAAAGTGCTAAACATTGTACCTACCTTTCCGCATAGAACACCCTACAAATCTTGACCCAATTTCCTTGCCCTAAATACTTGATTCCTCCTGATCCAGCAAAACCCTACACAATCAAAATAAAAAAACCATGAGATACTATACCTAGCCTAATATCTTCTTTCTGCAGTCATCTTGACTATAATCCTTACAGAGAGAGCCCTCTCCTGGCCTAGTAGGGATAGCTACTTGGCTAAGTGTGGTTTGAGGTTACCTCGAAATGGCCTTTCTAAGCCTGAGGTTCAATTCGAGTGATAGAATTTTAGCAACTCCACTGGGGAACAAAGATCATATCTTCCATGGGAAAGAAATACAAAGTTTATATCTGAGTGTTGATGGTGGACAACAATCAGATGCATATGAAGGCTGAACTCTTCACCTGACAACTCCAACTTGATGGTGGCTCCACTGGCTAAATGAAGGACTCAAATGTCATTTCTATTTGTTCAAGGTATTCATGTATCGAATTTTCTAATCTTCTAGGTTTTCCTAATCAATTACCAAAATATGCATATTTTTTTAGCAATGGCCCTATATTTAACGGAGAAGAGCTGACTTTGACTCTTAAACATGTAGCAAATTTAAAAAAAAATTGTTGAACTTCTTAGAGTCAAACAAGAAGATGTCTTCATTAGATTTTTCTATGAGTCATTTCAAGGGAAATGTAGACAATGGATTGAAAATTTGTCTATCAGATCTATTAAGTCATTTTTATATTTGTGGCATATCTTTTTGGAAATATGGATGGAGAAGGAATAATTCGAAATAGAGGCGGCCTCTATTCAAGTATTTAGAGAATGGGAAGATATGTGCACAGATTATGAGGTAGATGAGAATTTTGCTTCATCTCTTTCTTCTTAACTGAATTCATGTCGATGTAGCCATGAAATTAAGCTCAATTTTTTGCAACAGTTTTCCATCAAAATCGAAAAATATCGAGTTGAATTGGAGACCCAAATACAGTCCCAGGGTCTAGACTGTCAGGTCCCATTCATTGGGAACCTTTTCCAGTAGAAGGAAAGAAAGGTAAGGCTACCCTTGGATGTTTGCATTGACAGTTTGTAGCCGGAGGCATGTATTGAGGACTTGGGGCAGTAAGCAAAGTCTGGTTTCTATGATCCCGTTGCAACATATATGGAATATTTTTTTAGTTTAAATGATAGACCAGATTTTATTTTACAAAGCCAGAGACATTGTGTGCATGTATGGCTGTCAGAATGCCCAATTGCGTTCTGTTTCAAGCAATGCCCAACATCATTATTGCTACAGTTGCTTGATTGGCTAATCTGGCATTATAGCATCACTTGATCAAGTGATGAATGGATCAGTTAGGGTAGGTTTTGTTGAATAAGCTCATTTTCAAGAATCTTTTTCAGTCATTCTTGAGTCAGTTTATTGAGTCAAGTTTTCAGTATCCAGTTTGGTTTTTAGCTGTTGACTCCATAACCAATGGATAGGCACTTGGTCTATGGTATTCTTGGGACTTCCAAGGAGCTACCATCCCCATCTGGAGCCAATGTTACTGTCAGTATTTGCATACTTCCACCAAGGATCAAAACACATTTTGCATGTGAATATTAGGTGTCCCACTCTAAAGAAAGTTTCAATCATTCCATTAGGTCATGATATAAAATTGCTCCACTTGTGGTTTTTCTTGTCAATAATATTCACTCTCCCTCTGAGATTCATATTGGATGACTCATTCTCATGTCTCCTTGAGCATAACAACACCTATGGAAATGCTCTTTTCACCAGGAAGTGTTTTAAGTCAAATCTCATTCATGAAAATCAGGTCTAAAGAAGTCCCATTAGGTCATTATGTTTTTTATTTCTCAAGGTCACTCCTTTATTTCAGATGAGGTCATCACATATATGAGAGGGACTAAATAAGAAGGAAGATCATCATGATGTAATTATGATGTTTTCAAAGATGTAATTTTTTAGTTTAAATATTTTTATATAAAAATGTCATTTTGATATAAAATTCAATAAGTAGTTTATTTATATTTTTCCAAATGTAATTTAATGTTCTCATATGTAATAAATTCATCCCAAGCTGTCAAATGCAATCATGTCTGGCCTAAATGGAGTAAAGAAATCCAAAATCCATGTCTTGATCAAATTGAAAAATGCTAAAGAAGTCAGAAACATAAAGAGTATAAGTGCCAAAGTCCAAAAGGAAAAGTGAAACATAGGAAAAGTGGGTAATTCAAATTGAAAATTCAAAACCAATTAGCTATAAAGCCATTCAAACACCTAAAATCAAGTCATTGTTTCCATGCAGCCATCAGGAGTTTCCAGCAAAGGAGAAATTTCAAGTTTTTTTGAGCATTTTGAGTCAAATTTCAGGGTCGCTGCGTGTTTACCTTTGGGAGTTGCGTATTTTCCTAGTCATTGTGCATTTGGACTCATGCGCTGTGCATTTTCCCAACAACTGCTGACAATTTACACAGGTGTTGCGCGTTTATCCTTGGGCGCTGCGCGTTTTCCCGGGTGTTGCACATTTACATAGGTAGGATTTCAAAGGGTTTCACAACCTCCAACAAGCTTATATTTCCTCAAAAAATTCTTCAGAGGGATTTAAAATAGTAAGTGAATCCTAAGACACTTATCATCTAAAATATTTGGTGTTTCATAAGAAATTTGAAGTGCTTATTACTATGAAACCCTAGTTTTCATTTCCTTCCAATTTTTCATGCATCATATCCATATTCATGTCCCTAAACACATATTAGTCATAAACACTATTAAATCCTAGATTTTTCATAGACCTTGGTTTTCATTTACATTCACTCCCTCCATTTACCTAAGCCATTCATTTCATCTCTCACTCCCTTCATCTCATTCCATTTACCCTAGGGTTTACAAAGCCTTCAAATTCAAAATGTCTGAAGAGGAGCACAGAAGTGTCAGTGAGGAAAAAACACCAAAGAAGAATAAGAAAGGAGGGAAAATCATCAGATATGAACCAGTAACCACAAAATATCTCATGGCTTCTCCCCTCACTGTGTCATGTTTTAAACATGTTGGTTGTTTTGAGTTTTGCGAGAAAGTGCGGTAGATCCAGTATCACCCTATGTTGATAAGGTTGTTCATTACCAATATTGATGATAGGTAGGTCACTCTTGCTATGGTTACTTTTACCAATTCCACTAATTCTAGTGCAGCTACTACAAGGATCCCTAATTTGGGAGAGAAATGGTTTAAACAAGGAAACCTTGACCAAAGCTACTATGAACCATATCTCAAACCTAGATACAAGGATGACAAAAAGACTATTTTCCCTTTCTCTCATCTTCTTAACCAATATGTCTCTATGATGAAAATAATCATGAAATAATTCACCTGTGAGGGGAGTTTTTCTCGACTCTATTCATATCATATTTGAATCCTCATGTGTTTCAATATAGTTAGAATGCTTCACATACCCTACTATCTCTCCCGCAACATTGAAAAGATGGCATACATTTTACAAAATAGGGATTATAATAATCAAATGCAAAGTATTTTCCACCACTCCCTCATCAAGATGATAGTCATGCATCAACTTTAACAAAAGAACATTTCATGGGACACATTCATAGCAAATGGAGTTTTCACTACACTACCTTGTCAACATGAGCAAAGTATCCCCTCATCATCTCGTCCTCCCATATCCACTCCTCCATCTTAGCCTACTACTCATACATCATCACTAATTCAGTTTCATTCACCCCATGTTGATCCTTCTTCTTCACCTTTCTATAACCTTTCACAATAATCACATCATGATTCTGGGTCATCAAGAAGTGAGGAGGACATTGAGGCAACATGGGCTAATTTGACTGATGTTGAGACATTTCCCAAGACTCATCAAAGAGGCTACATGCATGTGTTTGCTTCATTTGGTGTGAAAGGGGCCATGCCTTCTTCATCAACAAAACAGGTGGACAAGGGCAAGGAAAAGGATAAAGAGTCAATCATGGATGAGCAGGAGGATAAACATGAAACATGGCAGGAGTCTCTGCTGATTGACCTAGATGAGGAAGATGAGCGAAAAATCCCTACTACGGCAATAAAAGTCAAAGAAGAGAATATTAGTGAACTTCAAGCTAATATTGACAGAGAAAAATATGTGATCGATTTTCTTGAGCAAGAAAATCAGCAGCTGAAAACTAAAAAATCATCAATGAGGTCAGGACGATCGAAGTACAAAGAGAGGGAGAAAAGGCCAAGGCCTTGTTGGAGGAGACCTTCGGAAGATTTGGTGAGATTTATGAGGAGGAGGATTATCCTCCAAGATAGAAACCAAAGACTATACGGCTAAAAAGAGCTCTAGCCCTTGAGAGACAGAAAGAAGCTGAGTTTGCAGAGCAGCTCACTCCAAGTGAGCTGCTTGCTTTAGAGATTAGCAAGGACAGAGAATCATGGCTTGATAGAGACAATCTGCATTTGGAGAGGTTGCGAGAGAAGGCCAACAAGGACAATGACATTAAGAGGAAAATGGCAAAGCACTACGCCATGAGGAACAAAATTGCAAGGGCCAAGCTCAAATGAGCCCATGCAAAAATTCAAAGTTTGACTAAGCAAGAGGAGAAGGAGAGGTTAGATATACTTGCTGAGGTGTCTCTTCATGCCTCAAGCACTTGATAAGAAATCACCCTCACAATTTCGGAAAATTTTTGGCACACTTGGCATTTCATTTCATTTTTTTTTTTGAGTCTTTTTGGCACGCAGAAATTCTGCCAAACGTGCAGCGACCTGGACGCTGCACTCTTTTTTGGGGCCTCCAAATGAAAAATGGCCACCACCATCATGTTATGAATTATGAAGAAATAAACCCTAGAAATTTTCATAAAATGTGGAGGAGAACTGGTCAAATGAACTTACTTTCTCTCTTTAGAGGAAAATTGTTAAGTCCCTATATTAATAGTGTGGTCCCTTATTATGCTACCGTAGCCCCCCTTATTGTTATTATTGTATCCCTGTAACCCCCATATTGTTATTATTGTGCCCTTAAATTATTATTGTTAGGTTGGCTAGGATTATATTGTGGCCCCACTAGGATTACATTATGGCCCCATGGACTCCTATATATAGAAAGGAGGTTTTGTAATTTGTATCATCCAAGAATTGTTCATTCATGTAATGTATTGGAGTTTTCCCCCTCAAAGTGGCTTATTTCTAAGGCGTTGATATCTCTTTTCTTCTATTTTTGGAGCTGGTTTCACAACATTTGGTATCAGAGCTTTGGATTATAGGGTTTTGCTGCTCCAAACATGTCGTAGTGGCATTGTCACTATAAATTTTTCTCTACAACAATTCAGAAGCTGAAATTTTTAGAGTACCAAGCTGAAATCCTGAGGAACATCTTCGCAAAATTTCAGAGCTTGGTTTGCAATATTTTCGGTGATATGATATGTGGAAGTTAGGGATTTTTGCAAGCTCCTAAATTTCACCTAAATAGGTCATCACGGAATTTTCACTATAACGTTTTTTCTACGAAGGTTCAGAAGCTGAAATCCTGAGGAACAACATCGCAAAATTTCATATCCTGGTTCGCAACATTTTCGGAGATATGATCTGTGGAAGTTAGGTCTTTTTTAGGCTCTCAAACTTCATCTCGAAGAGGTAATCATGGGAAAATATTCATAACTCTCACTTTGAGCATCAGATTGGAATTATACAAAAAGTGACTATAATTACACGGACTGTGGTTTCCTCTCTATAAATGTTAGAGCCAAAGGAGAAAACTGTGACACGTGGCAAGTCGTACAAGTTCACTCTACTGAACTAGTCCATAATTAGGTCATTGTGGGAGATTGGACATAAATTTGCCTTGAAGAATCTAAATCAAGTCAAAACTGTGGCATTTGAAAGAAGCTTCATAGGACTAATATAGAGCCAAATTTCATATATTGAGGATCTTTGAGTATAGAGATAAGTCAATTTCAATATTGAGCTCCTCAAAAGCAAGTAAAAGGTGTGTATTTGTTTTTCTGAATTGCATTACGTTTGTTTGAAAATGCAATTTGAAGTGATTCCAAGGGCATATTTTATAATTTTTATTAGTATTGGGTTCTATAATTGCTCCAAAAAATAATTGCATACCCATTAAGCCCTCAAAAATCTATACTATGACGCATGAAGATCTTACGAAGAGCAACCGAAGATGACATAGATTGTTTAAAAGCAGAAATGGAGGCTAAGTTGGATGGTTTGAAGGATCAAATAATAGCTAATATGGATGATAAAATAGTGGAATATCACATCGAGCATCAACAATAAGTTCTCCAACTCTCAAAGGATAACCTAACTTTGGTGCAGAATCTAATGAAACAATAGGAATATTAACATCACATTGAAAGAATTTCTGAAGCAGTCACAGAAACAAGAACTCGAAAAGTACAATCAATTTCAGAGTATCTCAGCAAGTGGAAGAACTTTCCTATTGAAGATTCCACATGGGAGGATGAGAATTTTATACAGAAGCATCAAGAAATAATCAAGCGTTGAGGACAACACTTGTTTGAAGGAGAGGGGCATGTTCAGTCCCTATATTAATAGTGTAGTCCCTTATTATGTTAGTGTAGCCCCCCTTATTATTATTGTTGTACCCTTGTAACCCCCATATTGTTATTATTGTGCCCTTACATTATTATTGTTAGGTCGGCTAGGATTACATTGTGGCCCCACTAGGATTATATTGTGGCCCCATGGACTCCTATATATAGAAGGAGGTTTTGGTCATTTTTATCATCCAAGAATTGTTCATTCATGTAATGTATTGGAGGTTTCCCCCTCAAAGTGGCTTATTTATAAGGCATTGATATCTCTTTTCCTCTATTTTTGGAGCTGGTTTCACAACACAAATTGTTGGGGTCTTCCTAGTCTTTAGTTTCTTGTTTGGAATTAGGTGAAATTGATTCCTATCTCATGGATTCGACTCCTTGAGGCTAGGGAGAGTGGTTTTGAGGTCTATATGATGTAATGGGGGGATTCATTTTGGAGGTTTGGCTTCTCAAGAGACACGCTTTTGTATCAATTTTGGCCTGGACATTAATGAAATTTGCAATTATTTTTATGGGATCCATGTGGTATTGTGTATAGTTTAAGTTTATTCTTTTGTGCTCATATGTTAGAATTTCTTTTTTATTTCATGCATCATCTCATTTCCATTAAGTGAATGTTTTCAAGTTTGATGGACAGAATCGATAATTTTCTATGATATGTTTTGGGTAAATATTCACAATTTTTTATTTCTTCAGTTTAGAAAGATATCATGATTTCACCATGCTATTTCTAGCTCTTCACATATCTTATTCATCCCATCCATTCAAAAACCCTAAAGTGATAAAGATTTTACCTACGTTGCCCCATAGAACACCCTACAAATCTTGACCTAATTTCCTTACCCTGACTACTTGATTCCTCCTGATCCAGCAAAACCCTACACAATAAAAATAAAAAAACCGTGAACTACTATACATAGCCTAATATATTATTTCCATAGTCACCTTGGTTTTTATCCTTATGGAGAGAGCCCTCTCCTAGCCTAGTAGGGCTAGCTACTTCTCTAAGTGTGGTTTGAGGCTACCTCGAAATTGCATTTCTCAGCCTGAGGTTCAATCTGAGTGATAATATTTTGGCAACTCCACTTGGGAAGGAAGATCATATCTTCCGTGGGAAAAAAAGACAAAGCTTAGATCTGATTGCTGATGGTGGACATTAATCAGATGCATATGAAGGCTGAAATATTCACTTGGTGACTCTAACTTGATGGTGGCTCCACTGGCGAAATGAAGGACTCAGATGTCGTTTCTATTTGTTCAAGGTATTCATGTATTGAATTTTCTAATCTTCCTATTTTTCCTAATCAATTACCAAAATATGCATATTTTTTGAGCAATGGCCCTACATTTAAAGAAGAAGATCTGAATTTGACTCTTAAACATGTAGCAAATTTTAAAAAAATTGTTGAACTTCTTACAGTCAAACAAGAAGATTCCTTCATCAGATTGTTCTATGATTCATTCCATGGGAAATGTAGACAATGGATTGAAAATTTGTCTGTCATATCTATTAATTCATTTTCATAGTTGTTGCGTACCTTTTTAGAAACATGGATGGAGAAGGAATAATTCTAAATAGAGGTTGTTAATATGAATATTAATTCCAAGCGCATGAAAAAGGACCACTTTAGTTGTGCATAATTGACAGCCCTAACAGCAGATATGGCTGCCAATATATTCAGCTCTACAGTTAGGTGATCAAGATAAATGCTGCAAAAATCTATATCTATGCATTAGAAGACATTAAACAATAGAAAAAGCAAGATTTACTCCATGCATCCAATAGACAAGACAAGAATATGTTCAATGAATTTTGTATTAATGGCACCTGGGAGGAAAACACAAGAGGGTGTTCCCTTTTCTCCTTAATGGGATGGGTTCTTGTAACTTCTCAGCACTTCAGATCTAAAATTCCTCTCTCTTGATGGTGTAGAAAACCCATACAAAAATGGTAGCAAAATATGACTATGATGGTGGATCAATAGTCAGACCAAAAGTATAGATCCAGAGTGATCATTGGGCAACAAAAGCTGGTAAATGAATGGGAAAACCCTTATATTTATAACAAAATATTGAGTTATTCTATATATTGGTGCATAGTTAAAATATTATTAACCAAATCAAGATCCAACTTTTATAGAATATTTTATTATATTTGTTGGAGGGAAAAGGAATTTGACTTGGGTTAAATCCCTTTATTTGTAAATAATAAATAAATTAATGATTTATTTATCATTTTAAGGATGTGGTTGAGTAATAATCAAATAAATAATGACTTATTTAATTATTTATGGGTGATTTAGTCATGTTTAACAAAGAATATTATTTAAATAAGGTTTAAATAACTATTCTTTAGAAAATAATAAGATAAATAATGATTTATCAAATTAATTTCCTTATTTTGGGTTAAATATAACCATGAATATTAATCAAATTGTTGTTTAATTAATTATTCCTTGAGGAAAATGAAAAAAATGTAGATTTATTTAATATTTCCTCATGGGGTTTCCTGTTTATACCATAAACAACTTAATAAAGGTGGTTTACTAAGTTATTTTTATAGTGAAAGCAATTTTACTTAGGGTAAAATTGGTCTTACATGGTGTACTTGGATCCATCTAATGATAATAAGTTAGATGACCAAAAAATGGTGTAACATATTGCCCCCCAGCATGTGAGCGTTAGGAGCTAATCATATGACCGAAATACATTGTAAGAACTCAATCACTAAACATTGAAGGGGAAGTCAAAGAGAGAGAAGTATAAGGTATAACAAAGTGATGAAAGGACTAGACCCTGAGGAGGCGAGACTTACAGGTGCGACAAGTCTCTTTTATAAGGGAGTACCTGCTATAGGTGGCGGGGGAGGCATACCTATGCCTACCGAGGCAATAGTACAAAAAATAAGGCGTCCAGTAAGCAAGGGATTGAACAATATAGTATATGCTGGCATAAACATGAGCCAGATAAATAACATGATAATGAATCCCACATATATATTGTGCCTGGGATAACAGCTAGGACTTGTACAATAATATCTGAGTACATGAGATACAAATACAATCGAGATGCCCCTATAAACAGGAAAGGGCTATGAAAATCTGACTGATATATGCAATCAAGAAGGTGCTACAAGCGGTTGAGGCCGACATCATAAAATATATGGAGCTGCATCGAAGGCTGAAGTGAAGAATTCATCCGGGTATGTGGGGGGCTACGTATAGGGCCACCCCCTCATGAGGGTTGGGACATCTCACACACACCCGGGAATCATCGATATCAGCTGATGCATCACTGAACCATGAGGTATATGGATCTCGATCATGCTGAAAGGAGCTGGAGCTGAGAAACAATCAAGTCAAATGGAAATAAGGGGTCCCTTTTCCTGATACGAGGCATTGAACAAGAGTGGAAGCTGGAACCAAGGTACATCACCCTCTAGACCTGTCTTCTGGAATGAATGAGTTGATGTCGAAAAAAGGAGGTCCGCCATAGGTGAGGAAATAAGGGATCCTCAACTAAGGCACGAGAGAAAATAGTAGAGTGACTGACACCAATGATGATGATGAAATGGGAGGTACTGAGTAGCGAACAGATAACTTCCCTTGTTAGAGCATAAATTCCATGGATGACCTAGCAGTGACTAACACAACATCATGAGGGATAGGGAACAGTGGGAATGAAGGCCATAATGTGCGACACGAGAGAGGGACCAAGCAATTAAGGATAGAGGAATATAGCGGGATGCAAAGGGACTCAGGATAGACTCCATGAATGCAATGATGACTCAACTCAGATGCTCTAAACAAGGGTGAATCGATGGTGTTGCCACATAGAAAAGGTCCAATGGGGACCATAAAAGAATGAGTACAAGATGGTAACTCACAACAAAAGTTGACACGAGCATGGAAAAGTATGGAGGAAAAGTGGTGCCCCCAGTACAAGTGTTGCAAGTGAAGAAATTCAATTTTGAAAAGGGGTGAAGTGACGCTTCTTGGAAAAAATGTGTCCTAGTGAAGTATCAAATCACTAAAAACTAACAGATACCCATTTGAGGGTTCGGTGAGAGCTTTCCAATGGTATATATGGTTTGGTAAATAGAGCTATGGTTGGGTCACAGAAGGCAAAATAAAAAACATGGGTTTCTCTTTTAATAAGGCATTTTCCCTCCAAATTCACTCATTTTCATGTGGAGCTGTGGTGAATGTAGAGAGGACATAAGGCCCTAAATCTTGTGGCAATCATAGCGGACAAATCGATCATTGGAATCGATATCTGTTAGTTGCAGGTAAGAGGCCTAACCATACTCTTTCTTTTCAATGGATTAAAAGTTCATATTAGGTACCCAGGGCTCCGAAACAGATCCCTGCTCCTATTTACGACTAGGTCGCACTTTTTGGGGCAAAAAGTGCTACCTAGGTAGCAGGTTTTGAGCAAAAAACTTCGACCTATCCTAGGTTTGGGCCTGAAAAGTGCGACTTTTCAGGGAGGGGTTTTTTTGTGCTATTTTTTGGCTGAGTAATGGGTTTTTATGATGAGATAAAGTATTTCCTATATGTATAATGACAAATATGATGGTTTTGTGCAGATATGGTAGAATTACAGATCAACTAGAGAGAGAGAGACCTGGGCGCATTATGGTCGAAGATATGGGAGGATCAAGGTGTCTGCAGTGCACTGGCTAGGTTTGGGGTTCTGAAGTTTGTGGAAAACCATTTGATGAGAGCTGGAGAGCCCTTATTGCTCCAGATTGTCAGCTATTGGGACCTGGACCATGAGGTCTTTATAGTGCAGGGGCACCGGGTTGATTTGACGGTCCAGGATATATATTTCCTGACTGGTCTCCCACCACTTGGTATGGTAGGGAATACTCAGCCAGTATTACCACGGGGGTGTAATATCATAGAGTTTGTAGGGCACCATTTTCGACCAAGTCTCCAAGTCAAGGGGACTCGAATACGCATCGGGGATTTGGAGAGGTTAGAGACCCGTGCTATGGCCCCAGCAGTGCTATAGATCCTGGGCAACCAGGCACTCCATCACATTACTGGAGGGCAGATGATGCTTGTGGCGAGTGTTTTGAGTGGGACCTACTATGGGTGGGCCCATATGATGTTGTCGTCGTTGAAACGACAGTTTTCGCTATGCAAGTAGCAAGTGAACCATGATTGTGCATATGGTACAGTTTTGTGCTCGTTATTCTTTGAGAACATCATGACCCTTACAGCTCCAAGATGGGGGCTCGAGAGAGCCTAGGATGCACCGGTGGGTGCAACTACTGTGAAGAGAAGGAGGTGGGGTGGTTGGGCGGTTTTTATATTTTAATGTTATTTTCTTGTGAGTACTAAATGCCAATCTAGAATATGGTTTGAAATGCTATCTACAAAGTGATTTTGTGCTCTAGGTACATGACTGAATGTAATGACTTCAAATTCACACATCAAAATCTTCACTCGTAAATATCTTCTAAAAAGGATAGGATTATGCACACGATAAACACCATTCAATTGCATGAAAAGAAGCAGGGAATCTAAACGAACATGAAGGTGGAGGATGCGATGTGAAAGGGCATCGAGTAATAAACCTCGCACTGCATCATATTTGGATTGGTTATTTGTAGCAGTACCAATGCATACCCTGTTTGAGAGAACAAGGGAGTGCAAGGGGGTAAAAATGGCCCAACCTGTCGAGGCTAGATTCTTGGCGTAGTGACTTGCACCATCAGCAAAACCGATATAAGGTGTGGATGGGAGGTCCATATGAAAGGTGCCACAAGAAAATAAATGGGAGGATGATGAACAATGCTGGGAACCTGAGCGCAAAATAGAAATCTAACGCACTCCGCGAGAGGGAGTGTTTTGGGTAAGATGTCTATTACTCACACGCTGATGATGACGTGGAGTGTGGGAGCTACTGGAGGTGTAGCTTGTGCTGAGATCATGAAATTCACTATAGGCATGGGTGGTGTTATCCTGTTTATGAGCAGAAAAGATGAAGTCAGGGGTGTATATGGCTTCCATGATGTCATCATCGCAATAGAAGATGGAGTGACTGGAGGAAGGGAGACCACATGATGTGGTGAAGCTACCTGAATCATCATCATGAGAAGAAAGGTTCACATGCACATCGTCATGGGGGATGACAAAAGAACAAGTAGATAAAGGATCTACTGACGTTGAACCCGGGGTGATCACTGAAGGGAGGTCAAGCGAAACAACTGGGGAATATTTGGAGGGAGCTTCCACCCAGGGTCTCATAGATGATGAAAGGTAGAGGATGGTGGCTGCAGGCTCCTTCATCTCGACATCAGGAGGGGGAATGTCAATGGGAGTGGGTAAATATTCAGCCTGGCCTGCATCATACTGCGCAAGTACGAGAGAGGCAGATTGGTTTTTTTCAATCTCGTACTCCCGAACTACCTCTAACGAGGTGCAGTAATGCGTAAGGCGGGGACAATGGTGAGAATAATGGCCATGGAGATCACACAATGCATAAGTTTGGTTGGTGTGAATAGTTTTAGGATTCTTCTTTTTATTCGAGGAAGAAATAGAGGCTTCAGGGACTGTAGACTCAGGGAATGAAACTTTAACCATGGGCTTGATATGGGGCAGTTCAGGACAGTTATGGGTGGCATGGATGACGACATCACACAAATCACAGTGGTTTGTGGGTGGGGGAGGTGCAGGGTATGTCAAGGCAGCCTTGTCCTTGGAGGCACTCTTGTGATCTTTTCCCTTCTTACCCGAAGCAGTCGCAACAGGAGGTGGTTGAGACACTGTTGCAGTAGGAGAAGTCACGTGGATCGGTTGAACCGGGGTAAAAGAAATATAAATTTTAGGTTGACCTAGTAGGGTAGCAGTTGGAGGATCAAGGTACCGGAAGATAATCCCAAGGGTCAACTTAGGAAGAGAGAGGGTGGCCATGACAGGTGCCGTATAGACTCCTGGTGGGGGAGCTAGGAATGGTATCTTACCGGAGGGGTAATGGCCAGGCGGGACGGCTCCTAAATGGTTGAGGCCTAGAGGAACCATTCTAGTAGGGTAAGGAGGCTCATGAGTACCAGCTGAAGGGCCAAGAGGAGGAGGTCCAGAAGGCTGAATCGAAGGGCTAGGAGAAGGCTGCGAAGGGCGAGGAGGTTGCTGACTAGCTGAGGCGAGCCGCTTGAGAGCAGCTCGAGACGATTGCATCATGTAAACATTCGATGAGTTGGGATCAGAGATAGGAGGGGGAAGACCAGGGAATGTACCAAGCAATGAGGAATATTTTTAGACTCCAGGTGAAACACTGGTCCAAGGATCGACGGTTTTCTTGTTGGCCACCGAAGAGATAGTGGACTCAGGGGAGGTCTGAGACTTTGGTTCGTAATATGTCAACTGGTAAATGGTGACTATCTTTCCATTATGAGGGAAAGACATCTTGCAGTGAACCGTGGAAGGACAGCTAAAATTTCATAAATGTAGCTATGGCCCAATAGAATGTTGTAATCTAATGGGGCATCTATGACTTCTACGTCAACGAAAACAATCTTGCCTGCAAGAGTAATAGGACAATTGCGAAATAAGCCAATGGGCTGGGAGGCGTGGCCATCACACGCTCAGAGAGTGATCATGGAAGGAGCCAACTCAGGTGATCCAAGTTGCTTCCAAACCGAAGTAGACATCACACAGGTGGATGCCCCCTCATCAATAATGCACCGCGAAATGTTGGTGTTCCAGATCTTGACTGGGATTTGGAAAGCGATGGAAGCTAGGAGAGGAGGATGCTATGACCAGGCAACATCAAATACAATCAATCGATCATCAAAAGGATCTACATTTCCCATGGAAGATACTAGAGATTTTCATTTTGAAGGGCACAAATGGAGGAGTTCTAGCGTTGAAATGGAAACAAGATATTGTGCTAGGTCATCTACTATACTATATGAATGGGAAGCTTTGCCAAAAGTAGAATTTCGGCGTAGTGGTCCCTTAGGGATCTTGTTATGAACCTCTGCCTTAGGCTGAGGGATCTTCAAGGGGCCATTAGGTGTCGAAAGAGGCTCTGTAGAGAGCAAAGGAGGCGGCTCGGGGACAGACATAGCAGGAGGCTTGTTGTACTGATGGGACTGAGTTTGAAGATTGATGTCTATGGTTGGACTTTGATTAGAGTTCATCATGAGAATCTGGTAATCGAAGGTACCAGATGGGAGAGGTTGAGTGGCTGCCTAACCTTCAGGTGGTTGGGTAGCCACAAATCCTTACTGAGGGAAAGGATCGGTAAGCACAACCGGTTGACTAGGTGCAGGACTGGGAGGAATGGAAGGGATGACTTGCTGTCCTCTCAAAGTTTCTTGAGACTCCCACAGCTGCCGCATATGTGGCAAAAGAGGACAATCATGCGTGTAATGACCATAGACACCACAACAAGAACAAGACTTGTTCATCAGAACAGGCTTGTCCTGCTTGGGCTGAGTGCCCTATTGCTGGTTCATAACGTTAGGAGCATTACCATGTTTAGGTCTAGGATTACCAGGGGTAGACTGATTTTGAGTGCCTTTCCTCTTCTTTTTCGAGGGAAGAGGATTATTCGCACATTGTTGTCCATACACATGACCCTAAGGGGGTAGTGTCTGTTGTTGTGGGAGTTGAGAAGGCAAGGGAGGAGGAGGTGCTAATGCTGGTGGAGCTGGAGCACCAGGCTGTGGATATGGATAATGAGGAGGTTGGGTAATAGTGTGGTAAATAGGAGGTTGGGAAAAAAGAGGAGGCATGTCGTATCCTGGATACATGCTACTGGGAGGGGGAAAAGTGCAGGAGGTTCGCGCTGAGGAAAACCATAGCCCATGGGAGGTTGAGCATACGGATTAGAGAGAGCTCCAACAATGCCGTCGGTGGCATGAGATTCCCCCGGTGCATTGGCAACACTAGGTCTGGGAAGATCAGGTAGAACGGTATAAAAATAATCCGACTGAGCATAGATCAGGTCATATTTTAACGCAATTTGGAGAGCGACTTCTTCGATTTGAGGAAAGTGCGATGCGACATCTTTTCCAATAGGTGGCAAAAGAGATCTATGGAACTAGTCCATGTAGACACGGTCTTCAAAGTTAGGAGCTCTACATAGGCTCTTTCTTCTTCGCCATTCCTGGACATGATCAGAAAGGCAGGTCGCAGATGATTGACGGAAAGAAGTCAAGAGTTCGGTACTAGTGTCGTAACGAAGGGGAAGCTGCAAGTAAGATAGGAAAGCCCGGGCAAGAGTCACAAAGGTGGTATGAGAGGAAGAGGCCTGATCAACATACCACTTAGAAGCTTCATCTGTAAGTGTACATTGGAACAACCGAAGACAGATAGAGTCATCGGTAATGGAGTGAGACGAACACCACATATGGAAAGATCGAACATGATTTGAAGGATATTCTCCAACAAGGCCTTGAAACTTTGGGATTTCGGAAGGGAGATTTTTCAGCATGGCAAGCCAACTAGCATCATGGTGTATACGTTCATTTATCAACTCGTCAAAATTGGGGAGGCTAAGGCCTGCCATGAAGGGGAGCAAGGGCACAGTCGGGGTAGTGTCTCTTGCGGTACTACTAGTAGTATTCTCGGCATGAGGGCCGGGGTTACCACCAGTATTAGGTCCTACACCAGACATGGGGAAGGTGACAGGGGGAGAAGTGAAGGTGGAACGAGAAGGAGAACCCAAAGGACCATAAGAAGAGTTGGTGTGCGGACTCAGTGGAGGACTAAATCGAACCCTTCACGGAGGAGTAAGTCTTCCTACCAAAAACTGAGGATGAAGGCCAAGAAGTCTCCAGGATAAATGCCTTGGTGGTGCAATGATGATGACACAAACACGGAACAAAGGAAAAAGAGATTGACAAGGGCAGGGAGGTGCAGGATCAACTGATTACAATGTGGTAACAAGGGCAAAGAGGTGCAGGATCAATTGATTTCAATGTTTTAGAGTCTTTGCTTGGCGGTGTTAACCAAGCCCTTATTCGCTTAGGGTGTTTGTGTAAAGTGTGTAAATTTTAATTTTTAAACCCAGAAGTTTGTATAGAAAAAGAAAAAGTGTGCTGTATAGCTGCAAATAAACCTGCAAATGACAGTATATAAGCCTGGAAGAACAAAAAATAAACAACTAGTGATGCAATAATCTAAACCCAAGGAGGCAGGCTTCTCAACAACTAGTCTATAGGAGAGTAAAAAAAATAATCAAAACACACTAAAAAATCCAATATATATAAGGTTTGGAGGGACAAGGATCTAATGGACAAAATTTGTTGGAAAGCGGTGTAGAAAATAGCAACAAATCAAAGGAAAAATTGCTATAAAAAGAGGTGGCGAAAGGCTATCTCCAGGAAGGAAACAGAGTGAACCCTAGAGGAAAACCCAAAAAAAGCTAAATGAGGTGTTTTGGATGGATAACAAGATGATCTAAAGCGGATCAAAAGGTGAGGTATTAGATCTGAAAAAGGGTTGAAGACTCTGAAATTTCAGACAACCTGCAATAGCAAAACTCTTCCACAAAAAGTGAAGGGTACTGAAGCCCTAGGGGGCTAGGTTCCCACTTATTTGAGAAAAAAATAACAATTACAGGTCCAAAACGGGCTGATATGGAGGTTAGAAAACCCTGAAAAGAGGCTCAGACAAACCCAGAAAACTTTCATAAAAATCCCTACAGAAAATCCAGGTCGCAGTTTCCGACCTGTTTTCAGCAGAGGTCGTAGTTTTTGGGCTGATTCCTATTTCGTAAAGATCTACGTCATATTTTTTGGGCCAAAAGGTGAGACCTGCACTTCTATCACTCTCAGCAGCAGATTTCAGAAAATCTTGTCGTCTCAGCTGCGGCTGATGTCTATCACCTACGCAATAGGTCCGAAAACACTCAAAAGTTAGAATTTTTAGCGTTTTAGGGTTTTATAGGTTAAAAAAAACATCAAGAAGAGCGAAAACAAGAGGCTGAAGAGAAATCCTAGGGTTTGAAGTAGCTGTATATGCAAGGATCATAAAAATGACAGTGGTCGTAATTGTAAACCCGTGTGGAGTCGCCAGTTATTAGTATGAGTCTTAATTCCAAGAGTATGAAAAAAGATCACTTTAGCTGTGCATAACCAACAGCCATAATAGTAGATATGACTACCAATATCTTTAGATCTACAGTTAGGTGATCAAGATAAATGCTGCAAAAATCTAGATCTATGTGTTAGAAGACATTAAACAGTAGAAAAGGAAAGATTTACTCCATGCATCCAAGAGACAAAGACAAGAATATGTTGAATGAATTTTACATTAAGGGCACCTGGGAGGAAAACATAGGAGGGTGTTCCCAGTTCTCCTCAATGGGATGGGTTCTTGTAAGTCCTTAGCATTTCAGATCTAAAATTCCTCTCTCTTGATGGTGTATAAAACCCAAACAAAAATGGTAGCAAAATATGACTATGATGGTGGATCAATAGTCAGACCAAAAGTATAGATCCAGAGTGATCTTTAGGCAACAAAAGGTGGTCAATGAATGGAAAAACCCTTATATTTATAACAAAATATTGAGTTAGTCTAGATATTGGTGCATAATTAAAATATTATTAACCAAATCAAGATCCAACTTTTATGGAATATTTTATTATATTTGTTGGAGGGAAAAGGAATTTGACTTGGGTTAAATCCCTTTATTTGCAAATAATAAATAAATAAATGATTTATTTATCATTTTAAGGATGTGGTTGAGTAATAATCAAATAAATAATGATTTATTTAATTATTTATGGGTGATTTAGTCATATTTAGAAAATATTATTATTTAAATAAGGTTTAAATAACTATTCTTTAAGAAATAACAAGATAAATAAGGATTTATCTAATTAATTTCCTTGTTTTGTGTTAAATATAACCAAGAATATTATTCAAATTGTTGTTTAATTAATTATTCCTTGAGGAAAATCAAACAAATGTATATTTATTTAATATTTCCTCATGGGGTTTCTTATTTAGAACATAAACAACTTAATAAAGGTGGTTTACTTAGTTATTTTTGTAGTGAAAACAATTTTACTTAGGTTAAAATTGGTTTTACATGGTGTACTTGGATCCATCTAATGATAATAGGTTAGATGACCAAAAAATGGTGTAACAGATGCAGCCTCTATTCAAGGATTTAGAGAATGGGAAGATATGTGTACAGATGATGAGGTAGATGAGAATTTTTCTTCATCTCTTTCTTCTTATCTGAAGTCCTGTCGATGTAGCCATGAAATTAAGCTCAATGTTTTGCAACAGTTTGCCATCAAAATTGAAAAAGATCTAGCTGAATTGGAGACCCAAATACAGTCCTAGGATCTAGATTGTCAGGTCCCATTCTTTGGGAACCTTTTCCAGCAGAAGGAAACAAAGGTAAGGCTGCCTTGGATGTTTGCATTGATAGTTTGCAGCTGAGGGCATGTATTTAGGAGTTGTGGCAGCATACAGAGTCTGGTTTCTATGATCCTATTGCAACATATATGGAATTATTTTTCAGTTTAAATGATAGAGCATATTTTCTTTTACAAATCCATATATATTGTGTGCATGTATGGCTGTCAGAATGCCAAATTTTGTTCTCCTTCAAGCAATTCCCAACATCATTATTTTTACAATTGCTTGATTGGCTAATCTAGCATTACAGCACCACTTGATCAAGTGATGAATGGATCAGTTATAGTAGTTTTTGTTTAATAAGCTCAATTCCGAGCATCTTTTTCAGTCAGTCTTGAGTCAGTTTATTGATTCAAGTTTTCAGTATTCAGTTTGGTTTTTAGATGTTGACTCCATGCCTAATGGATAGGCACTTGGTCTACGGTGTTCTTGGCACCTCCAAGGAGCTACCATCCCCAGTTGGAGCTAATGTTAGTTTCAGTATTTGCATACTTCAACCACAGATCAAAACACATTTTGCATGTGCATCTTAGGTGTCCCACTCTAAAGAAATTTTCAATCATTCCATTAGGTCATGATATAAAAATTTTCCATTGGTGGTTGTCCCTGTCAATAAAATTCACTCTCCCTTCGATATTCATATTGGCTGACTCATTCTCATATCTCCTTGAGCATAAAACACCCATGGAAATTCTCTTTTCACTAGGAAGTCTTTTAAGTCAAATCTCATTCATGAAATTGATGCAGGAGAACCCTGCAAAACCCAGAATCTCTCCAATACTATGCATATAAAAATGCATCTCAATAAATACCCAAATAAAAACTCCAAGTCTGGGAAATTTCATACACTATCATTCGCGTAATCTTGTAACATTGATTCACAAATTAGTATGGTTTATGGAAACCATACCTCAACACAAACCAATTCCCTATTCTTCCGTGTAGAAGCTCATTTCTGAAATACTTTACTATGGTTATAAAACCACAACCAAAACTCATTTCATTGTTTCAGTATTCAACCCTCACTTCATAGGTTTCAATTGTTATTCAAACTTCATATCAATCAATAACATGAAACCATCAACAATCAACTTTTCATGTGATTAAACCCAAAACTTCAAATCGCATTTGAAATCCAACTCACAAGTTTTATACTCAAATGTCAATATTGAATGATTGACATTAAATATGCATCGCCCCTGACTTCTTTGACCATCTAAACCATATAGTTTTGGATCCATTACTCAACAAAGTCCTCAAATATCTCAACACCCCTACAATCTAGATTTTATCCCTAAAATCTTGAAACTAAATCTAACTTAGGCTCATAATTAATTCTCAAATATCTAAAATCTAATTCTCTCATGTTCTCTAAATTATTTTGGGAACATTAAAAAATCCTCACAATAATTAATTAAAAATATAATTTAATCACTCAAAAATCTCATTAATATTTACATAGAATTAATATTTCCTCACAAACATAAGACCCCTAGTTTAAATAGAATACAAAATATTTTCCCGAGTCTAATGCTCCTGCATCATACTCCCAAGGTTGAAAATGATCATGATCTCCTGATCATGCGCTTAAGTCTTTGTCTTCCTGGATCCCACACTTTGTTCTGCAAGTTATCATCAATTTCTGTTGTCGTATGTTGCTTTTCTCCAGGTCTCCATATCTTATGCTGCCTTACTCCACTGGCTGCACTTTCACAATCTGTCCTTGTCTTCATTTTGCTGTTGTTGCTACTTCTCTTCCTTGCTGATATCTTTCTCTGAGATACTTTCATCACGATTCTTCTAATTAGTTCAATTTCTCTGTCCAATAAATCTTCAGATTGCTGATGTCTTACTACCTGCTGAGCTCTTACTCGCTCAGTTCTTACTGCCACCCAATCATACATGCCCTCTTGTTTTCTATAATAGAAAACTTCTTCTCTGCCTTCTCCTATCAACAAATTACTGGACTAGTACATTGTACACTCTTTTCTTCTATCTTCATCACTCTGCATCTGTAATTCCCACTTCTGAAATTGAGATTCCTCCTGCTCTGAATTTTGATTATTCAGCATCATTTCCAGCAACATAACATCCTCATCCCATGGATTAGAAATTTCCATAGAATTTTCTTCTTCCTTCATTTGACTGCTCAACTGAGTCAAATGTTCTTCAACACCTGCAACAATACCTGCATTCACAAAACACTTGTTAAAACAAAAATCATAAGGCCTCAGTGCCTTACTTTCCTCTGCCAGCACTTCAGTATGTTGTTCTAAATTTTCCTCCACTATCAGCACATCAATATGCTGATCCAAAATTTTCAAAGAATTCTCTGTAGAATTCCCAAGACTATCAACTAGTCTTCCTTTCACACCATCTGTTCCCATGATGTCTTTCTTCTCTTGTTCACTGTATTGAACTCTTTCTTCTGCAATCTCTCTGTCATACTCTGAATTTACCAACAAGTATTCCAAAAATGCAATTTCTCTATGGAATTTTTGAAGTATATCATTATCATGTACCATCCCTGCATTCACACACAACTTGTCAGTTTGAAAACTACAAGTTTCCACAGTCTCAAATGTTGCTTCACTTATCAGTGCTTCAGATTGATCTACTTCTTCTGCATCCACAAGAATTTCTTCCTCTTGTACTGTAACAGCTTCAAGTACAAAAGCATCACTGCTTTATTCTTTATATTACTTATCTCCTGAAAGATTATTTTCCGTACTTGTGACAGCTACACAAGATTGTGCATCCTCCTCAGTAAAACCTGTAATCACATTACAATTGTCAGCTACAAAAATACAAGGTTTTACATTATCCAGCTGATCTGGATTTACCCAATAGTTTAGGAAATCATCAATGATCTCCTCTTCTATTTCACCAATGGAAACCTCCACTTTCAACTCAGCTGATCTGAGTTCTTCACGTCTCAACTATATAATCATCATCTGCTCGAGCTTCCTCAGCTCTTCTGTTAACTGCATGCTTACCTATTGATCCCTCTTTACTTGTAGTCTCTGCCATTTCACTTTCTTCCTCATGGTCCAACCATGTCTCTGGTCTTTCATATTTTCCTGTAAAAATTTCATCAATAACTCAATATGAACTGCTATCTTAGCTTTCCCTTTGTCATATTCTGCATCAACTAACTATTGTTTTATGCCATTTGCCTTGGCATTTTTCTCCCTCTTTCTACTGTGGCCTCTTTCTGAACTCTTCTCTCTCGTTTATGACTTTCAGTATTCATCTTCTTTGCCATGAGTTTCTCACCCATGAGTTGCTCCAAGCCTCTACAACAACAAGCTCTCCTGCTGCCACTTACCTCACCAATCCTTTCCTCCAGATCTGGTCTTTTGGTAATCACCGGTCCTCTACTGGAACTTTTTGAGAATTTCTCCACTGCTCCTTCAGGCTTCACTCATTTGCAACTTTATTCAACCTCTGTTGAATCTTCAGGTTTTACCACTCTCTCTTAGAATCCTTTGTTGGACTCCTTCATCACTGCTCTTCTAGCTATGATTTTCTTCTTTCGGCTGAGACTTTATTTGACCTGCTTGCAACCTGAATTCTGCAAACAACCTTCAAACTAGAGTTAAATATCATCTGTCAACTCACCTTCAAGATCCTGTTGATCTTGCTTCACTTCTTCAACTGCACTGCATCTTTGTGCTGCAACCTTCATCAGTTCAAAATTTGATCTTAACACATGCAATTAATTCAAGTTAAAAACTTGAATATTCAAACAGAGCTATTCCAACTCTGATACCACTTGATGCAGGAAAACCTTGCAAAACCCGGAATCTCTCCAATACTATGCATATAAAAATGCATCTCAATAACTGCCCAAATAAAAACTCCAAGTCTGGGAAATTTCATACACTATCATTCGTGGAAGCTTGTAACATTGATTCACAAATTAGTATGGTTTATGGAAACCATACCTCAACACAAACCAATTCCCTATTCTTCTGTGCAAAAGCTCCTTTCTGAAATACTTTATTATGGTTATAAAACCACAACAAAAACTCATTTCATTGTTTCAATATTCAACCCTCACTTCGTAGGTTTAAATTGTTATTCAAACTTCATATCAATCAATACCATGAAACCATCAACAATCAACTTTGCATGTGATTAAACCCAAAACTTCAAATCACATTTGAAATCCAACTCACAAGTTTTATACTCAAATGTCAATATTGAATGATTGACATTAAATATGCATTGCCCCTAACTTCTCTGACCATGTAAACCATATAATTTTGGATCCATTACTCAACAAAGTCCTCAAATATCTCAACACCCCTACAATCTAGATTTTATCACTAAAATCTTGAAACTAAATCTAACTTAGGCTCATAATTAATTCTCAAATATCTAAAATCTAATTCTCTCATGTTCTCCAAATTATTTTGGGAACATTAACAAATCCTCACAATAATTAATTAAAAATATAATTTAATCGCTCAAAAATCTCATTAATATTTACATAGAATTAATATCTCCTCACAAACATAATACCCCTAGTTTAAACAGAATACAAAATATTTTCTCGAGTCTAATGCTCTTGCATCAGAAATTTAGGTCTAAAGAAGTCCCATTAGGTCATTACGTTTTTTATTTCTCAAGGTAACTCCTTAATTTCAGATGAGGTTACCACATATATGAGAGGGAATATATAAGAAAGAAGATCATCATGATATAATTATCATGTTTTCAGAGTTGTAATTTTTGAGTTTAAAGATTTTTTATATCAAAATGTCATTTTTATATAAAATTCAATATGTAATTTGTTTATATTTTTTCAAATGTAATTTAATGTTTTCATATGTAATAAATTCATCCCAAGCTGTCAAATTCAATCATGCATGGCCTTATTGGAGCAAAGAAAGCCAAACTCCATGTCTTGATCAAAATGCAAAATGCCAAAGAAGTCAGAAAGATAAAGAGTATTAGTGCCAAAGTCCAGAAGGGAAAGTGAAACATAGGAAAAGTGGGTAATTCAAATTGAAAATTAAAAACCACTAAAGATATAAAGCCATTCAAACACCTCAAAGCAAGTCATTGTGTCCATTCATCCATCAAGAGTTTCCAGCAAAGGAGAAATTTCAAGTTTTTTTGAGCATTTTGAGTCAAATTTTAGGGTTGTTGTGCATTTACCATTGGCCGTTGCACGTTTTCTCGGTCACTGCACGTTTCAACTCAGGCGTTGTGTGTTTTCTCGACAAATACTGACCATTTTACACAAACACTACGCGTTTTCACTTGGGCACTGCGTGTTTTCCCAGGCACTGCACGTTCCTCCAAGACGCTGCGCATTTGCACAGGCAGGGTTTCAAAGGGCTTCACAACCTCCAACAAGCTTCTATTTCCTCACAAATTTCTTCAAAGGGCTTTAAAACAATAAGCGAATCCTAAGACACTTATCCTCTAAAATATTTGGTGTTTCATAATAAATTTGAAGTGCTTATTACTATGAAACCCTAGTTTTCATTTCCTTCCCATTTTTCATGCATCATATCCATATTCATGTCCATAAACACATATCAGTTATAAATCCTATTAAATCCTAGAGTTTTCATAGACCTAGGTTTTAATTTACATTCACTCCCTCCATTTACCTATGCTATTCATTTCATCTCTCACTCACTTCATCTCATTCCATTTACCCTAGGGTTTCCAAAGCCTTCAAATTCAAAATTTCTGAAGAGGAGGACAGAAGTGTTAGTGAGGAAAAAACAGTAAAGAAAATTAAGAAGGGAGGGAAAATCATCATATATTAACCACTAACCATAAAATATCTCATGGCTTCTCCCCTCATTGTGTCATGTTTTAAACATGTCTTTTGCTTTTAGTTTTGTGAGAAAGTGCAACAGATCCAATATCACCATATGTTGACAAGGTTGTTCATTACCAATATTCATGATAGGCAGGTCACTCTTGCTGGGGTAACTTTTACCATGTCCACTAATGCCATTACAGCTGCTACATGGATCCCTAATGTGGGAGAGAAATGGTTTAAACAAGGAAACCTTGATCAAATCTACTATGAACCATATCCCAAACCTAGATACGAGGATGACAAAAAAACCATTTTCACTTTCTCTCATATTCTTGACCGATATGCTCCTATGATTAAAATAATCATTAAATACTTCACCTGTAAGGGGAGGTTTTCTCGACTCTATTAATATCATATCTGACTCCTAATGCACATAACTAGAGTCAGAATGCTTCACATACCCTACTATCTCTCCCACAACATTGAAAAGATGGAATACATTGTACAAAAGAGGGATTATAATCATCAAATGCAGAGTCTTTTCCGCCACTCCCTCATCAAGATGGTAGTCATGCATCAACTTGAAAAAAAGAACATTTCATGGGACACATTCATAGCAAATGAATTTTTCACTACCCCACCTAGTCAACATGAGCAAAGTATCCCCTCGTCATCTCGTCCTCCCATATCCACTCCTCCATCTCAGCCTACTGCTCATACATCATCACCAAGTCAGTTTCATTCACCCCATGTTGATCCTTCTTCTTCACCTTTCTATAAAATTTAACCATCATCACATCATGATTTTGGGTCATCAAGCAGTGAGGAGGACATTCAGGCAACTTGGGCTAATTTGACTAATGTTGAGCCATTTCCCAAGACTTATTAGAGAGGCTACAAGAATTTTTTGCTTCACTTAGTGTGAAAGGGGCCATGCCTTCTTCATCAACAAAACATGTGGACAAGGGAAATGAAAATGCTAAAGAGCCAATCATTGATGAGCAGGAGGATAAACATGAAATAGAGAAGGAGTTTTAGCTGATTCACCTAGATGAGGAAGATGAGGGAAAAATAACTAGTGCAGAAATCAAAGGCAAAGAATCAAACATTACTGAACTTCAAGCTAATCTTGACAGAGCAAAGTATGTGATTGATTTTCTTGAGCAAGAAAATCAACAGCTAAAAACTAAACAAATCATCAATGAGGTCAGGACCATGAAAGCACAAAGAGAGGTAGAAAAGGCCAAAGCCTTGTTGGAGGAGACCTTGGAAATATTTGGTGAGATTGATGATGAGGAGGATCAGCCTCCAAGATAGAAACCAAATACTAGAGGGCTGAAAATAGCTCTATCCCTTGCGAGACAGAGAGAACCTAAGTTGCCAGAGCATCTCACTCGAAGTGAGTTGCTTGCTTTAGAGATTAGAAAGGACAAAGAATCATGGCTTGATAGAGACAATCTGAATTTGGGGAGGTTGATAGAGAAGGTGTATTTTCATGCCTCAATCACTTGATAATAAATTACCCTCACAATTTTGGCAATTTTTTTGCACACTTATAACTTCATTTCATTTTTGGTTTTTTGAGTCTTTTTGGCACACAAAAATTCTGCCAAACACACAATGACCTGGACGTTGTGCTCTTTTTCTGGGGCCTCCAAATGAAAAATTTCCACCACCATCATGTTTATAATGATGAATACATCAACCCTAGAAAGTTTCAAATAATTTGGAGGAGAGCTGGTCCCTCAAAAGTGCAAAAAACTACCAAATTTTCATGTTTCTGCCTCGTTTTTGAGCTGGTCGCTGCGCGTTTACTAGTCTTGGCAGATTAACTTTTTGACAGGGAAAATGAGCATCATTTTGGAAAATGGAGGTATATTTGGAAACTAGACTCAGAGATATTTCCAATGAGCTATCCTGGAGCTGATTTGGACACTCGAAAAGCACTCCAAAGTTGCTTGCAAAAGAGGTCATTATTTCTTCCTCGGTGCTGTGTTTGCCAGGAAAATGCATTTTTCACAATCTTCAACAAATTTTGAAGTTTCACTATAGTTTGACTTTTTATTTTGGAAAATGAAGAAATTATTGATTTAAATGGTCAATATGAATGTAAAAGTCATGTTTTTACCTTTATCTAAGGTAGATACATTAGGTGATTCCCTTATAGGTCAAATGAATCAGTTTCCTCTCTTTTAGAGGCAAATTGTTGGGTCTTCCTAGTCTTTAGTTTCTTGTTTGGCATTAGGTGAAAATGATTCCTATCTCATGGTTTTGACTCCTTGAGGCTAGGGAGAGTGGTTATGAGGTCTGTGCGATGTATTTTCTCAGTCATTATAATCGGGGGATTCATTTTGGAGGTTTGGGTTCTCAAGAGACACACTTTTGTATCTGTATTGGGTAAATATTAAAAGTTTGTAATTTCTTCAGTTTAGAAAGAAATCATAAGTTCAAAATTTTACCTACCTTGCCACATAGAACACCCTAAAAATATTGACCTAATTTCCTTTCCCTGACTGCTTGATTCCTCCTGATCCAGCAAAACCCTACACAATCAAAATCAAATAACCCTGAGATACTATACCTAGCCTAATATCTTCTTTCTGTAGTCATCTTGGTTGTGATACTTACGGAGAGAGCCCTCTCCTGGCCTAGTAGTGCTAGCTACTTGGCTAAGCATGGTTTGAAGTTACCTCAGAATTTCCTTTCTCAGCATGAGGTTCAATCCGAGTGATAACATATACGTTGTCCAAATTATTCACAGATGGTATGGATATCTATGCGCGATGATTTTAGCGCAATGACTAGGCTCTCTAACTTTTTTTTTCCATGGTGGAGGTAGGGACAATGATCTATGGTAGATCGCTACAAAAACGATAAATCATGGATTCTAACGTGGCGCATTGATCCTTAGCTACTTGGCACACCTCATCTACATGTTTTTTCTCTTTATTTAGTATTGCTTCTTGCTACTGAGACTTGATGACGAATTGGAAGGAATGGACCTCTAGGTATTGCAACTCATCCATAATCATGGTGTGGATAGCTTGTAGTTTTCCTCCAAGTAGCATCACCAGGTCAATGCTAACCTCTCCACAGGCTTGCACATGAGCACAAAAAGAAGGCGACTCAACTGTAATAGCGGGTCCTGGAACCTGAATCATTTGGTTGTCTAAGGGGGATGGAAACACCATACTGATGGGCTACACTCTCGTTTGAATGATGATGGATGCCATCACACTCACTTGGTTCTTCACGCTCCCTTGAATCTTGCTCGCTTGTATATTTAACTCCTCAAGGCCTGACTCTACTCCATTGAGAACTAACTTGTACTATGCTTCCATATTGTTTCGAATGTCCTTCGTGGAAGACTTAACCATGTTCTCAATTTTGGTGAAGTCATCTTTGGTGAGGGTGAGGTCCTCTCTTCCTGCTAGCTTGGAACCCTTCCTCTTCTTGCACGGGCCCATAGAGACCTGAGAACCTCGTTGAGTGCCTTTGGTTATTTGCGTCTCAGGGGCCTTGGTTCCTTCACCATATTTCTATTTTGTTTCCTTCTCTAGATCAATTGTTTCTCCTGCCATGGTAGGGTTTGGATATACCTATGTGTTTCTAGTTGTGTGTGGCTTGGTCATAGTCTCTAGCACTAATGAAGAGATACCGCGAGTGGTGTGTGGCTCTAACCATGTAGGTGTCAATTCTACTGTGATGAGCACCAGGTCATCCTCTGTGACCAGGTATGATAGTGCATACCAAATTCATTCCACAACATCCTTCGCACGGATGTGCATGTTATGGAATGGGGCTTTAAAATATGAAATATTCTTGTATTGTTCATAGATGGTCATTGAAAACCTCGTCTTTGACTGAATCGCGTGGAATAATGCATAATCGAATAACACCAAAAATATCTTGTTCTCTGTGAGTCTTGAGGTGATATTAATGTTCCATAAGGTGGCGTAGCGCATGACTTCACACATGTCTGGCTCAATGTTAGGGAACAACATATCCTATGATGTCTTCCACCTGATTAGCATAATGAGGAGAAAAAACCAAGAATAATAAAATTTCTTTCCTTCTTCCTGGACTTCGAACACATTGGAAAAAAATTCGGTGCACAGGTATTGGAATCAATTAAACTGCATGCCCTTCTCGCATTGCCCTACTAGCAAAATGATATGGGTCGGAACTTCCTTCGACCAACAGTTTCACAAAACCTTACATGTGAGGATAAAAATTCCAATTTGGACTATGGGATCATTAATTTACTAAACTAGGAAACCCCAGGTATTGCGCGAGACTTTGAACTTCTCTTTGAACTCATAGGAAGCTCCGCACTCTTGGCTTTTTCCTCCAAAATTTGTCGCAGTGTCCTCCCCTTGGTCAAGAAAGTTGGTGATCCGATGGATTACTGCATCGTCAATGGGAATCGACCCTCCTAGCCATAGGAAATCATCATGGACAGGGGTGAGCAGCTGGCACACACATATATCATTAATTGGGTTGTGCTCGAAGTGCAGAATGTGCAGGAGGTTTAGCAATCCATATTTCTGTAGGCCCAGCGCCCAGGACTTCGACTCAACTCTGACCATGCCACTGTCATAAGGAATATTCTCCAGGTACATGGTGGGCGCAAGCTCTGGGAATTTTTCTTGGTCTACCTGATCCTATTCCTCCATCTTCAACATCAGGATCTTTCCTAACATGTCGCATTCAACGACACATTTTATAGTAGTAGCAACATGTTTATGTATTACCGCACCTTATCTAAATCCTTGAGGACCTTTAATAAATCTTTTCGTGGCATGAAATATGTAGGTAGCTGCGAGATGGGATCAAATACCTCCATTAAATCCTCCTCTATGATTATTTCACGTAATTCAGCCATAAGATTCTTCTAGCGCTCTACAACGGTTGAGTGCGGCTTCGGGGTCTTCTAGCAGGGTGACTTTCAGGACCCCAAGGACTGCCCCTTCTTAGATTGGATCAGAGTAGGGGTCTCAGTAGCCTTCACAGGGGTCTCCTCAGCCATCACAGAAGGCGTGGGCTTGGTGGTAGTCATACTGGGAAAAATAAGATGACCCAAACCTTAACGGCGCATATCCTCCTCAAAGATCGAATCAAGGCCAGACATAAGATTCAGATAATAATTGGAGAGAAGAGAGCATAAATGTAATAGATAGAATATAAATAAAAGGGAACTAAAGTGATCCTTCCAGTCATATTGATAGCATAAGCACATCTTGAACGGTCCTCTGCTCAATAATGTAGCCCCATAAATGCTAAAACGACTCCAAATCTGGTATAATCTCCTTATTAAATGTAGTTTAGCTACTCCTACAAATGGTAAGAACATTTTCTTGTCCAGATTTACGGTTCCAAAAACTATATTCTGGCACCTCTGTGACCAAGTCAACCTCCTCGTACAGCGGCCACGCAATCATCGCACCTGTCTATGCATCTGCCATCCTTGTTGCACAGACCCATATTTCTGGCCATATAGTCATTTGGTGCGTTTAGGGAGAGGGTTATCCCTCTATGGTTTCAACTGACTTCCATTGATATACCCAAGAATGTATTCTCCGCTTAATGTGGCTAGGCATACCGCACCTCCTTCTGTGATTTCCTTGATAGTATATGGTCCAAGCCAATGCATTTTTAATTTCCCTGGGTGATGCGTAAACTTGTTGTCATATAACAAAACTAGATCCTCTTATTTAAAGAACTTCTATCTAATGTGACTATCATGCCAAGCCTTTTCGCACTCCTTTTGCACCTTCTGATGGAAACCTACAATGAACCGGTCTTCTTCCAATGCAACCAGTTGTGACAATCATTCTTCCATAATATCTTGTTCTCCCATATTAGTGAACATTGCAATGCAAAAACTTGGGATAATATGCTCCATAGGCATAACGAATTCCTTCCCATACACAATTCTGAATGGTGTCTTTCCTGTCAACTTCTTGCACATGGATCTGTATGCCCAAAGAACTACAGGTATGCGCACATCCCAATCATTTCGATTAGCATTACAAATCTTAGGAATCGAAGTCTCCAATATCTTATTAAAATATTCTACCATGCCATTCTCCTATGGGTGATACGAAGTACTCTTCTGAAGATGAATATGGAATTCTTCAGTCAGAGCTTGAAGAGTTTCATTCACAAAGTGTGTACCTCGACTGCTCATCAAAATCTTAGGGAACACAAATCGAGTCAAAATGTTCTTCAAAATGAAGTGCACAACTGTCATGACACTACAATCCTTCACAGGCTTAGCCTTAGCCCATCTGGTCACATAATCTGTTGCGGTGATTATGTAGTGTGCACCTATTTTCTTTCCTGGAGGGTCGATGGGTCCAAAAAATCAATGGCCCATTTTCCAAAAGCTTGCAAAGTCATTTGAGGGTGCAGGGGAATCTCATCTCTGGGCGACGATCTCCCCATCATTTAGCATACATCACAAGCGTGACAATACTCATGTGCGTCACTATGCTTCGTAGGCCACCATAATCCAGCTAGTAAAATATTATACGCAGTTAATTTCCCTGCATAGTGACCTCCCACAACCCCTCCATAAGCCTCAGGTAATATATCCCGTCTTTCAAATTCCAACACATACCTCCACAAGACTTCATCTACACCCATTTTGTACAGTTGACCAACAATCAAAGTAAATTCAGTTTCTCACATGACCAGTTATTTCTTATATTTCAGCGTATATTCTGTGGGTTCACTTCTAGTGGTGAAAAAATGAATAATATCTACAAAGTGATCATCAACTACTTTGATGGAAAATATTTGCATTTCCAGTAAACCGTCCTCCAAGCTAGTTGGCTCTTCTCCACTTTAAATGTGTGACAGATTGTCTAGCCCAACATTAAGACTCCCAGGTTTCACAATTATACTTCAAAGTCATATTCCTGAGATAAAAATAGCCATCTGCAGATCTTCCCTCCCAACACAGGCTTATTTACCATGTATTTTAGAGTGGAATGGTCAACAAACATCTTAAAATGGCCTCCCAATAGGTAGTGGTGGAACTTCTGTAGCGCATAGACTATAGCCAATCCTTCCCTCTTCGTGGTCGATTAATTACACTCTGAACTTGAAAATTTCCTACGTTCAAATGCAATAGGGTGGTCAATCTCCTTGGCTCATGGTTGTGCTAAGAAAACTCCCATCGTGATGCATGAGGAATTGACATGTACATGGAATTCCTTTGTCCAGTGAGGAAAGACCAATATGGGCATAGTGACCATATTCTCCTTAAGCAATTCAAATCTCTTCTAGAAGTCCTCATCCTAGGAAAATGAGGCATCCTTCTTTAGCAACTTCTCCATGGGAAAATATATCAACGCGTAGTTTTGAATGAATTTCCTGTAATAACCTATATGCCCCAAAATTGAGTGCAGTTGTTTCACATTTGCAGGAACTTCTAAGTTAACAATAAAATCGATCTTTGCAGGATCCACCATCAATCCTTGTTGACAAACAATATGAGCTAGCAAGATCCCAAATGGAACACAAAATATACGCTTTTTTAGATTGAGGGAGATCTGATAATTTCGGCAAGTATCCAAGATCAAGCGCACACTCGAAACATGCTTATTCAGTAGCCCAAATACATTCTAATCATCAAAATATACTTCTACGAACTTATGGATGTATTATTTGAACGCAACTACTACCATGCACGAGAATATAGCTGGTGCATTATTCATATCGAATGGCATGAATGTGTACTAAAAGGATCCCCATTCTGTCACGGAGTTCATCTTACTTCTATCCTCCGATGATATTTTGATCTGGTGGTACCTTGAGAAACCATCCGTGAATGAATAAGCTTCCTACCCCCCGACATTGTCTAGGATTTCTTCAGAAAATGGGGCCAAAAATGGGTCATGAACACAAGCATCATTCTATTTGCGCATATGCACACAAATACTTATTTATCCCTTGGTTTTCTTGTCTTCCACCACCGTAGGGCTCACCCAATATGATTATTCCACTGGTTCTATGATCCCTGTAACAACCAGTTTCTCCAATTTCTCTTTGAATTTATGCTTATATTTAGGATTCATCCTATACGGGTGCTACTTCACAGGCCGTGCATCCGGTTTCAAGGTGATATTCATTAACCCAAGATCTCCAACTATCCCCTCAGCTCAAAAAATTTCGCAGCGAACAACTCGTGATATTCCATTAATAGCTCAGTGACCTTACCTGCCGTATCATCATCTGAGTAATCCCCTATCTTTGCTAGCTTCAAATTTTCTTCTACGCCAATATTGACTTGCCTAATCTTTAGAGGCTTAGTTACATATAGTGAATCAGTCGTAGGCCCAGAAATTGTGCGTTGTCCCTCATATTGAGGGATCATAATGTTCCTTGGGTATTCCTCATTATCTTCAACTAAAAAATTTCAAAAATTAATCACGTCCTTCATCTGTGCATCCCATGTTGGCACAACGCGCTCTACCATTAGTTTTTTGGTGTAAAATATGACTCTCTGAATATCCTGTAATGCCTTGTCCAAGCATTCGAACCTGCTTTCAAAACTAAAGGTCAAGATAAAAATTTCCGTCGATGCAATCCATTCAATGGTTCCTCATTGTGACTTAGTTTCAAGGTACAGGTCCGTAGTCACCTTCCCCAAAGTTTGTATGAATATATGCACCCATTATGGCTTTGGTTCTTCACACCAAGCTTCAATCTATCTAGCCAAATTTTTGTGTGGATCACCTTCTCCATAATATATTTTTCCCATTCTTGTATTTGGATGCTCAAATCGTAGATGCATAATGTGGTTACATTCTCCCTAGTTAGCCAATTTTCCCTTGTGCGTCTCCCACTAGTGTTCTAGGGTTGAGCACACTGCTATATCAAGTGGATGGAACCTTTACACTTCTTGAACAACTTTTTCAAGTTCTTCTAAAAATAGGTTAACATTATTCATACTATCATAATAAGTAAATTATTGTACCTCTAAGGATATGCACCAAAGATCTTTTGTCACCCTATTGCAGTGCAACGCAGATACTTCATGCTACTAGTTCTGCCAGTTCTCCAGTTCCTCATCTAAATATGAAAAGAAGGAGCTATCCTTCTCCCAGTTGAGTCTTCCATCAGCTGTCGGGTTGATCCAGTCTTCATCCCGCGCCATCAATTTATAGATATGATCGACATCATCATCTGCGTGCACCTAATTTGTATATCTTTCTCCTTTCCAAGGATCTAGGGGGACCACAACATTAGCTACATTATTCTCAAATACCATACTTATGTGCTTAATATTGATGATTCAACCCATATCAATAGCCCAATTTAAACCCAAAAACGTAGGATAGGGATCTGTATCATCAAAAATTTGTATCTTCAAAATCTGCGAGTACCCTTACTCCTTCGATATCTACTACTACTTGTGAGAGCCTTCCTAATGAGATAATATTTTGCTAGTTTTTAATGTGCAACTGGATAGTAGACCATTCCAACTTAGGTTCTCTCATTCGTTGCTAGGTATTCTTCGGTAAAACAATCGCATCAGATCCCAGATCCATAATGACTTGATCCATTTCATATGCAACAATCTTAGCAGTCAAGCACATTTCCCATCCAGTTCTTCTCTTATTCTTATTAGTATTTTTAAAAACCTTTTACTCCATCAAGGGTTGTTCATTATCTGTGCATTTTTCTATTAATTCTTGGAGGTTCTCAACTACCTTCTTATTGCGCAACAATTTGATACAAGCCTCTAGGAGGGGCTTATCTCTTCATCGATCATGTCCATAGGTTTTCTTGATGATTTGGAAGTTGAGGCACCCACTTCTGTGAAATGATTCTTTTCTTCTATGAAGGCTTATTTTTCTCATTGTAAGTTAAATTATTCCTTCTTTTTAGGTGCTTTTCAGATCTAACAATCAGCATCAGGCTTTGTCCCTTTGTCTTCACCAGTGGCTGCACCAGTCCTAGTGACGATATTCACACTTGACTCTTCTTTGAGCAGCTTGACTCTTACCATATGAATATTTTGAGTGGGAGTATGTGGTTTCATTTCTTGCATTTTTTCAATAAAAATATGGAAATATTAAATAACATGATCAAATTGTCTACAATAGCTGCAAGACTATCATGTTGGGTTTGTACATTCATGCGCATAATGGCCCACATCTCCACAATTATAGAAGATGAGCTGCCCCCTTCCTCAACCAGCTCCTCATCCTCGTCCTCGTCCTCTACTTTGGAATATGTTGTGCCCAAAAAAGGATTCTAGTGAGGTTGGTTCAACATTCATCCTATATAGGTCAACTCGGTCAATCATCAAATCGAAACTTCGATAGTGTTGCTCTTCATGTCCCAACGATGAGAAAAAATTGCAGAATGGTTGCTTAAGCTCAGGGATATACTTACCAATAATTGGGCAGAATTTTGTCGTATGTATACCCATTTCATGAAAAATCACACACCATAATGTAGGATTTCCACTTGGTCCTGCCGCGCTCTTCAACGGGCTTGGTCCTCCGGTTGACAGATATTCATTGAATATAGGGTACTAATCCTTGTAATGCCCAAAAACTTTTTAGCATATACACCATAAATCTGCGCATGCCTCCTTTCCCTTATCCTTGTAAAAAAATTGTATTTCGAAGTGCATTTCCTCCAACTCGCTTTGGATCTACTAGGTTTTGATCTACGCAACTGGTACTGGAAAAACTTCTAGCTTCATTGCAATCTCTATAGCTTCGACCTGTGTGCCAATATTCAACTAACTTATGGGTTGGCACAGATGTGGTAGAAGCATAGAAATTAACCACTCTTTATGTTGGGTGTCATCAATATTAAATCCCCCATCTATAATTATGCACTTCAATCATCGATACACGTCCCATATGGATTCGTTCAATTCTTGGCGAATCTACTTCAACTCAGTTACACATTGAGGAAACGCTTTCGAATTCTTGAATTGTTTGTTTAATGTAGCCTTCATATTATCAGTAGTTGCATTAGTTTTTTTCGCCACATACCTTATGTACCAATCCAATGTGTAGTCTTGAAAAGAAGTGGCCAGTTGTGATTTCTTAACATCCTCATTATTAACCTATTTTTTTGTCCATACAACATCAGTAACAAACCAGAATTGGTCTGCGTCTTCAATCTTGATACCACAGAAAGTAGGTATCTTCATGGAGGCAGCCATCTCAACATCTGGTGGTGGAGGTGAAGGTGGAGTAGATGTCTTGTTAGAATGAGATACGTTTGGGAGTGGAGTGGAGTGGATGGGATCTGAACTATGGCTAATGGTCCAAGACTACCTTGATCTTGCGATTCCTCTTCTGAGTATAGAGATTCACTCGAGCTACTGATTTCAAACTCTTTGTCACTGTCAGATTTACCTTTGAGAGGGATATAAACAAAATATTCTTCTAGATCTACTATGTAAGTTCTTCCACTGCGCATAGTTGGGCCTCCATGGGACATTCATTCAATATGAGTTCAAAAATTACCATGATCACATAATATAATTTTAATCCACATCTTCAGAGAGCGAAGGAAATTACCTCTAGGGCCCTTTAGAAGCCTTTTTTCAACTTCAAAATACGATAAAAATTTATCAATATCGAATTCAGTCGCAAAACATCCTAGAACACTAACGATCCAATGATCTACAGCATGCGTGATCTTGTCGCTATTTTTCTCTAATTGTTGTACCAACTCCAAGGTCCACTGACTGATTGCGTTGTCCTTTGCACAGGTTTGGAATTCAAAAAGCTGAGACAACCACTCATGCAACTTGGTTTCAAAGGAAGAAAATAAAATTTCGTGGACCTCTATGTAGATATACCTTTGTGCCCAATATTCGACAGAAAATTTAGAGCTTATGTTTTCTTGGATCGAAAATTCAAGTATCTTCTTATCGAGCCAATATTGTAGTTCGTTCTCCGTCGGATGCCATAACATAAAATCTCCCTCAAAATGATCCCGGTCCTAGAAACAGAACCATTTTTTGGATTGCAGCATCCTGACCTAGGTTCATAGTTAGCATGCGACCAATAAAACCCTCCAACTACTGGCCCTTTCGGCAGTGATATGATTGCATAGACCAAATTATCACCTGGAGCAGTATGGGGGGGGTACTAGAACCAGGTTTTTGCACCATGAGGAAGCTTTTGATGTGGTATGCCTAATCATACTAATTTCAAATAATATAACAACTTTGCGCATGCATAGTCAACAAATCTAACATTTTCTCAGTTTCACATAGAATACTTCAATATATTTTGTGCATAGTATATTTCATTAAGATATATTCATTTAACATTGACTAATTATCATGCATAGATGAAATTAACCAATTACATAAGTAAATACGTAATAACATAATAGATTCAAATCTACAGCAAATAACAGATACATAAGACTCTGGGTTCGCCAAAAATGCCTTCTTTATTAAGAGATATTTTAATTCAGGATAATCTATCTTCTATGCACACAACAGCAGAGTCCGTACACAGCTCAAAACTTAGGTCTCCGTGCAGACAACCAACATGAGCCTTTATACCAAGACAAAAACCCAAACTTAGATCAAAACATTAGTCAAAAATCCATACATATCTGATGTCCTTAATCGACTCAACCCTTCCATATTTATATTATCAAAATAGGCACATACCATGGTCTCAAAACATGGTTTGAGACTCATGGTTTTTCCCTTTAATTCTTTACAATAATTAAGGGACTTTGACCCACCCCAAAGCCCCTTTTAGTATTTGTGCGTAGCGCATAGAACAAAAATTGGACAAAATTATCCAAAAAAGTACACCCCTGGGGGCCTCGATCCAACAATGAGTTTCCCTTCTGGTGCTAAGAGGGTGAAAGGGATATTAGAGCTTCTGCACAATGATTTGTTTGAACTTGTGTTGGTTCCATCACTGGGTAATTATGTGTAATATGTATCATTTATAGATGGCTTCTCAATGAATACATGGATATATTTCCTCAAGAAGAAATCTGAAGTCTTTGACAGTTTTAAAGAATTTAAGGCTCTGGTGGAAAACTAGACAAAGAATAAGATAAAGGTGTTGAAGAAAAATAATGGTGGAGAGTTCTACAAGAAAGAATTTAAAGAGTTCTATAAGAAGTGTGGTATAGAATGACATAAGAATAATCCATACAGGCCTCATAAAAATGGAGTAGCAGAAATAATGAACATGACGTTGATGAAAAAGGCAAGAAGCATGCTTAGTGGTGCCAGGTTATGATAGGAATTTTGGGAAGAGGGAGTGGATAATGCATGTCACCTAATTAACATATCACCTTCATCAATGTTGAAGGATAGGACTCCACATGAGGTATGGACTGGTAAGAAACCATCTCTTTCACATATGAGGGTATTTGGCTATGATTCATATGTACATGTTATAATAGAGAAAATAACCAATTTGGATAGAAAATCTCAAAAGGTGGATCTTTATTGGGTATAAGGATGGTTTAAAAGGTTATAAGGCTTTAGAACCCATAAAAAAGGAAGGTTGTGTACAATCGATATGTGGTTTTTAGGGAGATGAAATATGTTCTTAAACATGAATTCCTACCAAAGGAACCTAAGAAGGTATAGTTTTATCTAAAGGAGGAAGAATCAGACTCTACAACAACATAGGAATCAGAAGAGGAAGAGACATAAACTCCATCTTTTAGAAGATTAGTTTGAGAAAGAAGGCAGCCAGAAAGGTATAGTCCATCTAAATTATATTTAAAAATTTCTTTATCTATTACTAGTGATTATCCCAGAACTGTTAGGGAGGGAGTAGATCGAGAGGATGGAAAAATATGGACAAAAGGCCATGTTTGATGAAATGTCATCTTTGGAAAAAAATGAGGCTTGGGATTTGGTGAAGTTGTCATCTAGAAATAAATCCATTGGTAGCAAAGGGATGTTTAAGAAGAAGAGGAATGAAAAAGGCATGGTGGAAAAATAAAAAGCTCATTTGGTAGCATATGGTTATTCCCAGGTGCCCAGAATTGATTTCGGTGATAATTTTTTTCTCCTATTTCCAAGGTAGTTCTATTATATTAGTTTTATCTGTTGTTGTTACTTTTGATTTTGAGGTAGAACATATGGATGTGAGGACAACATTTCTTCATGGGGATATGGAAGAAGAGATCTACATGAATCAACTTGAAGGCTTTGCGACGAAGGGTAAGCAAGAACTGGTATGCAGGTTAAAAAAAGTCTTTGTATGGGTTAAAACAGTCACCAAGGATATGGTATCAGAAATTTGATACATATATATAGGGACTTGGCTTCACCAGAAGAAAAGCGGATCACTTTATGTATTTTAAATTAATTAGTGACGGTGTTATTTATTTGGTCTTATATGTTGATGATATGTTGTTGATTGGAAATGAGAAAGAAATTATCCAAGATTTGAAGACCCAATTGTCCTCCAAGTTCGACATGAGGGATCTTGGTGCAACAAACTATATTTTGGGCATGGAAATTAAATGAGATAGAGAAAAGAGGAAGATCTTTTTAAACTAGAGGAAGTATGTCAAGACATGACTGTAGAGGTTTAATATGCAGGATACTAAACTGATGAAGGTTTCTATTCTTGTAGGTGTAAAGTTATCAGTTGAGCATTGTCCTAAGACACGAGAAGAGGAAGAGGACATGCCGAGTGTTCCATATGGAAGTCCAGTCGGTAGGCTGATGTATGCAATGGTATGTACTAGACCATACATTGCACATGCAGTGGGAGTATTGAGCAGGTTTATGTCAAAACCAAGGAAGGAGCATTGGAAAATAGTGAAGTGGGTTTTCAGGTATTTGCGTGGCACTAATGACTATAGTCTATGCTACCAAGGAAAACAAGGATTGGATAGAGTTTTGGAAACTCGTGGCTTTTGTGATGCAAATTGGGATGGATATATGTGTTTAGACTATTTGGAGGAGCAGACAATTGGATGAGAAAAATATAGTCTGTAGTGGCTCTTTCAACTAAATAGGTTGAATACATGGTGGCCACACATGCAAGAAAGGAAGTAGTTTGGCTCCAAGGATTGTGTTCAAGTATGGGGTTAATAAAGTGAGCTATAAGGATAGACGGTGACAACCAAAGTGAAATTTTCTTGGCAAATAACCCTACTTATCATTCAAAGACAAAGCACATTGATGTTCAGTATCACTTTGTGAGGGATATGGTTTAGGAAAAAAAGGTGTTTCCGGTAAAGGTGGACACTTTGAAGAATGTTGCAGATGCATTGAAAAAATATGCGAGAACTTAGAATTTTTCTTGGTGTAGATAATTTATGGGCATTACAGAGATAGAGCAATGACTAAGCTCTCTTATGACCCCCTATTTGGAAAAAAAACAACACGTGGGAGAATGTTGGGTGTGTGTTATATTATTTCCATGACTAGTCACACACACGGGGTGGGTCACAAGGGGGAGACAGTCCTCCCTGTTCATTGCATCGGGCATAGTAGGGGGGCGATAGTCCCCCTGCATAGGCTCGAAGGAATCACCTTGAGATTTTTTTTTTTGGACCCTATATTAGGTGGGAAGAGCTACCTATGGTTTTTTTCATGGGTTTTGTACATGGTTTTTAGCATGCTTGTTTTCTGTCCATGCTATTTTGTAGATCCAGTGAAGAGAACTACGATTATGTTCTAATCTAGGGTTTATGGATTGGGGTTTATGAATGCTTAGAAATGTATATATATATATATATATATATATATATATATATATATATTGTAACATTGAAAATAATATAATTTAAAATCAATCAAGTAGTCTAGATTTTGGGATCCATGGGAAAATATCTATCTATATGTGTTTTATGTTTATGTTCACGCTATATTTTATTTTCTATTTTTTTAAGAATTTTTTTGTAGGTAAAATTTCTACATGGTTAAAACATACATGTGGAAGTATCAGACTTTTTTGCACTTTGCATATGGAAATAAGAGCTCTTTTCCTCTTGTAATTGATGGTTAAATGTTCTTGTTATTATGTGATATTGATAGTTGTTTTATCATTGTTATTCTGATGGTTATATGTTGGTTGTGAGCATGTTATATGAGAGACTTGAGTTATGGGTCTCATCATATTTTGGTTAGTATATGAAATTTTAATGAATGAAATGCCTAATAGATAAAATTGCAACTGTTGGGAGGAGATATTGGTCCTCCTTGACGATACGCAGATAAGTGTGTGATCCCTATTCTCAAATATGTTGTTATGACCTATAGATTACATATTTATGATATGTTGGATGAAATTCATGTCATGGCTAGTAGGCCCTATGGTCCTTGCATTAGTAGCTTGATTTAATGGTTATGTATAATTTATGGGTAGAGGCTTGACACCTAACCTTGAAAAAGTGGCTCAGAATTCGGGGTTGTTGGCTCAAAAATTCCTGAATAATTCCCCAGTCGCTGGCATGCCTTATTGTAAGAGATTATGGAAGGCCTCAGTTGCATGCATGGCTTGTTATGGGAGCAGATGAGGGTCCATATCGTCAAAATGATAAGTTTCCTCAGGGTTTAAGCTCCTCGAAGGGTTGGTTGCCTCTTGAAGGGTTTGCAACTCCTGACGATGTTTAGTTTCATTTGGTTTTGTCAGTTCCAGTTCCTTAACTGTACATGGGGATTTTAATCAAATAATAGTACCCTCTCATCACATGTTTACCGCAGTGACTGGTTAGCTCGGATAAATGTGGGAGGAGGGTGCTTACATGCTAGTATTAGAAAAGGTGTCATTCTCTTTCTGTGGTGTCTGGTTTCTATTCTCTTTGTGTGATATTTGATACCAAAGAGTGGTATCAGAGCATGGTTCACCGTTTGGCCTGGATGGGTGGTGTGTTGGTCATGCATACATGTTAGCTGCATATGTGTTTTTATTCTTGTGGTATATGTTCTTGTTGTCTATGCATGGTGGTGGTCATTGTTGCAATTGTGTTGCCATGTCAAAGTTTCTGATGTTGTTTTGGGATGTTCTTGTCTTGAATACAAGTCAGTTGTATATGAATTCATTATACATTTTTTTTTCTATATGTTTTTGTGCATGCATTTTCATAATTATGGTTATGTATGCATGGTAGGTCAGGCATGCATCATGGTGCTCATTATGTAGTTTGTGTCATCGTGATGTTGTTGTTATGTTATGATGCTGATATGTTGGCTCAGATAGAGCATGGGATACAAATCATCACAACGAGGTTGCAGAACTACACTTCATGGTTATAACATATCATCATATAGGTATTGTATGAATGACATGCATGCATGTTGATTAATGGTTATTATAAGAATTAGGGTTATGCGCATGTATTTTATGGTTTTTGTGGTTACATGCATGATAGATGTTACTTGATCAGTGTGGTCATATGCACATGTGTCAGATAGTCAGGAATGCTAGTAATTTTTCATTATATGCATTTCAATCATATTCATGGTGATTATGGTCATTGCATTTAAGGTCTTGATGTTATATGTATCATGTTAACCTAGATTGGTCAATGCAGATGGTTATGGTTATGATATTCAAGTATGAGTCAATATAATTGTGATATTGTGTCATACTAATATGAGCTAAGTGTGTAGATGTGATAACCTTCCTTGAGATACATTGAAGTATGAGTTTGATTGTGTCGTCTAATTGGTTTATATAACATGGTTTGTTTATATGTTGTTTGAATGTTTGACTAATTACATGATAAGAGTATGTGTCTATAAGGTTGCATTAAGTAATGATTTTGTTTTAAGATGGTTTTACTAATGCATTATGTGTTGAGATAGATGATATGTACTTGATGGTAAGTAGGTGATAGTTGTAGCATTATGTCGAATGACTATGAGTTGAATGTTGATTATGACATGACTATTAGTCTTGGTAAAGGTTGATTTAATGTTATACATGATTTCTTGATCTTTGGAACACGTGACTGACATGTGTCAACAGTTGTAGGAAAAAATATGTAACATTATGTGGATGTGTACTATATTCATGAACATGTATTTTATAGATATAACATTTGGTTTCTATTTATAGTTGGATTCGTTAAAGAAATTAGAGTCCCTTGAGAGATGGCATGGATGTGTTTAGCTACAAGGAAACTTGCTTGGCACAACAAGGTAAGATAACTGGTATGTTGTTACATTTATTTATATGTTGGCAGTCATTTTTTTATGGTAGTATGATGTTGGGGATGCATGGGAAAAGATATTTCCATGAAATATTGAAAATGGCTCGGGTTGATATTTTCCTTGAAAGCATTGGGAACCCATGGGGTTGAGTCATTGTGTTGTCACTAGTATTGTGCTTTTAATTGTTTGTGATTATTTTCAATTTATTGGTAGTTTTTCTATGATGTATGGTGCATAATCATGCCACTTTGTTTTTGGTATCATATTGATATTAGTTTTTCATGGTTTTCTTCTTTTTTGTTCTTGTTATTGTCTTTTATGTGTTTGGGTTGTTGGGAATTGGTTGGGAAAGAGGAAACTTAATGGAGTACGAGAAAATATGGATGAAGCCAAAAAGTGATGTAAGACCTAGATGAAGCTCGGTGCATGTATAAAGGAAACTTAAGGCAAGAGTATTACTCTTGGTTGGATTGGTTAGGTCCATTGGGATAAATGGATGGTGGTAGGACAATAATGAGAATTGAAATAGAAAAAGTTAAATAAAATTTATGTAAGGCATCATATGCCTTAAATATGTTGAGAAATATTGTTCTCCATGTTTTTTGTGTTGTTCACAGATAAAGGGAGTTATCTTAACCTAGACCTTATGATATCTGGTAATTATGTTGTTATTATAACTATGTTGATGTCTATATATGTATATATGTATGTGCATATGTTGTTTTCTGACAGGGTAATCATAGATCATGATTATTTTATGCCAATTTTTATATGTATATATATGTATGTATGTATGTCCTTGTTTTATAGGGTTGTCAAGGATCATTCTTATGCAGAAAAGATTTCTTATGCAGGTGAATGGCATGAATAGGTTCCTAGTTTATGAGGAATCAAGTTGGAGGAGTAAACTTGACATATCTATGAGGTTGGTATCATGTGGATATGAATTGATATTATGTGATTATACTATGTCTATTTTCATGTTAAGGATAGGCTCTGCCGAGGGATATAACAATGGAATGAAGGTAATGTGATCTATGACATGCTAATACAAGCATGGGTAAAACACTAGAAGCAAGTTTTCTTGGTAGAGTGAGTGTGTGGTTTGTGGATTTTCAATACTAATGTTGTATATAGGTTGTACATGTTGCACCTATGATTTTTTGGGCATGCGGTGTTGTGTACATGTTTTCTATGCAATGTTGTGTATAGATGGTGTTGTGCACACGTTGGAAATGTCATGTTGTGTAAATATGGTGTTGTGTGCATGATGGATATGTGGTGATGTGTACATATTGTGCTTTGCGAATGTTTCATATGAAATTTTGTGTACATATGGCGTCCTGTGCATGTTGTAAATATGGTGCTATGTACATGTGGTGTTGTGTGTATGATTGTACATATGGTGTTTTATGCATGTGGTGCCATGTTTATGTTGTACATGGGGTGTTATGTGCAGGTGGTATTGTGTATATGCCATGCATGTGGTGTTGTGTACATGTTGTGCATGTGGTGTTGTGTAAACATTGTGCAGGTGGTGTTCTGTACACATTGTGAAAGTGGTGTAATATACAAGTGGTGCTATGTACATGTTGTGCAAATGGTGTTGTGTATAGGTGGTACTTTGTACATGTTGTACATTTGGTACATGTGGTACTATTGTACATGTGATATTGTGTGCATGTCATACATTTTGTGTTGTGCAGATGTGGTATTGTGTGCATGTTTTACATGTTTTTTTCTGTACGTTTGGTACTATGTATGTGCATTGTGTATTCGTGGTATCGTGACATGTGTATTAGTTGTGTTTTACTTTGTGTATGTATATGTATTGTGTTGTACACTGGATGTAAGTGTATGTATTTTCGTATGTTGTACACTAGATGTAGGTGTATGTAATGTGTTGTTTTGTACACTAGGTGTAGGTGTATGTGTTGTATTTCAGGTGTAGACACATGTATGTTATGGTGTTGTATTTTTTGTGTGGTTGTACGTGTGTGATACACACTATGCGTATGTTTACGTGGTTAAAGTGAAGGTACTGAGTGCTTTCCAGGTTTGGAATCCAATCTGGTTTGTGTAGAGAAAGTACATGATAAAGGCATAAGAAAAGGACCTGCTAGCACTCTGCAATTTATTTAGGATGAGGAGAGAAACTCAGACGTGAACACTAACCACTTACAAGCTTGAATCTAGCCCTTCCAACTTCAGAGAGGACTCTCTCTATCCAAATATTAAATTACTTATATCTTAGGCTAGGTATTTTGTTCAAAGGAATATAGGTTTTAAAGGTTTGATGGAAGGAAGGATGACAGATCCATTAGACATGGAGTCATTTATAAATGATTATTTCCTAATGATAGGATGAAGATAGGAGGGATATTATATAGGGGAAATATATGAAATATTGGTGGTGAAAGAAGATTAATTTTTTGTAGGGGGGTGAGTATCAAAAAGTGGAAAAAACACATAGAGCATCAAAATTGTAGATGAATTGTAGATGTTTCTTTAAGAAGAAAACATAGATTTCTTGGTAAACAAAATCATAAAACCTTTTCAATGAATTTTTTGATAAGTTCTGGTTCAACCAAACATGAATACATGCATTTAAGATATGTGAATAACATAAAGAAAACTTACAACATGAAATAAACACAACACCATCAAGAGCTAACACATGAATTTTTGTAAATAACACATTTGTCTTTCATTCACTGGAAAATCAAGAAAATAAAATATGAAAAATGTTCTATCTCCTTAAAAATGACCAACCAACCAACCTATTTCACACTGAAACTTACGAAAAAATATACAATTAGCTCATACCTCGACTCATGGGGTCTATCTCAACCATTTCCCCAAATATAGAATCACTTACATTAGATTTGGAACTTCCTACTAGGAATAGGGACCACATTTCTGGAAAATAGAGGTCAAATATTAACTCATATCTGTTGAACCATGATATTTTTTTAAAAAGTTAAGGAGGTTTTGTAGATGAGATTTTTATTGGGGGAAACCTTTCTCAAGTTTCAAAAATTCATCTACATATCCTCAGAATATGCACCCAAAGATAATTAATAAAAAAGGAAATAACAAAACTGAAAAATAGGTTGTAAAGATTCATTCAAATCTTCCAATATATGACACCCATGAAGAAACTGAAGTAGATTTTTTTTTTTAATTCATCTTGTGTTTGACAAAAATATATTTTAATTTTTCTCTAAATTATGCTTTAGACTTGATATTTATAAGATCATGACTAAAATTCACAGCTTGACCAAAATATATAAAATAACCAAATTGACTTTGATTACTATAGTATAGGACTCTAACATTGGCTCCAATGGGGATGACATCCTCCTTGTGAGGTGCTAAAGAACATCATAGACTAGTATACCGATCGATTGGGTTGTTCTCAATATTAAAACCTAAAAATTGATTTCTCCTGTGATCTACAACTCTATTAAATCAACATATATTCAACTGATATTGTAATATTCTAAAATAAAATACTTGAATCTATTCTACAAATTGTGGAAACCAATTATGATTTCACACCACATTAACAAGAAAGGGAAATGATTTTAATCGCACAACAAAAAGATGTATTTGGGGAAAGCCTCAACTAAAAACCTTGTTATCTGTATATTTCATTAAGTCAATAATATGAAACAATACAATGCTTCTCTAAGGCTTGAGAGCTCTCTGCACTATCTCTGACTGTCTCACTATGATATGAGCAGGTTTGGTCCGATACTTAACCATTTCCTATCCCTTCTCTGACCAACCTTGCTCATGCATTCCTGAGGGAATTGAGCCCCTATTAATTAGGAAATTCCCATAAATTTATTATTCAATTCATTCAAGGAATATTTATGACCTCATGCATGACCTGTACAATTTTCTAATTACAAAAATGATAATCTACTTACCTTTAACTCCAATATCAACTGGGTCACACTAAGAACTGACTTGCAACAACTATTTATAGTGAATTATAATTTATTTAATTGGTCACTGCATGTGAAGTAAATAAATTTTAATTCACTTGACCTATCACTAGCTCATCCATAAATTATAAATAGTTAAACTGATTTTAACTCAGATAATTAATTTAAACAGCTACACCTTAAAATAAACTGCAAATGGACACCCAAAAACTTAGAGTGAACTCTACATGCCTCCAGTTTGACCCCCAACTTGAATTTACTGAGCTAAATAGGTCTTCCTGATTCCATTAACTCCTACATGTTGTCATGTGATGTGGAATTACATTTTCCTTCTAATTTAATTCAGGGGAAATTAAATTAGAAGCCCTCATTGTTGCCAATTTCAACAAAAACCACCTTATTTTGTAACAAAATCCATTGAAACATGGATCACTATACAAAATGAAAATCACAAATGCACACTCCAAACTGAAAATGAATGTTCAAAAGTACCAATATGGAAAAACAAACTGCTGGAAAATGTCACATTGCTAGAAAAATATGTTAAAAAAAAACCTAAAAAAACACGTGTTGAAAGAGATGCTCAAACCATGGAGCTTATTCAAATTTATATCTACACTAAACATCTGAATAACCTACTCATTCAAGTGATACGAAATTTCAAGTGGATCCAGGCAAGGTGATGGCCACTCACTCGAATGTTGCTCACACCCTCCATAGGAAGACATAAAATGATACATAATGGAAACTTAAATTCTAGATGAAACCAAAACACATGCTCTATAAACAACACAAAATCTGAATTCACCGATGATTCAAATAGGCTAGCAAAAAAATCTTGAAGAATATGCAAAGTCATCTCTTCTTGATGAACAAAAAAAATAAGAGAAGATTCATATATTACTATTGGTTGTTCTAAGTTTTCACTTTCAAAATCACTCTCAAATGTATCAATAGACGGTTTGTTTTGAATTTCAAAGGAGTGAAGAGAAACAAGTTCTTTCACATGATCCTCCTCCATATGTAAGAAGCTACCAACAAGGACTAGTTCACTGCCTAAATTTTCCATGCAAACAATTTCAAATATCTCATTTTCATATAATTTTTCATGAGACAAAAATTCAGTAGAGGAATGACCCGAAGGAAAATTTGAAATTATCTTCATCCTTTTTTTGGTCACATGAAAACTTACAATATTTCTACAAATCATCATTAAAATCAAGGGACGTAACATGGATTTCACCATGCAAATCTGATTGGTTTTCAGTAAAGGAAGAAAACATTGTTTGTTGGAAATGTTATTGTGTATCAAGGTTTATAAACTCTACTAATTCTTCTTCCTAATGTTGAAAATTATTCTCATGAAAGGCCTCTATCATCTCATCATCCATAAATACATCGTATTCATAAAAAAATTCCAAATTCTGAATGAAATTCTAATAATGATCACAACAATTTTGAACTAGTAGCGAAGACGGATAAGATCCTTTATAATTTTCAAAAAATGTTGTATGAAAATTATTTACATAACATCAACTAGAAGTTGGTAATTGTTCATAACATGGTATTTACTTTCCTTCCAGAGTGGCCATGAACATCTTCATGGCATTCAAATTTAAGCTTCCGTGAATGCATATGAAATCTGATAATATTTTAAGCAACATCATCACCATTCTCATATTTGAAATTTGGAAAATATGATTGTCAATCTACATGAGGCATGTGATTCAGAAAACCTAGAATGTAATCTTGATTCATGGGAGCATACCTTGCAGATATAGAACTCATCTTCGACTTGTGGAGTCGCCAGGGTTAGTTGGAATTTTAGATCTCTTTGAAAATGGATTTTCCCAGTGACTAATGCACAAACTTCTCATGTCTCATCATTGTTCACCATTAGTAGTCAAATATGAAACTTGATGGTTATTTCTCGGGGATGATGGAACCTTTCCCTCCCCGGAAATTATGCCACTATGTTAGCACTCCGAAATTTCTCTAGGTTGAGGAGATAAAGTCATAGGTAACCACTAACCACTTAGAATATGAAATCTATCTCTTCCAACTTTATAGAGGACTCTCTATGTCTAAATATTCAATTACCTAGACCTTAAGCTAGGTATGTTGTTCAGAGGAATACAGGTTTTAAATGTTTGATGGCAGGAAGAAAGATGGATCCATTGGGCATGGAGTCATGTTGAATTTCCATCACCTTGGTTCTAGGTTAGATTATTAAAATAATTGATGCTACCAAACCAAGAATCTCAACGATACTAATTTTCACATCGCAATATAAACAACAATAAATCACATATGCATATAATATATACAACTTTTTACAATTTTCAACCCAACTTCATTATATTAACAACATATAATACAAAAGTACATGGCTCCTTTACGAGGGATAATGGCCATCATACACCCACTAATACAAGATGCAAAATAATATAATTTGATCATTTGGCTATAGGATGCTCTCACAACTTCTCTCGATTGTATCCTATACCTACCCAGTCCTTCAACTCCTGGTCTAAAGCTCCCACCTCTATCAATGCTCCAAGTCCATCTTGGCACTGACTCTTAGCTATAAAATCTACTCTCTAGTCATCCCTTCATCCATCAAGGTAAAAATACATTGAGACTCTTGTTAGACCCCTAATTTCCTCTATTTTTACCATTTTCCCCTCCCTAAATCATAACCATTTACCTCAGTTTTACCTCTTTTATACATCCTCATCTTGCAACAGTCTAAGCAGGGTGACATATTTCGTATAAACTTTATTTTTCATATTTTTAATTCAAATTAGCATTTCTTAATTATTTATTACATTATTTCTTACTTTTAATCACTATTTGTAACTTATCGATATCTCCTATGTTTATTTGGTTGTTAGAGTACTTACCGTGACTGCTGATCCTAGTGCAGGATTGGATCTTGCACCGTTGTTAGCACAACAAATCCTTGCAGAAAATCCAAACCTCCTCGATCACCACCTCATCTTGAGCCGCTTCAGCCACGACAGTAGAGTGATTCAAAGGAAACCGAGACCCATCCGTGAAGGGTGAAAGCTGGTTAGATACGACCAGTTCTGCTAACTGCCTATTTTGAAGACTGAAAAGCTAAACTCTATTTTTTTATGTAATCAGTTAAATGATCTATTTTGGCCTTTGGCCAAAGGTCTATATAATGTAAAGTGTAAATAGGACTAGGAAAGGAAGGTTTTTTATCATAGACGAGAACAGAAACACACCCAAGAGGTAGTAGCAGGTCGTTGTATTTTGTTATCGCCAAAATCTGGGTTGGACAATGCCTTAATGTATGTACTTGCCTCAGTGAATTAATAAAAGGAGCTTTGCCTCATGTTTTGAAAAATTATGTTTCTATATTGAGTTGATGAATTAATTAAAGTATTGAGAAGCATTTCTACTTAAAAGGGAAACATGTTGGTTTGCTAGGGCCCAGCCAACCCAACACGTTTACCCCATTTCTTGTTTCTTGTAATTTGTGTTTACATTGTCAAGTGTGATTCAATCTTAAGCACATGTATTCCTGTCTGAGTACAAGCGGATCCATTGTGTGAAGTAGATAACTTTCCTTTTCCTGCAATTTCTATTCTTACACTTGATTTCAGATTGGTTTTTCTCAACCTAGTCCAAGCAGGAGAAATAAACCTGCACCAGTGCACGTTGGTGTGAAATATCTTTTTCTGCAACTCTGCTTGATTGGTTTTGCTGCCTGGTCCAAGTAGGAGAAATGAACCTCTGCCAGTGCATGTTGGTGTGATGTAGTAAACTTTCTTAATTTAACTTCTTGCAACCCTCTTTCTTTCATTAAATTCTTATGACAGGATAAATATATACATTGATTGTTTCTTTATTTCCTCATTCTGAAACATTCATTTTCATGTGTGAAATTTGATTTAACAGTATAATAACACTGAAATAATTAAACACTCATTTAAATAATTAAATTCTAAGTGCAGGAAGCTTTGATCCAGTGCAAGAACTAGTTTCTTGCCACGGGATCCGGGTGCTTTGAACCTGGAAAAGTTCAAGCCCTTGCATGAAATAAAAAATCCTTTAGTAAAGACACTATTTATACCTTCTGCATAAATATTTGTTCCTGCACTAGTGCAAGTAGACTGCGGTAGTGCGGGACAGATTAGTGCAAGAAGGAAATATCTAAAGGAGCAGATTTAAGGGCCCATATGATGAGACTGCTAAGTGTCTCTATTGAACAAAAACACATACTCAGTAGTTAAACAATAATCAACTGGAGTGATTGCCTTTTATTTTGTATTCCCTCTTGCAAATGCATTCTTTCTTGTTCCAGTCTTAGATTATTTTTTGATGGTACAAGTTGCCTTTCTTTTCTCTTTTTAATTTGATTCTGCAATATTTCCTTTAAAGAAAGTAGGGATTTACATTAGGAATATTCATACCATCTCTTGCATTGCCTGTGCTTTGTCTCTAAGTTTACGAATCCCTCGGGTTGACAAATTAAGTGTTGAAAAGTTTTCTTAAGTGTAATTCTTGCACCCAACATTTTGGTGTCATTGCTAGGGAAGCGATTTGATTTGGTAAGAATTTTCTGATTATACAATAGAGGTAACTTTTCCATTATTTTTGCAGTATTGTTTGGAAAAGCTTCTTTGAAGGAATTTTACTGGTGTTAATTGATTTCTGACAGCATTTTTACTAGAATTTGTTTGTTATTTTTTCTTTCTTTTTTTCTCTTTGAAATGAATGCCTAGGAAAGGTAAGGGTTTGAAGCCCACTAAGGGCCAAAATAATTCTGAAAACAATTTTCATATTGGGTATCCTTATGTAAGCAGGAAGCCTAATCCAATTCAAACCCATCACGCAAGAACAATCCACCTGGATTCTAGTAACAACAGCTCAGGTGTGGATCAGCCTGTCGAGAGTAGTACAAGTAAAAGGGAAACAATGGTGGACCAAAAATATTATTTGGAAGGGACTAGTGACAACCAGGTAAGTGAAGAACAATCCACTTTTGTGTTTCCAATTGTGGATCCTAATACTGTGGCGCAAATGAAGAATATTCCACCATCATCTCTCCCTCATTTCCATGGTAAAGTTCATGAAGATCCTGACTCTTTTCTATTCGATTTTGATATTCTGTGTAGAAGTTATGATTATTCAACTGATGCTGAGAAGTTAAGATTATTTCATGTTACTCTCAAGGACTCAGCTTTACGCTGGTTGATGGGGTTGGGAGGAAACACTATAACCTCTTGGGATCAGATGAAGAGGGTGTTTTTGTCTAAATATCAAGAATATTGCAAAACTCAGGACATGCAGCATGAAAATTTTACAATCATACAGGATGAGGATGAAACTCTTGAAGATTACTTAGAAAGATTCCTGTATATTTTACAAAGGTAAAAACTTAAGTTTGATCCCAGTAATATTAGAACCTTGTTCTTAAGAGGACTTACTAATAATGCTAGAAATAATTTGAATCTGTTAGGACAAGGTGATATTTCTCAGCAAACTTTTGAACAAATTTGTGAATTATGCAGGAAATTTTCAAGAGATCAATATAGATTTGGTAAAGGAACTCGAAACAGAAATAGAAAAAGTGAATCTACTGATGCTATGATTATTGGACTAGAAAATAAAATAGAAAACATGAAAATTTATATAATGAATACTGTTACCAAACAGTTAGACTCTTTAAAATTCCAGCGAAAAATTATGAAGGAGCAAGAGTCATTATGTATTTTCTGTCCTAAATGTAGAGACAAGAATCCTCCTAAAGAGTGTCCTCTTAATTTGAAAGAAACTAATAAGTGTGCCATTTGTGCAGAAGACTATGTCACAAAAAAATGTTCCTCTATACCTAGACTTAAAGCTGTATTTACAGGGGATCAACCTGAAGTTGAATACTTGTATGCTATGGGAGCAAGAAGGAATTGGCCTTAGGTAGGTGTAGGTATGGCTCCTAAATTTTCTCCACACTATTTTGGTTATAATTCACATGCATATTATTATTCTAACAATAATCAGCAGTGGCAGTATGGGAATCATTATCAGCATGGGAAACCTTCTCAACCATGGCAACAAGGTTGGAAACGGCCAACCCATTTTACATATCCCCACCAGCCACCCATGCAATCATATCTGTTATAGGTCAAAATACCTCCTCATCAACTCAGAGGAGAATAAAAATATGGAAGGAATACAAAGACCTAAATTAAACCTATTTCTACCAAGGTAACGCCTCTATTTAACAAAACAAGAGCATTATAATGCATCAGAGAAGTGAATGTGCCGCGTTAGTGGCTAGGGAAACGCTTTGTTTACACTAGAGGGCAGCGTTACCCATGTTTTGAGTTTGAAATGGGAAAAACCCGCGGAGAATGATTTTAATCTCCGGCTTTCCCTCACGAGAGATTTAGTTCACAAAGGAAACTTCAAAGCACCAATTCATTATTGGTCACTGCCATAAAAGACTGAACTCCCAAGGAGGCAAAAGCATAGATATTAAAGAAACATCTTATTTTTTTCTATTCCAAACTAGTGGAAAGAGAAAGGCAACAATGGCTTTCTCTCTCTCCTATAAAAAGGAGCTGAAGGCTCTTAGTTGAGGGTCGAAGGATTGCTAATGTTCTGAATACTTGTGAAGTAGAGAATAGTGTTATAGTGTGAAGGCCAAGAGTCAAAGAGTTTCCTAGAGACCTTGTTGACTAAGACTTCACTACTTGAGGGATAGAGAGATTGGAAGGCTGAGGAGGGCTTGGTACAACCAACGGTTGTAATCCTCCTCCTTTTAAAATCAATAGAACTGTATCTGTTTTGTCCATTCGATGCTTAATATTGTCATTATTGTTTGAATATTTACATAGTATGATATGAATGGCTCAGATGAGTATAATTTAGATGTTCATTGTATATTGACTTAATTGATAGGATATATGTTGTGTTAGAAATTACACGAGTGCTTTGATTTATTGCAAGACTAAGATTTGGAGCCGGTGAAGAAAGACTATTGCTTCGCTGCGTAGTGCTCTCCAAGGGACTCTGAGATCGTCAAAGAGGTAATTTTCTTTCGCATTCCATCAAGTTGTTTTAAGTTAATATGAACATGTATATGCCATATTTGTGAACTGTACAGCTAATCTTATTATCTGCCTCGGGCACCAGAAAGCCCTGAGAGGGATATACGATAACCAACAACCCAAGAATTTTACCCTATAGCAAAATTGGCGACTCCACTGGGGAAATTCCCCATAGTTTCCAGACTATTTCTTTCCTCCTTTCTTCTCTCCTCTGTTCACAGATCCTTCCGACTAGTACTTATGCCCAGTAGACATTTCAAAAGCTCGCAGAGTTCAATCCTGTTTCGGTTTGACCATCTGAAGGATTTTTCCCTGGCTAATGCTACCCCTGTAGGTTTTCCAGTGCGTTATAATGCTGACTCTGCTTAAATACAGTGCGTTAGTCTTTGGATTAACGTTGTCTTTACTCAGAGACAGTGCGTTACTTAGCCAAAACCTACTGTTCACTACTGTGATTGTGTTTTAGCTGCAGAATTTTTGGCCATCAGTATATCTCCTTGACTGGATCCCTGTGCTTTTTTACTAAGCTGGCATTTATGTTTGTTCGATCTTGTTTGAAAAGTTAGTGTTAAAAGAATTTACTTTTTAGAGAAGAATTTTTTTTTTTAGTTTTTTCTGCATCTAGCTGAATTAATTCTGAAATTTTTAGTTCATAGACTGTTAAGAAAAGGTAGATAGAAGTCTGAATCTTTAAATTCAAACTGTGTTATTTGAATGTTAGTGCATGGATGTTGAAAATAAACCTCTCCTTGTAGAAATACTCTTCATCGAAATAAACATTTAGAGCATGTTTTGCATGGTTTCTTGAGTCAGAGTCTCATTACATTTCATCCATCCACTCCCCCTCCGCAAGACTAATAATCAAGTACACTAAGAATCAAACGATAATAAAATCGATCACATTACTCTTTTTTGAGCTCACACAAACAGTAGTTCAGGCTAGGATCTTGGGTTAGGAACAGTGAGAAAATCACTCAAGATCTCAAAACTTGAAACTAGAGTCATTAACGAGAAAAATCCTACTGCACTTATATTATCGGGACCGTTCCTTTATCGGAGCTCAGCGTGAGACAACACTTGGGTGCACAAGAAGGTAGCCCGCCTTCGACTGCATCCGGTGGGTGTGTTATTGTTACGCAGCAATTTGTCACCGTCCCTGAAATTCCCCATCCCACACATTGGAGGGCTTATTCCATGACCTGTGAGCAGTGACATGATCTGAAAACACTTTCATGGCTTTCCCCTAGACATGGACTTTTATTCCCTTGAAGACATCTCCTTCTGAAAAACCCTAAAATTAGCCTTTTCATCCTTGGCACGACTAGCCAGTGTTATACCCACGCCAATGGGGGAAATACTCCAAAGAGGGTGCGCCAATTGGCGCTCTGTCTCAGAGTCGCACTCACACCAGGCTTAATAAAGGGTGTTTTTAAAAAATAAATGGCGGAAGATTGACTCCAACCAACTCCTGAACTGGTCTCTAAATTGAGTTGGGACGTTTGGCTCCGGATTTCCATGTAGAGGGAGTAGTTTGCCACCTCTTATAGAAGATTCCTTGAGGATAGGGCCAATCCCATGATTGTAGGGATCCAAAATTCTCTTCCACCATCTATATAAGCTTTCCATTTTCCTTTGCAAGCTAGTCTCCAAGAGTCTCCAAGAATCTCTAAGAGCCTTCAGAATGCTGCAAGAGCTTTGATAGTCTTCATAATGCCAAATCCATAGCAAGGAGATTGAATATCGAAGAGAGAGGCTTGTCCCCATTCCCAACAAGCTTTACTGAGACGTATTCCGCTGACAACCCGTTGAAGGAAGGTTCAACGTCAGAGCCTGGTTGTATTTTCCTTTGTATGAATTAATGATAAGTGACTATTGGTTATGGTTCCACTCGTATTGTTCATTATGATCATGAGTTGTGTCTTCTCTGACTGATACATAATTGCATATATCAGGTTTTACGCTTGTGTTTGTGGTGTTTCTTGTGTGTGCAGGTGTTCGATCGCAACGAGCGAGAGGATTGTGATCTGCTGGAGCAAGGAAACGGGAACGCCATCTTCTCTACGAACAACAACATTGGACTTGAGGTAAGCCTTCTTCGCAAGTTGGTTTATTGTAATTAGGAACTTGCACCTTAGCATGATACGATTGTTGCTAGACCCGATCTAGGCTAGTAGGAATCACCTCTGTCCGTAGAGGGGATTTACCTCTACAACAAATTAGCGACTCCGCTGGGGATGTTAGCTTGTTGTTTGCTTTATAAACTACAGACGGAGCCTGAAGTTAGCCATATAGCCTTCAAAACGCTCTTGCTCTGCATTAGTGAAGTAGATCAATGCTGCTTCAGTCAATCTCCGGTTTAGTTTATGAACTGAACAATTGGAATATTGCCTTGTCTTTCGGTCGATTCTTGACTTTGCTTTCTTGATCAGCTCTTTTGGCTGGCTCTTTTCGTGAGTTTGGTTTTTGGTTTAAGCTCCACCATCACTGGTCTACTTCTTGGATTGCTTATTTTTTATTTTTCCTTAGTAAACTCGACTGGTGTGCTTTTCAGTGTGACAGTCGCGCCCACTAGCGCATGTTGTCAGTGTATTACTCACGCCAATTCCATTCTGGCGCTAGTTTCAGCCTTACAGTCGTGCCAATCCTGTAAGGTATTAGGGTTTACTGTGTTTTGAGCCTTCTGATACTGATCTGGGTGTTTGGTCTTGTTTTTTCGACTGCTTAAGTGTTTTGGGGCCTTGTTTGACTGATTGTAACCTTCTTCCTTTGGTTGTTTGCCCATTTCTATCGATTTTACATTTTAGCCCTAGGGCATCTAGGTGCTATTGTGCATCGAGCCTCCCTTGGGAGTTTTTGGTTTCTGTCTGTTCAGTTAGCTTTGTGATTTATTCTTTGCACTCGTTTGCTGGTTGTCTATCGTTTTATTGCGTTATTTGAGTGATCGACTTCTTCTTCATTCGAATTCCGCTGTCTCATTTTGGGCCTAGATTACATGGTTCAATTAAGTCTTTGGGTGCCTTTTGATTTGAGGGACTTTTTATCGATTTGAGATCTGATTGTAGGCTTGCATTGAGTGGAATTTGATTGTTTTTCTCTTTTTCTTTTGCTTCTCAGTTGCTTGTCTCATTATTTTTCATCTTGTTTAGTTCTCTTGCTCTTAAACATTGAAAATACAAAAAATTTCTTTTGCGTTGAATTAGTTGGTGTGAATTAGATCTTTTCGGTGTTATTAGTGATTAGTAACTTTGAACGAAAAGCTTTTAGTTTCCATTAGCTTCATTAGAGATATCATTGGTTGTTGTCTTATCATTTTGTTGTTGTGTGAAAAGCTCTTAACTCTCCTATAACTCGCTTTCATCGAATGAAATGATATACTGTAGCATGTAGTGTGCATTTAGGAGATTTTGAGACATTACATTCGCTAGGGCCTGAAAACTGAAACATAATTGAAGATAAACATTAAAATTCATTCAATTTACACTAAGGCAACATTGAAACATTAACGAAATATTTAGAAGTCTAGGCTAGAGACGTGTTCCGGCGTCTTTAAACCTAGTAGCTGTCGTTCGCCTCTTGGCTTTAGACAGCGCTAGTACGGACTTGTGCTCCCCATACCATCGCGTATATAAAGGGAGACCCCACTAGGTTTCTATCCTTTATCCATAGGAATCTGAGTCTGCCACCCTATACCCATGATACACCGGACATAGCATTCGGGGAGATTTCCTGCATGTATGTTAAGTCCTTGGTTGATTTCTCTTTCATTTTGAAACCAAGGTGTATATTGCAGTTCACGGTTATTTTGTACACCCTTTGCCTAGCATTCCTGAGTAGTCATTTTGATCTTTTCTGACTCTTTAAATTTGAAAGGATCATCAAGCACTTGTCCTTTCAGACTTGTTTCAAAACTGAAAGAGATAGAGTCACCTTTTACTCGTTTCTTGACTCTTAAAATATGAAACGGTAGAGTTTTGTTTCAATTTCATAAAAATTAACTGCCCACGAAATATTCCTGGTTAAAGTTAGTTTCCTTAGGGTGTTGTGTTGAGTTGTTTCTAATGGAAACTTTTCCAGAGTTCACCAAAAAAGGAATCCCCTCCGATGGGAATCCTGGTCCTTTTCCTCCTTTTGGAAATTTTGGTGCTCCTTACATGGCAATGTTGTCCCTTCCTAGGTTAACTGTTGGGTTGCCTATTTGGTTTTTTTCAACCTTTGTGGTCCCGAATGTCCCGGCTACTGTTCAACCGTCTCCTTCACCTAAACAACATCATGTTTATTACAAGGCGAACCTCTCCCCTTCTTCGCCTGTTTCTGCATCCTCCTCTTCTACTTCGCCTGGTGAAAGTTTGGATTCGAGTAACCAGGTGGCTAAGAAGAAGAAGAAGAAGACAAAGAAGAAGAAGTCCGATAAGAGAGAGGCTAAAGCTGTAGCTACTGCTTCTAAAGAACCCCCTCTTAGTAAACCTTCCAACCCTCCACGGAAATTCAAGTTCCCTTGCATGTTGTGCACGGGAGACCATCTCCTTCGAGATTGCCCTGGCATTCCCAAGGTGCTTGAAGAATGGTCCAACGGTCGTCCGCCATTGTCTTTAGCTTCCAGGAGTCAGGTTGGGGGCACGTCTTCAGCTAGTGCTGGTAAGGCTCCTAAGAAGTAGGGTAAGCTCACCAATCCCTGTAAGTTGTGTGAAGGGCACCATGCCATTCACCTTTGTCTGTATATGGATGAAGCCAAGCAAGTTTTGGACAACTCGGCTGTTTCTACACCGTGCCTTTTGGTTGGTTACAAAAAACTTTCTTTGAGTCCTCCACCAGCTGATCCTATGATTGGTCAAGAGTCATCCTTGGTCGATCCCACTCCCTCGGAAATTCAAATTCAGGAATCCATCCCCAACCAACCTTTGGTCGTGGGATCGATTGAGTTGGTCCCATCAGTAGTGCACTAGGTCTTTTCCATTGAGAGTGGATCTCACATCCCTCAAGTTCTTCTTGTTTCTTCAGATTCCTCGGACTTGGAGAAATATTCTCCTGTCCCCATACCTCAAGAAGATGCTCCTCTACCTCCCATGATTGAGGCCCTGGAGGATACTCCTCCCACCTTCGAGATGGAGGTTGTGGAGGATGCTCCTTCTTCTTTCGTAACACCAAGGGAAGACCATCTTGGTTCGATGGTAGCCCATCCAAGTAGTTTGGTCGCTTCGTTTGATTGGAGTCGATTTGCAGGATACCGCCTTTCGTCTTATGTGCCTTTCGAGGTAACGGTAAAGGCTTTTAGTTTGGTCGTACCCAACACCATTATAGACGAAGGCACGTCTGTTAGTGTTTTATCCTCAACTATCTGGCAAGATTTTGGCTCACCGCTGCTTGCGTCTATTACACAGAATCTGTTGGCATTTAATAGAAGAATGAGTCAACCATTAGGGATCCTTCCAAGGTTACCTGTTACTTTGGGAGGTAAAACCGTCCATATGGACATGATGGTTATTCCAGGCCCCTTGGATTTCAATCTGCTTTTGGTGCGCGATTACACCCATGCCATGGGAGCGCTTGTCTCCTCCCTTTTTCGTGTGGCCTGTTTTCCACATGAAGGACGGATCGTAACCATTGATTAGCTTTCGTTCTTTGGTCCCGATGTGGAAACTGGCCCGTCATCATCCCTTCTTAGTTTTTATCCACCCGTTATATCTGCCCCACCGCAGCTCAACTATGTGGCTACCTACCCTGTTCCTGTACCCATTGATAGTGCCATTGTGCATTAGGTGCTGGGGGCATTGGGTCCTGACTTCCAGGATTTTTTCCTTCCATCAGGAGTGGAACTCTTGGAAGTGATGACTCCTTGTTCATTATGATGAGGTCATCGGAGAAAAGTTCCTTGTCTTGTTTCAAGCTCCTTAAAAAATAAAACAAGGTTGCAGAGCATAGTTCATTTTCTTGTGTCAAGCTCCTTAAAAAATGAAACAAGCTAGTTGGAGCAGAGTTCCTTGTCTTGTGTCAAGCTCCTTAAAAAATGAAACAAGGTTGTCAGAGCAGAGTTCCTTGTCTTGTGCCAAGTACCTTAAACCATGAAACAAGGTGTCCTGAGGATAGTTTTTTTAATGTGTCAACCTCGTTAAAATAATGAAACATGTTCTTGTTCAATTCGAGTCTTTGATAAGTTCTCATAAAATCCCAGTCGAGTCTTTCTTAGATCTCGTAACTTGAACCTTCACTCCCTCCATCTGTTTACTCAGGTGCATGGACTGAAGCTTGGGGGGCATGTACCTCGAATTGAGTCACCATGCTGGGGGCATGCTTACTTTTTCAAGCATAGTTTGTTTCCATTTCAAGCTTGTGTAAAAATGAAACCGATTTCAAGCATAGTTTATCTTTGTTCCAAGCTTGTGTGAAAATGAAACCAACCTCAAGCAGAGTTTCCTAATTTCAAGCTTGTGTAAAAATGAAACCTTTCCCATTTTACCTCTTGTGATTGCCTTTTTATTAGCCTGTCTTTGCCAGATGAGCCTTGGTTTTCTCACTCCATCGTCACTATCTGCTTGGCCGATCATATGCCTTCACTTGGTTTTTTTACCCGTTCCTGAGGAACCGTTGTGATGAGTGGTCTTGTTAGCCAGCCTCTCAACCTTTACTTGTTCTGAGCAGTTCCACCATTACCAGAACCCGTAGCTACCCTTTATACCACTCGTTCCTTCAGGAGGATTCATCTTTCAGCTCTTTTCTGACTTTCTAAATATGAAAACATTTTCGAGCCCCTTGTTGTTTTGATCTCGTTAAAGTGGACACGAAACAACATCTACCCAGTATATGTTTACCCCTTTTTTGGGCTGGGATAGATTATTTACGAAAAACGAATACCCTAGCCTATCGTGACTAGGAGGTTTTCTCAGACATAGTTTTCTACCTTTTCGGATCTGAGGAACTATTTACGAAAAGAGACTATTGGATTTTAATTTTCTGTTGTCTTTTCAAACTCTTTAAACCTGAAAAGATGCTGAGTTCTCCCTTTGTAAGACTCGTTAAACATAAATGACATCGGAAATTGTCAATCATGACGTTATTCGAGTTTCTCCTTCCTAGGGCTCGTTAAATGTACTAGGATGGATTCGTCCAAAGGATGAACTTATATGACAAGTGTTTGGTCAATTTAGTGTGTCCTAAATTGCTAACATAAATTATCAACCAGGGATTCGTAAGCTGACGAAGTGTGGCGCACTATATGTGCAAGATAACCTATCTCTTACTTTTTGTCATTTTTGGATTTTTATTGATCTTGGTTGGTTTCCTAATGTGAGATGGAAATTCTAAAAGACAAGTATGGAGACAAATATTCAAGACAATGATGTCCTTCTAATGGTTTTCCAAACTTCAAAAGAATTTTAAAACACACAATGAAAAAATTAATTCCTAAAAGAAAATGAAAATTGCATCACTATTCTAATCAAGCAAACAGTGAACTATTGATCATGAAACTCATTATCCTTGCTGCTGTCTAAACACAAAAGAAATTGTACTCAAAGAAAAGATTGCAAGTAAAGTAAAACTAAAATCAAATTACATCAACTCATATTCTGACCCCTCACCATTAGTCTAGCTATGGCTTTCGGAGGTAATCATAAACAACTTGAGCAATCTGATATCTAATTTATAGAAAAAGAAACTAATATCAAACTACACACTCATACTTCAATCCCTCACCATTAGTCCAGCTATGGATTTCGGAGGTAACTGAAAATGACATGAGCAATTTAATATATCTAACTTGCAGAAAAGTAAACTAATATCAAACTACACACTCATACTTTAATCCCTCGCCATTAGTCCAGCTATGGCTTTCGGAGGTAACTGAAAATGACATGAGAAATTTAATATATCTAACTTGTAGAAAATAAACTAATATCAAACTACACACTCATACTTTAATCCCTCACCATTAGTCTCGCTATGGCTTTCGGAGGTAACTGATAATGAAATGAGCAATTTAATATCTAACTTGCAGAAAAATAAACTAACATCAAACTACACATTCATACTGCAATCCCTCACCATTAGTCTCGCTATGGCTTTCGGAGGTAACTGATAATGAAATGAGTAGCTTAATATCTAATCTAACTAGTAAAGCAAATGTTCAGAAATACAGGAGAGGTAAGCAGTCTTGGAATTAAAAAACTAAAAAATCAGCAGAAGGACAATATTGATTCCATGTCATTAGTCATAAAAAGATGTGCAAATGCCCGGGCTACCATGAAAAATTATGCTAAAAGCTATGATTTCAGAAAGCAATCTAAGTAAGGAAATATGACAAAACAGAATTGAAAGCAACTTATCTAGAAAACATGTAAAAGCCTCCTTGGATAGCAGGGGCCCTCTGCTACCAATTTGGTGTAGTCCTTAGCTCCTTGAAATTGTAATCAAAACAGCATCAAAGAACTGAATTTCTCTATTAAAAAGAACCCACAAATCTACATCCCATTCCATCTTGAACTTTGTTACAAAAGACTTCTCTACTACTTTTTCATTACTTCCTCATTACCTATGATAGGATAAAGCTTCTCCTATTTATACAAAATATGAGGAGTCATCTCATTAATGGGAGTCCATGAATCTCTCCCTCCATTTCTAGAGTTAGAATCAAAATAGGAAATGATAAGACACATGTCTTTCTAGAGTTTCAATACAACTTGAGGAATGAGACACATATCCTCTTAGAGTTTCAATACAACAAGGAAGTGAGACACATATCCTCTTGATCCCATAATCTTCTCCAACCAAATTCGAATTTGGCTTTAGAGTGCCACATAAGGGTCTTCTAGAAGTCTCCTTTTGACCTACACATGTCATAAAACTCATAACACATATATAGATATATGAAACTATGTTAATTTTCTAGTTTCTAATCATAAATTCACTTAAAATACATAAAATAAATAACTTTTGGAAAACAAGGATCCTAACCCATATATTTATGAAAATGGTTACTTGATGTAGGGTTTTAGGTCAAATGGCTATGAAATAAGAGCTAAATGGTTATGACATAATGGAAATATGTATGAATATGGAGAACACTTTTGAGACTCAACATACCCCCAACTGAAGTTGTTGCATGTCCTCATGCAACTATTGCAATGATTCATTTGTCCATGAGTTGATCTTTTATGAGTTTTGACTCATATAGATTCATTCCAAACTTTGCTTCTTGATATTTTCCTTTTTGGCAAAGTATAATACATTTAATTGCAACATTTTTTTTATTTTTTTTTTCAATGGTTGGTTCTTGTGTAACAATGCTTTATTTTCTTTGTTGCATCAAAGTTCATGAAAACATTTAGAATCAATTACTTCATCAATGAATTGATCATTTGCATAGCATATAATCTTTTGGATCATGTTGCAACAATAGTTGGTTGGGAAGTATATGTGTATGGAAATGAAATGAAAATGTGTGATAGTGTATGACATGTGGATATGAAATGATGTCCCTCCCCCCCAACTAAAGATATGACAATGTGAAAAAGGGAGTGAGGAATTTTTCCAAAGTTACAATTTTAGCATTCTAATGAATTACATGACTAAAAATTAAAAAACAACATACTTTCACTTACCTTAAATGTGGATGAGTTGTGCATGGGTGGTGGCTACAAAATTCTGATCATATTCTTCTTCAAGTGGCTGAACAAGAGGAGTCATGGATAAAGAGATAAGATGACTTTTTATTGCTTCTACTAAAACTTGTTGAATCTGCTCCAAAATGCTGAAAATAATAGTCTTCATGTCTTCAAAACTCATTGGCACAATTCCTATTATGTGAAAAGATGTTCTGATGTCGAACATAGTAGGAAATTGTTGACTTAGTGGCCATTAATGGATGCCACTAGTCAACACGAGAACTCTCACCATTGATGACAATGAGAGTCAAGATGCCCAAACACATCTTGCTAGGTACGAATGATTTTGCTAATGTCGAGTCACCTAGAAGATCTGACGAACAAGAGACATTAATGTATTCCCATTGTTTGTCAGCATGAGAACTTGCCATTAAGGCATGCAAGCCTCAAGGTGTTTTACAAAGAACTTAGACTCAAAGGACTATAGACTCAATAGTTTGCATTGAAGCAGGGCTTATTTGGGGAATGAAAATGACAAGAAATGAAAGATGAAAATGGAAGATGGCAATGGAAAGTAGAAATAGCAATGGGAAATAAGCATGTGAATGAGCCTCTTGCTTTTATTTGTGGGTTATGTATGGACAAAAAGAAATGGAAAGTGGATGTGAATGTAAATGGAAAATATGAAGTGAAATGAGGTGAATGGTTTATTATGAGGTATGGATGTGATGGAGACAATAGTATCTGAAAGTTTTTCAAATGTTTAGATCTGATTTTGCATCAGCATATTTCCTCTTTGTTGCTGATCATCCTCTTATGAAACAAATTGGTCTCTTAAAGAGACACCATTCTCTTGTAGTCATTTGTCCTTCCTCCTAGAACCTGCAAAAAAAACTAATACTTCTTCTGCAATGGAATGTAAGATTATCAAAGGAGAGAGGTGATCAATCTCTCTAGTTATTATATTTACACACAAAACTAAGAATTTGTATTAATGAAACAAGTTATCAAAGGAAAAATCAAAAGAATTTATACATGTTTTGGAATTAGTGCCTCAAGTTGAATGTAGCTTCTTTTCAGCAATTTATTTCATTATTTGCCATTTCAAACTCTAATGATGAATTTTTCATTGTGTAGATCTTGTTGAGACCTTTCCAATGATACTTGAATCATCAAAATCTAATTTTGTATGAGAAAGTTAGGTTGATTTGAACAATGAGGTTTTTCGGCTGCGAAATTAGAGAACAGCTGCGGAATTGGACTTTAGCTGCAGAATGTCGACGGTTTCTGTAGCTAAAAATCTTGAATAAAAAGTTAGCCATTCATCTTTCATCATCAGTCCAAAATTAATGAATACCTTCAGAAAAATGAGCAAATAACTTATTCATTTCATTGATTCAAAATTATTGATTTTTTTTTTTTTTTTAATTTAAATATTATATATGTTACATTTAAAAAAATATATATATACATATATAATTTAAACAAAACAATTTATTAAATAAGAAAATTAAAAATAAAAACTAAAAACAAGAATGCCATTCTCCTATTGTATACAAGCGAACCCCAGAACACCATTACTTCCCACAAAAATATCCTTTGCTCAAACTCTAAAAGAACAATGCATATGATTCACAAGCATTGCAGTGTAGCTTCCAGTGATTCTTTAATGCATGGTAGGATGGAGGATGCAGGGCATACTGGTGTCTTTGATGGACTTATCCTTATAGGCAAAGATCTCACAATTGCACCACTACAGTTCAATGCAAGTATGACACTTTCAGCCATTACAAATTCAACAAATGCGATATGAGTGGAATGAACATGATCTCCAAACAGTCTCAGGTGAATCATAAACATCTAGAATCCACGTTGCTCAAGGTTGATAGAATTTGTTTTCAACTTGGATTCTTCTTCCTGGAGATCAGGAAACCGAATTATGGGTGAAATCAAGCAAAATGCCATTCAAACTCTCCACTGTGCAAACAGAAAACCGTTTTTCCTCACGCGGCAGGCAAAAATGGCCTTCAAAGAACCGCAAAATTCTCCCAGACCGCCACGAATTTCGTAAAACGATTTCTGGGTTATCTAATTGACCAAGTTGGCGAAACAACCCATGTTTTATTTTTTCTAAATTCATCTCCGTTTGGCCAAATAATGCTTTCAAAGTTTGACGTTTTTCTCTGTTTTGCGTTTTTCTGTTTGTGAATAATTTTTAACAAGATTCTTAATCCTTTCTGGATCGGAGTACTCAAGCTTGTCTTCAGTGTTTAAATGTAGAGTAATGCTCGTTCCTCTTGGAATCAATCTATCAGAACCAGCTTCCTTGCTATCCCTCAATGCTTTCAAAAAAATTTAGCGATTCCACTCTAAGCTATAGTTCCCAAGCAATCCACCAGTTCTTCTTTTGTCATCTCAATACCAGTATCGATCAAGGTAATTATTCCATTCTCCTTCTCTGCCCTGATACGAATCTCTAATTCACCTCCATTACCAAGAAGACTTGAATCTGTCACGCTTAAGATGCGCAATTTATCCAGTGCATCACTAGCATTACTGACTAACTCACAGAGGAATACTTCCTTGTGGATGTACAAGCTGTGTACTATCAAATCCAAAAGGCGACTAAACTCTGCTTGATACTCATGTTTTTTTTTTAACGGATTAGTCTGTTGTTTCCTGTTGTGCTACTGTGGTTTCATACCTAGCAATGTCCGGTATTGTTTGCGTTATCTTCAAGTTTGAAGTAGCAGAAAAATCAGCTGTCTGCTCATGGTTTAGTAATCTTGATTTCTAGTGCGACATAACTCCAAAGAGGTAAATGGCTGTGAAAGGCAGTGGGTTGTTTCGTTTTATTTATTTATTTTTATTATTTTTATTTTTTATTTGTTTTGTTAGTAAAACTACATGTTATATTTTTAAAAATTAAAAATACTCATATATGTTTTACTAAACAAAATGATTTATTGATTTTTTTTTTATTTGTTTTTGTTAATAAAATTACACATGTTGCATTTTCAAAAATGAAAAATATACATATGTATTTTACTAAACAAAACAATTTATTCAATTTTTTTTATTTTTTTTTTAAATGATTTGTTATTAAAATTATATATATATATATTTTCAAAAATAAAAATATACATATATATCTTAGTAACAAAACAATTTAAATTTTTTATTATTATTTTTTTTATTTTTTATTTTCATTTTTTTTAATTGATTTGTTTAATAAAATTATGTATGTTATATTTAAAAAAATTTAAAAATACACATATATATTTATTAAACAAAACAATTTATTGAAATCAAAGTTTTTCATGAAAACAAATTATTTTTTTTTTTTAATTGTTGAATCAATTGAAATGATGAAGTTTTATTGTCTCCTCTTTTTTTTTTCTTTTTCACATAACAATTCTTTTTTTGATCCTCCAGATCACACGAAGTGCAGGAGGAGAGCATACTCAAGAATTATTAATTTTTTTTACATAACAATCATTTTTTTGATCCTCCAGATCACACAAAGTGCAGGAGGAGAGCATACTTAAGAATTATTAATTTTTTTTTTTTAAATGTAAGAAATAAGACTACCTAGTTACACTTCCCCGGCAACGGCGCCAAAATGTTTGGTCAATTTAGTGTGTCCTAAATTGTTAACATAAATTATCAACCAGGGATTCGTAAGTTGACGAAGTGTGGCGCACTATATGTGCAAGATAACCTATCTCTTACTTTTTGTTGTTTTTGGATTTTTATGAAATTCTAAAAGACAAGTATGGAGACAAATATTCAAGACAATGATGTCCTTCTAATGGTTTTCCAAACTTCAAAATAATTTTAAAACACACAATGACAAAATTAATTCCTAAAAGGAAATGAAAATTGCATCACTATTCTAATCAAGCAAACAGTGAACTGTTGATCATGAAACTCATTATCGTTGCTGCTGTCTAAACACAAAAGAAACTGTACTCAAAGAAAATATTGCAAGTAAAGTAAAACTAAAATCAAATTACATCAACTCATATTCTGACCCCTCACCATTAGTCTAGCTATGGCTTTCGGAGGTAATCATAAACAACTTGAGCAATCTGATATCTAATTTGCAGAAAAAGAAACTAGTATCAAACTACACACTCATACTTCAATCCCTCACCATTAGTCCAGCTATGGCTTTCGGAGGTAACTGAAAATGACATGAGCAATTTAATATATCTAACTTGCATAAAGTAAACTAATATCAAACTACACACTCATACTTCAATCCCTCACCATTAGTCCAGCTATGGCTTTCGGAGGTAACTGAAAATGACATAAGCAATTTAATATATCTAACTTGCAGAAAAGTAAACTAATATCAAACTACACACTCATACTTCAATCCCTCACCATTAGTCCAGCTATGGCTTTCGGAGGTAACTGAAAATGACATGAGAAATTTAATATATCTAACTTGCATAAAAGTAAACTAATATCAAACTACACACTCATACTTCAATCCCTCACCATTAGTCTAGCTATGGCTTTCGGAGGTAACTGAAAATGACATGAGAAATTTAATATTTAATCTAATTACTAAAGCAAATGTGCAAGACTGAAATAAAAAAACAGTGCTGGAATTAAACAAAAACTAAGAAAAGTAAATTAGCAGAAGGACAAGATGGATTCCATGTCATTAGTCATTATAAAACTATGTGCAAATGCCCGGGCTGCCATGAAAAATTATGCTAAAAGCTATGATTTCAGAAAGCAATCTAAGTAAGGAAATATGACAAAACAAAATTGAAAGCAACTTATCTAGAAAACATGTAAAAGCATCCTTGGATTTCAGGGGCCCTCTGCTACCAATTTGGTGAAGTCCTTCAGCTCCTTAAAGTTGTAATAAAAACAGCATCAAAGAATTGAATTTCTCTATTAAAAAGAACTCACAAATCTACATCCCATTCCATCTTGAACTTTGTTACAAAATACTTCTCTACTACTTTTTCAGTACTTCCTCATTACTTCCTCATTACCTATGATAGGAGAAAGCTTCTCCTATTTATACAAAATATGAGGAGTCATCTCATTAATGGGATTCCATGAATCTCTCCCTCCATTTCTAGAGTTACAATCAAAATAAGAAATGATAAGACACATGTCTTTCTAGAGTTTCAACAAAACTTGAGGAATGAGACACATATCCTCTTAGAGTTTCAATACAACAAGGAAGTGAGACACATATCCTCTTGATCCCATAATCTTCTCCAACCAAATTCGAATTTGGCTTTAGAGTGCCACATAAGGGTCTTCTAGAAGTCTCCTTTTGACCTACACATGTCACAAAACTCATAACACATATATACATATATGAAACTATGTTAATTTTCTAGTTTCTAATCATAAATTCACTTAAAATACATAAAATAAATAACTTTGGAAAACAAGGATCCTAACCCATATATTTATGAAAATGGTTACTTGATGTAGGGTTTTAGGTCAAATGGCTATGAAATAAGAGCTAAATGGTTATGACATAATGGAAATATGTATGAATATGGAGAACACTTTTGAGACTCAACAACAAGCATATGGTATCCTCTTCAACCTTGTGTAAAATAAGGAGGTACTCGCCAGAAATGGTGGGGAAAAATGGAACCAAAATTGTTGTCCTGTCGGCAGTATGTCACTCTTGAACATGGCACTTGTCTGAATTCGTGTTAGGTTGGGGATATCTCATCTCATTTTTCCACTTGCCTTCGTGGCTTTGTGTAATCCCTTTTGACCTCTCATCTGCTCTTTGCCTTGTCATCATAACCTCTGATCTTTTGATGTCAAATACTACCAAACTCACTATCGTGCCGCCATATGTTCAAGAGAAGTTGACCTCTGCAAATTTCAACTTTCCTCTAATTCTCGCCTAATCTTGATTAAAAAAAACATTATACTCCTATGTCTCGCGTCGATGATGTGGGAAACACTATGGCCCACCTTTGATCAAGGTCACTTCCTGTCGACTTCAGCTCATTATCCAGGAAGTTGATCCAAATACTCCCTTCCGGTACCTTGGAGCCTGCATGCCTCAATGGTAGGTTCCTCGCATTCGACATGAGGTTTTCATCATTGGCCTCTAATTGAGTGATTCTACAGGTGTTCGACGCCAGCTCACTGATTCACATGCCGTAGATTGTACCCATAGTACCTTGAGAACCATTGTCATTATTGGTGGTACCTCTCGCGTCTGTTAACAGCTTTCATCATTGGCTGGTAATCAGGCGATGTTCTTGCATGTTCGACTTCAGCTCACTTATTCGCATGCCTGAACTTGTACTTTGTTCGGATCGAGATGGAGCGCAAGACCCTGGATTTTGTCTGTTGGAATCCAAGCTGTGATTTTTTGGATTATTATGATTGGTTACATGACTCACTGATTGGATGGCTGCGACCATACCTCAGATATGGATTCTTGTATACTCTGCTATGGATGGATGCGACCATGCCACATATATCATGTATTTGAGATATCATTTGTACTTCTCTACACAGGTTTTCTGACAACGGTGTTTTCGGTTGGACACGTTCTCGTAAAGCACTTCACCACTCTCTCTCTTTCGGGCCTCATGCTTTAGGGGGCATCTGTTACACAGCAATTTGTCACCGTCCCTGCAATTCCCCGTCCTGCACATTGGAGGGCTTATTCCGTGACCTATGAGTAGTGACATGATCTGAAAACACTTTCATGGCATTCCCCTAGACATGGAATTTCATTCCCATGAAGACATCTCCTTTTGAAAAACCCTAAAAATAGCCTTTTCATCCTTGGCGCGACTAGCCAGTGTTATACCCGCGCCAATGGGGGAAATCTTCCAAAGAGGGCGTGCCAATTGGCGCTCTGTCTTAGAGTCGTACTCGTGCCAGGCTTAATAAAGGGTGTTTTTAAAAAATAAATGGTGGAAGATTGACTCCAAACAACTCCTGAACTAGTCTCTAAATTGAGTTGGGACGTTTGGCTCTGCATTTCCATGTAGAGGGAGTAGTTTGCCACCTCTCATGGAAGCTTCCTTGAGGATAGGGCCAATCCCATGATTGTAGGGATCCCAACTCCTCTTCCAACATCTATATAAGCTTGCGATTTTCCTTTGCAAGCTAGTCTCCAAGAGTCTCCAAGAATCTCCAGGAGCCTTCAGAATGCTGCAAGAGCTTTGATAGTCTTCATAGTGCCAAATCCATAGCAAGGAGATTGACGATCGAATAGAGAGGCTTTTCCCCATTCCCGACAAGCTTTACTGAGACGTATTCCGCTGACGACCCGCCGAAGGAAGGTTCAACGTCAGAGCCTGGTTATATTTTCCTTTGTATGAATTAATGATAGGCGACTATTGGTTATGGTTCCACTCGTATTGTTAATTATGATCATGAGTTGTGTCTTCTCTGACTGATACATAATTGCATATATCGAGTTTTACGCTTGTGTTTGTCATGTTTCTTGTGTGTGCAAGTGTTCGATCGCAGCGAGCGTGAGGATTGTGATCTGCTGGAGCAAGGAAACGGGAACGCCATCTTCTCTACGAAAAATAGCGTTGGACTTGAGGTAGGCCTTCTTCGCAAGTTGGTTTATTGTAATTAGGAACTTCCGCCTTAGCGTGATACGATTGTTGCTAGACCTGATCTCGGCTAGTAGGGATCGCCTTTGTCCGCAGAGGGGATTTACCTCTACAACAGTTATATATTGGGGTTCCCTTCGGGGATGTCAAAACTAGATCGAGGATCTAGGTATTCTTCCCATATAGCACACTATCCTTGACCGTGGACCCCCCTGATGATGTCTGTGATTTGAGGTATCTTTAGTGGCCATACTTTTTAGGGACTTACACAAGGTGACTGGGACGGGCTTTCCTGGTACTTGAAACAGATGGACCCACTCTGTCTTCAGTCTTTATGAGGGTACTCGTCTTCACGAGAGTGCTTACACCTATCGTCTAAGGTTTGGGTGAAGCTCTAGAGTGACCGTAACTGTACTTTAGACCAACCTTATCTGTATACTATCGTGATACTAGATTTCATCACCAGCAAATGGTAGTACTCAGACAGGGCACCCTATTCTGGCTGCTTGCTGATTGATTTTAGAGAGTACTTTTTTCTTTTTTAGGTGTGTGGTTACTATCATTGAGACCTCATAATACATTACAACTTATTAAAAAATTTTAAAATTAAACTGGTCACCATGGCGTCCTCCGACCCATGTCGTCTGTCCCGACGACAGCAAGGTCTACCTCCTCTCACTATTGAGGAAGAACTGAACCTTGGTGAACTCGTGCCTTCTATGGAAGAGCAGTCTCCTCTGACTAATCTTGATTTTCACATAGCCTCATATCATCTGGAATTTCCAGAGGACCCTTTCATTAAAGGGGTTGTACCTCATTACAACCCTCCACTCACTGATCCGTCGAGGCCTGTGATAATTCAGATTCCACCACGCCAATATATGTCTTCAGCCGCACAAACATCCATTTCACCACCAGCATCCACTGTGTCTATGCCAATGGAAACCATCCCATGTTCGCCACCATCCTCCCCGCCGGTGGTTAGTTCTATGCCATCACTGGGTAACCCCAGTAGTCAACATATACCTACTTCCAACCCTACGGTCATCACAACTGTCAATAGCTTATCGAATCCTTCGACATCTACTTCTACCGCAACCACGTTGGGACCCACGATAGCTCCTCCCACGAGTATGACTACTTCGGTGCCTTTTAGCAACCCTTTCGGTTGGAACCCTATGCTAAGTTCACACCCCTTGGCCACTATACCAGGGGCAGTGTTACCAGCACGCAGGTAGCAGGGAACATTTCACTTCCCCTGCAATCCTTAGGACAAATGGGACAACCTATTGTCAATAATTTTCCCTTAAGTGGTGCAAATATAGGTGTAGGTTCTATGTCGTTGCCAAAATATGCAAGTAGTAGCATGCCTCCAGGTAACTCTATTGCATCCATTTGGACTAACCAACCCTAACCTCCATATGGAATGGGAGGGCACTTTTATACTGGGGGCAACCAACCGGTTGCCCCGCAATACAATATGCCCTATGGACAGCAACAGTATGTCCTTACTCCTCCACCTATAGGAAGTTTTTATCAAAGTCCCACTTATCCTCCTAGTAACACGTTGATGGGTGGACCCTATGGTCTAAGTATTCATCCCATACTGCCTTGGTTAGATTCGGGGGCAAATCCACAATTTCCATTTCTGGCCGCTTTGGACATTCCCGATATCCATAAACTGACTAACGACCCCATCAATCACAACCCGCTTTGGCCTCCAGTACCGCATAAGATTCCTTCTGACATCCTGAAGTTCGACGGGAAACAAGGGGACAACCCAGCCGCAAACATCACTACCTTTCATCTATGGCCTATATCTAATTCCATGGTGGATGATAGTGTCCGGCTTTGATTGTTTCCCGCACCCTTACAGGCAATGCCGCCGAGTGGTACATTAAATTTCCACACGCCGCCATCAATACTTTTGGCGCTTTAGCGACGGAGTTCCTAAAGAACTTCCAATTACCAATTAGATTTGAAACTAGAATGGAATTTTTAACCTTGCTGCGCCAAGACACCGCCACCCACATCTCCGATCATATTCATGAATGGAGACGTAGGAGGAGGCTAGTCAAAGCGCCAATCCCGACTCATCTCTTAGCCAATTGGTTTTGCAAGTCTCTTTTACCCCACATATCTAAAGACATTGGCATTTCTAGTGCGCTTACAGAAGATCAATGTGTTCGTCGTGCGCAGCATTTTTATTTAATATATTCACAATCCGGCACGCTATACGATCTACTCCCCCATGCCCCTGGTAACCCAAATCCTCTGGCCACTCAGAAAACCGGAGCACATGTCGACGGTCTCGTTAGCACAATCTCCGGTGTGGCCACAAATCAGTCTTGGGGGAAAACCTCCCAGCCATCTTCAGCTGCCACCGCCCCTCACCAAACGACTACTCTTCCTACCGCTGAGGTGAATTTTGTGCAAACCTCACAAAAACCTACCATGAAAAATAAGAAGAACAATAAAAAGACATCTTCTTCGGAAGAGCAGTCAGATAATCAGAATAACTCTAATCAGAAAAACGTTTCCAAAAATGACAAAGGGAAGGATAAACCCATGAAATTTCCTTGCAAGATCTGTGCGGAGGACCGCTTGACATACAAATGTCCTCGGCTGCAGGAATGCACCGATTTTATTGCCAACAAGGATTCTGGGCAAACACCTGTCGTTCTTCATAATCCTTTCCCAAATCAACAGCAGCAAAATCAACACATGGTTGACAATCTGCCACAACCCCATCAACGGGGCAATGGTGGTTCACATCCTTCCGGTGAAGGACCATCTTCCATTTATGGCATTGAGAGTGTTGAACTTCAAACTCGAGCCAAGCTTTATGGAAATCCTACCATAGATGCTCAAGAACCTGGAACTAGTTAAAATCCACTTCAACCCAACGATCTGTATATCGAACGGCCTACTGTTGAACCCGTGATTCGTCCCCCCAAAGGGACACTTTGACGCACGACTCATAACACCTCTGCATGTGCTGCCCAAAACTAGAACATTGTAGAAGATTTGGCACAGGCACTGTCAGCCATGTTTGCTCTCGAAGTATTACAAACCTGTCCAGCGCAAAGGAAAGCCTTGCTTTTGGCCATTGGTGGAATAGACCTCCAGGATTCCATGCTAGCTATCTTTGATATGGAAAAGGCTAAACCTCGCCTCTCACACCAACTCGCATTCCAGGTGCAGGTTGTGTCAAAAGGGAGACCAATCCATCGCACTGTCATAGACGAAAGTGCATCGACCTGCGTTATGTCACAAGCTTGCTGGCTCGCTTTAGGTTCTCCAACCCTCACCCCACCATCGAATTCCCTCAAAGCTTTTGATGGAAACACGTTCCTCCCAAAAGGATACCTGGCTAGCTTTCCCATCACTCTGAGTGGGAAAACAGTAAACGTGGACATTGAAGTCGTAGAGCACCATCTAGACTATAATCTATTGCTTGGTCACAGTTGGTCTTATGTCATGACTACCATTATGTCTTCGGTCTTCCTACTCATCCTATTTCCATTGGATGGGAAAATATTCACAGTAGATCAGCTATCCTTCTGCACCCCTGATTATGCCACGTTAACAAGTAGCACTATACCCCTAATAGGAGCCTTCCCTGACTCTTACGTCAGTATTGGTACCGGTCTTCTGAAGGCATCTTCCCTACTGGGTTGTTTTCCTCTCCCGCCGCCACAGATCCCAAACACGGTTGCAATGATATCCCCCACTTTGGATGGCTCTATCGACCCATGGATCATCCCGGTACCTTCAGACATTAACTCCTATGGAGATCAGATGCTGCTTTCACCAGCCAAATTGGCTTATCAAGCCATCCACACCGCATCTGAACCCTCCACTGATATGGTTTCGACCAAAGGTACAAACCTCCCTCCCGTCACAGTTCTCTCTAAGGATCTCCTCAATGAAGTCTGTCCTACAAATGAAGCTATTCGAGAGATCATGTCATTAGAAGAACGATCTTGGGAAGAGTTTCACCATCACGCTTCGATGAATGACTCAGACGCGATACAAACTGAAATCCCATTTTTTGACCCACCTGAGATGGTTCCGTCCGCTTACACGACTGTTGAAACTATCGAGTCGGAAGGGAACATGGGTAATCTTTCTAAGACAATTCTCATTGATATCTCGGTCAAAATGCGTATCGTGGAAAATATTCAGATTGGAGAAGCTTGCAATCCTGAGGAAATTGCGCACTTCACATCCATTTTCAAAGAATTCCGCAATGTGTTTGCTTGGACTCACAAGAATATTCCTGACATAGACCCTTCTATTGACGAGAAAGAGATCAAGAAATTTCGAGCATTATTTTTATGGTATATTTATTGCTTGTTAATCCAAAAAACCTCGACTCCTCTTCTTCGGGCTCATTAAACTTACACGAAGAAGCTTCGAGCGTTCTTTTTACAGTATTTTTCTTGCTCGTTAATCCGAAAAACCTCGAGTTCCCTTCTTCAGACTCGTTAAACTTATATGAAGTTGATATCGAGCGTTCTTTTTACGGTATTTTTCTTGCTTGTTAATTCGAAAAACCTCGAGTTCCCTTCTTCGGACTCGTTAAACTTATATGAAGTTGATATCGAGCGTTCTTTTTGTATGGTCTTTTTATTGCTTGTTAATCTAAAAAACCTAGAGTTTTCCTCTTCAGACTCGTTAAAAATATGAAGAAGCACTGAGCTTTCTTTTTAGGAATCTTTTTCTCGCTCATAAAACTGAAAAAACCCCGAGTTGCCTTTGTCGGACTCGTTAAACTACCACGACAGAAATTAAGGAGCCATTCTTTTCTCTTTTTCAAAGCTCTTTGAACTGAAAAAGTAACCGAGTTTTCTCCGCGTGACTCGTTTGAATTTCATGGAGGGCACCGAGTTTTTCTTTGTCCGACTCATTAAAATTTCACAAAGAGTATTGAGCTTACTCTGTCTCCTCATACTCATAACAAAATGAGGTGGACGTCCATCGAACATAGATTTCTCACTTTTCCGGATTCAATGGACTAACTCACGGAAAATGAACTTTTTCGGGCTTAGAATTATCCCTTTGTCATGCCCGGTTATCAAGACATGAAAAAGGTACCCCAATGGAGTTGTCTTTTATGATATTTTTTAGACTCTATAAATATGAAAAATTCACCGAGTTTGCTCGTCTGGACTCGTTAAACCTAATCAGACGGGGCGTGGATTTGTCTTTTATGATATTTTTTAGACTCTCTAAACATGAAAAACTCACCGAGTTTACTCTTCTGGACTCATTAAACCTAATCAGACGGGGCACAGAGTTATCTTTTATGACATTTTTCAGACTCTCTAAACATGAAAAATTCACCGAGTTTACTCGTCTGGACTCGTTAAACCTAATCAGACGGGGCACAGAGTTGTCTTTTTTGACATTTTTCAGACTCTCTAAACATGAAAAATTCACCGAGTTTACTTGTCTGGACTCATTAAACCTAATCAGACGGGGCACATAGTTGTCTTTTCTGACATTTTTCAGACTCTCTAAATATGAAAAATTCACCGAGTTTACTCGTCTGGACTTTTTAAACTTAATCAGATGGAGAAAAATTTGGACAAAATGGATACTATCTCTGTTACATTTCAGAAAAGGTTGATTTGGCAGCAAAATTCTTGAACATGGCACTTCCCAGAAAACTCTTTCGCAGTTAGCCGAACCCTACCATCTATGAGTATAAGCCTTCATTTTCCAGTGTCCTTGCACCGGTAAAATCCTAACACACTCATTGGTGTTCATCAAGCTTCAGCTGCCTAGTACCCTACTAGAGTGCCTTCTATTGTTCAAGCAGATCTTACTATCTACTGCTCCTGTTATCAACCAAACCGCTCATTATGCCAGAAATTATTTGTCGTCTGACATCCCCATTTCCTCCTCATTATCTCGAATCATAAACAACATCAGTTGGTTTCCATTTCATGTTGACTGATGTAGGACACCTCAATGCCTACCTTTCAACAGATCTCTTCCTATTGGCTTCAACATCTTATCTAGGAAGCTGCTCAAGAAACCCATCAGTACCCGGATACTTGCAGACATCAGTGGTAGGTAGTCTTGTGTTTGATTAGGGGTCTTCATCATTGGCTCCTGGTCGAATTATTCTACGAGTGTTAGAATTCAACTCATTTTATTCACACTCGCTAGATTGTACTGTGCATCTTCGGGACCATCATCATTATCGGTGGCCACCTTCGCGTCTGTTAACATTTTTCATTATCGACTGGTAATCAGATGGTTTTCAACATGTTCGATGACAACTGCTTCATTCACATGTTGAGAAATATGCAATTTAAGTGAATTGGCAGTCAAGACCTTGGGGCAAAGGCTACATCATTAAAGTTGTGTTTCCTTCCCCAAGTTGAGATATTGTTTATGGAGACAGCTTCTTCAGTCTGATCCTGTTATGATAGACACTTCCACATTGTACTTATCGGTGGACAAATTCTTCATATCTCTATTCTAGAGAAATCATGGTTTTTAAGCTACTAAGCATGGGAATGCCCGACTCAAAGCAGATACTATATTTTCTGACATATGTTGTTGTTTCAGGTTTTCCTCAGTCATTCAATCTCTTTATCTCTACAAAAATTATAAAGTATTTCAGCCATCGTCTTCGTCTCTGACCTCAAAATTTAGGGGGCATCTGTTACAGGTCAAAGTACCTCCTCATCAGCTCAGAGGAGAAGACAAATATGGAAGGAATACAAAGACCTAAATTAAACCTATTTCTGCCAAGGTAACGCCTCTATATAACAAAACAAGAGAGTTATAATGCATCATAGAAGTGAATGTGCCGCGTTAGTGGCTAGGGAAACACTCTGTTTACACTAGAGGGCAACGTTACCCGTGTTTTGAGTTTGAAATGGGAAAAACCTGCGAAGAATGATTTGAATCTCCGACTTTCCCTCACAAGAGAGTCAGTTCACAAAGGAAACTACAAAGCACCAATTCATTATTGGTCACTGCCATAAAAGACTGAACTCCCAAGGAGGAAAAAGCATAGAGATTAAAAAAACATCTTAGTTTTTTCTATTCCAAACTATTGGAAAGAGAAAGGCAACAATGGCTTTCTCCCTCTCCTATAAAAAGGAGCTGAAGGCTCTTAGTTGAGGGTCAAAGGATTGCTAATGTTCTGAATACTTGTGAAGTAGAGAATAGTGTTATAGTGTGAAGGCCAAGAGTCAAAGAGGTTCCTAGAGAGCTTCTTGACTAAGACTTCACTACTTGAGGGATAGAGAGATTAGAAGGCTGCAGAGGGCTTGGTACAACCGACGGTTGTAATCCTCCTTATTTTAAAATCAATAGAACTGTATCTGTTTTGTCCATTCGATGCTTAATATTGTAATTATTGTTTGAATATTTACATAGTATGATATGAATGGCTCAGATGAGTATAATTTAGATGTTCATTGTATATTGAATTAATTGATAGGATACATGTTGTGTTAGAAATTACACGAGTTCTTTGATTGATTACAGGATTAAGATTTGGAGCCGGTGAAGAAAGACTCTTGCTTTGCTGCCTAGTGCTCTCCAAAGGACTCTCAGATCATCAAAGAGGTAATTTTCTATCACATTTCGTCAAGTTGTTTTAAGTTAATATGAACATGTATATTCCATATTTGTGAACTGTATAGCTAATCTTACTATCTCCCTCGGGCACTGGAAAGCCCTGAGAGGGATATACGATAACCAAAAACCAAAGCATTTTACCCTATAGCAATATCCATCTACGCATACACCTTATTCAATGCCTCAACTTCTGAGTCAATCTACTCCACCATTGCCTTTACCTCCACCCTTTCAACCTCCTCATTTTCCTGCTCAACCTATGCCCAAACCTAACAATAATAAAGCAGCGCAAATGATCTATGTAACAAACCCACCTTTACCATTCGAATACCAGTCTATTCCATTTGGGGTTCATGATATTAAATTGAGATCAAGAAGGGTTGTAACCTTAGAAAATTAGAAGCAACCTAGGGTGATTGTTGAAGAGAAAGGAGAATAGGAAACTCTTAACCATTCTTCGAAAGATGTCACTAAGAAGCCTTTACCCTTTGAATCCTTGCCATCCTCTTCCAATCAGCCTCCCTTCCCAGAAAGGCTAGTAATGGAAAGGAGTGAGCCTATTTCTGAGACTAGTTTGGCATCTGAGCTTCGGAATATTTTCATTAAGATACCTTTGCTCCAAGCCATTAAAGAGATCCCCATTTGTACTAAGATAATTAAGAAACTTTGTCTCAAGAAAACTGGGAGGAAGAGACTGGAACCCCAAACCATTCAATTTGTTGGTAGGGCAACAGATTTGATGATGGGATGTGTGTCTATGGAAAAATATACTGATCCTGGAAACCCTGTTGTCTCAGTTCAGATTGGTAATTTCGTTGTCTCTAATTTTCTTATAGACCTGCGGGCAGCCATTAACGTCATGACTAAGAAAACCATGGATCAACTTCGGTTAACTCATCTTCTCCCTACTCCTACTGTGCTTGAATTGACAGATAGATCTAAAATTAAGCTAGGAGTATTGGATGATGTGATCATCTCATTAGATTCTTGGGAATACCCTGTTGATTTCATTGTGCTTTACCCAAAGAACCCAGTAAGAGGAAATCCCTTGATCTTGGGTTGACCATGGCTTGCTATAGCTGATGCATATATTGGATGTCATTCCAGTTATTCATATATTTCGCATGGATATTCTAGGAAGAAAGTTACCTTATATCCCCCTACCAGATCCATTCAGGACCTTAGAGATACTTTATGGTTGGATCAAAGCAGTGATGAGGAGACTCAGTCTATTTCCCTCATCCACCATTATATTGGGTCTTCACAAGAAGATGAGATTCAAGATTTCCTGAATAATCTAGACACTATGCCTAATTTTGAGCCATTGAGCCAAATTTTCAGTCTAGATTTTCAAGATAATACTGATTCTCATTCTTCTGTACCATTGCATTTGACCACTCCCTTGAGTACCCATGAGCCTGATACCACTCTTTTTGAGATTATCCCTAGTAATTCCTTGTATATTAGTTTAGATTTGGACTCATCTTAGTAGGAGAAGCTTCTGAATTTGTTGCAAAGCCATCTTAGTGCCTTTGCTTGGGGCTAGGAAGATATGAAGGGTATCCCTCCTGAAACTTGTGCACATCATATCTATATTCAGGAAGGAACCCGACCTATCTAAAAACCCCAAAGGCGAATGAATCCATCTCTAAGAGATATTGTGAAGGAATAAGTACAGAAACTCTTAGATGCCTGTTTTATCTATCCTATTTCTGACAGTCAGTGGGTCTCTCCATTAGTGCTAGTACCTAAGAAAGATGGAAGATGGTGTATTTGTATTGATTATCGAGAATTAAATAAATCCACTCTCAAATATTACTTCCCTCTCCCTTTCATTGACTAGGTGCTTGATACCCTTGCAGGAAAGAAATATTTTTCCTTTTTGGATGGCTTCAGTGGTTATAATTAGATACAGATTGCACCCGAAGATCAGGATAAAAATACTTTTACATGTCCATGGGGTACATTTTCTTATAAAGTGTTTCTCTTTAGTTTATGTAATTCCCTGGCTACCTTTCAAAGGACAGTCCTGGCTATTTTTGCTGATCTAGAATTTGTGGAAATTTATATGGATGAATTTTCTGTGTTTGGTGATTCTTCTCAGGAAGCTCTCAGAAATCTGGGGAAAGTACTTCTTCATTGTCAGGAAGCCCATCTTGCTTTGAGTGACAAGAAATGTAGATTAATGTGTGAAGCAGGAGTGGTACTTGGCCATTTTATTTCTGATAAAGGTATCCAGGTTGATCCAACAGAGATTGAAATCATTCTGCATCTTCCTGCACCCAAAACTCAAAGGGAAGTAAGAGGTTTTTTAGGATATGTTGGTTACTATAGAAGATTCATTAAAAAAATTTCTAAGATAGCTGCCCCTCTTTTCCGACTTCTAGCTAAGGATAGTGAATTTTCTTGGTCCATAGCTTGCCAACAGTCTTTTGAAACATCGAAGGAAAATTTGGTGTAGGCACCAGTTTTGCGAGGTCCTAACTGGTCCCTGCCTTTTCACATTTCCTCTGATGCTTCAGATTTGGCTATTGGTGCAACTTTAGGACAAGAGGAAAATAAGAAATCCTATGCTATTTATTATATTAGTAAGAATTTGTCTTTCGTTGAATTGAATTATACAGTTACAGAGAAAGAGTTTTTAGCTGTAATTTTTGCAATTAATAAGTTTAGGCACTATATTACAGTATATGAAGTGTTTTTACATGCTGATCATTCCGTGATTAAATATTTGATGAAAAAACCATTCACTAGCAGTAGAGTGACTAGGTGGTTTTCGTTGTTGCAGGAGTTCAATGTTACTATTGTTGATAGACCAGGGAAATCTAATGTTGTAGCAGATTTTCTTTCTAGATTAGATAATCCTGGTGAAGCAACTCCTGTTGATGATGATTTTCTAGATGAACATATTTTTGCTATGTGAAAAAATTCTCCGTGGTTTGCTGACATTGCTAATTACTTGGTTACTGGGAAAACACCGCCCCACTTGTCCGCTCGTGAAAAGTGGAATATTATTCAGAAAAGTGCTGCATATTCCTGGATTCGAGGAGATCTATTTTACACTGGTCCAAATCTGATTATCCGTAGATGTGTAAGAGAAGAGGAAGTGTTTAACATATTGAAATCTTCTCATGATGAACCTTGTAGAGGCCACTTCACTGATAAGCAGACTACATATAAAGTATTTCGTGCTGGTTACTTTTTGCCTTCCTTGTTTAAGGACGCCGAACAATACGTCAGGCGATGTGGTAGTTGTCAACAAATGGGCCAACCTAATCAAACTAGTGAAATGCCTTTATTCCCCCAAGTTATGATTGAGCCATTTGAAAAATGGGCTATTGATTTTATAGGGCCAATAAATCCAACATCATTAAGTAAAAATCATATTTTGGTTTGTATATATTTTGTTACAAAATGGGTAGAAGCTAAAGTTGTTTCCTTTGCTACAGAAAAAGTTGTCGTTGATTTTCTTTTTACTAAAATCCTTACTAGATTTGGTGTGCCTAGAGAAATTGTTTCTGACAATGGCCTGCAGTTTATTTCTAATATGGTACAGGGCGTGATGGAGCAATACAAGATCCGGCATAGAAAATCCACGCCGTATCACCCGCAAGAGAATGGCCAGGTGGAATCCACAAACAAATTGATCGAGTCCATTCTTACAAATACAGTAAACATGCATCGGAAAGTGGGTGTTTGGTCTCAATCTAGTCTCCTAAATTGAGCTCATTTAATTGTCAACCAGGGTTGGTAAACTGCTGAAGTGAAGTGTACTGTATGTACCTAGGTGCTTGTTTCTTAATGCGTTGTGTGTAGTGTTTTGTGATGTTTTTGGTCTTTTATGATGATTTATGAATGTTTTTAGTCTTTTTGGGAAATTTTATGTTCACAAGGAAAATGACTAGAAAGCTAGTAGAAGGAAGCTAATGATTAAAAACAGAGTGAAGCCTAGTTGGTTGATGACAAATGACAAATGCAATTGCAGATATTGAAACAGAATTAAATCCAAAGTATGACTAAGCAAAAACAAAGCTTGATAATGACTTTTAAGCAAATGATTCAAAGTATAAACTCAATTTGTCAAATTCTTTCATCAAAGGTGTTTGAGAGAGAGCTTGAGACATGGTCAACTAAGTATGCAAATCCTCCTAACTAAACAGTTAAACAACTAACTTATAATGATGCAACATTTTATCCTTTATTAGAGATTTGTTGAAGCATAATTGGAGTAAAACATTGATATCATCATAAGATCTTCTACTCTAAGTCTAGTTCCTAACTCTATTCTGCAACTCAGTTTTATAGCACTACACTTCACTCAAAGGTTATAGATTTTTGAAATAGTCTTTTGAGGAAATGTTTGTTTGTGAGATGATAAGGAAGTTGCAGAAGTATTTCAGGCCTTAAAATGATATTGCCTTCTGTTCATATGGTTATGAATCAATTATAGATTTTAGAACAAGAAGAGGTTTGTAAATAATGAAGGCTGTTTTGTTAAGTTTAACAACTGAAGTAATCTAATATGCAGTGAATGACAACTGAATGTGGAGTGCAAATGCAATGAGTTAAGCTAAAACTGAACTTAATATGTCACTAATCTAAAACAGTGCTGAACTAACAAGTCATTATCAAACTTAAAACAAAATAACTGAGCATGATTTAAATGCAATTAGACTCCGGAGTATTCTAACTAAGCTATCATGCATTATTATATGGAATCATACAGTCTGTTTGTCCATCATGATTGGTATTTTGGAAGAGTTTCTTAGAACAATCCTAACTGTACAATTCAGTGCAAATGCAAACATAAAGACTGAAAGCAATGAAAAACTAAGATATCATAGTTGTCTCCTACCCATCATTATGATATTTTGGAAGAGCTTTTTAAGAGAAAGAATAGCTATGGTACTTAGTGCAAACACACAACTGAAACGTTCAAGATCACAATCATGCTTAAGACATTATAAGGATTTTTTGGAAGAGTTTCTTCTTTTGGAAGAGTACTTAGCATAAGTATAACTGTGATGGTGAACAAAAGAGATTGAAATTAAATCCTACAATACTATAGCCATTTCCCATTCATTATCATGATCTTTTGGAAGAGCTTCTTCTTTTGGAAGAGTTTTTAGAATGAGTATAACTATAGTAGCTAATAAAAACAACTACGAATTCAACTTCAAAAACGTAAAGGCAGCTAGGATACTTATCTAAATTACGCAAATAAAACCGTGCAGGAGGTAGGGGCCCTCTACCACCAGACGAAATCTAACTCCAAATCAAATCAACGCTTTCAAAACAATACTGTCTGCTTCATTAAAGGAGAAATAACTTGAACAGAGCAATCTGCGTCTTCAAAAATGTAGCACAGAATCTAAGCAAAATCTGGAACAAAATCTAGCCTAGCTCTCGGTTTCCTACGTGTTTATATAACAAATGTACATAACAAGACTTGCAACAATTCCAGGATCATTGTCTTTCCTTATCGAAATCAAATTAGGACTCTTGAAGTGGCAACGTAAAAAGGAAAAGGACATCTGGACTAAGACAGTCCTATTAGAAGTCTGCCTTCCTAAATGTGTTCCCACGTACCAAAACCATATCCAGAATTCGGTTTTTCCTTCATGGTGAGCAACGAACAATGTAGACATGACGTGGAATATACCCATATGCGGTTTTTCTTGAGAGGCCACCTGGAACATACTCAAACGTGAAGACAGCTGCAGAATCGCCGGTTAGCTACGGAATGTCTGCATTCTGCAGCTAGTTCCGGTCAAAATGCATTACAATGACAAAAATCATAAAAATTTAGCAAGTCAGTCATGTTAATCATTCTAAAAGTAATTTTAACTAAATTCATTGATCAATTGGGTCTAGGATAGCAATGGAAAAAGGAAAATGAGGTAAAGTAAGATGAAAGAAAGCACAATCTTGAGGCTCAACATACCCCCACTGCTGACTTCTTGCATGTCCTCATGCAACTTATCCTATAAACTCGGAGGCTTCTGCAAGAACATCTAATCCTCTCCTTCTCCTTTGCCTGGAAGCTAAAGATCTTCTGGGTTTTCTGATGACAAGTTTGAACCTTAAGTTGGTAAGTGCCCTGATTAGCTTTTTGTTCCTCTTCTTCAACTTTTCATTAGCCTTTTCCACTTTGTCTATATGTAGAGATAAGGTTGAGTTCATATCAGTTTTGAGCTTGACTTGTTCCTTCAGAATTTCATTCTCATTTTTGATGTGTCTATTAAGTATTTCCAGCTCATACCTATCCCTTCTTAACACGTCTATTTTAGACAGTGGAGGACTAGGGGTTCTCTCTCTGCTCTCTGAAGCTTTCCTTTCCAAAGTTTCAACATAATCATAAACTTCTTGTTGAGCAGGGTCAATTTCAGGGGTTCCTTCATTAAAATCCTCTTCAACATCTTCTTCAATAGATGTTTCCTCATCTTCTATATTAATCACCCCTGTTTGTTTGATTTGAGTTTTCCTTAGTTTCCCCTTTATTCTATGGCTTCTTCTTGGCTGAGAAGACCCCTCTCCTTTCTCTGTGGCAGATTTCCTGATTACCTTCTCTTTCTTAAGTTGTCTCTTGATTTGAGTCAACTTCTCTGAGATGATTTCCTCACTACTTTCTTGGACTGTTTTTTCAATTTCAATTTTTGAAGCTCTCCATTTTCTACTTCTCCTTGTAGGCTGTGGTTCAGGTGAGGGTTCTTTTGGCTCTTTAAAATGATTTCTTATCAAGAAATTTTCCCAAGTATCATTTGTTTTGGCTAAATGATGTTCAATTAAAATCTTAACCAAGCCATGATGGTATAAAGTTGTCTCTAAAAATTGAACCCTTCTTTGAACACAGGAGGCCATCTTTTTCAAGCTTTGAAGCAAGAAATAGGGTAAGTTTAAGTCTTCCCCCAGAAAATGCATTATCAGTCTAATGTGGTAAACATAAAATGTGCGAATAAGTAGTATGTTTCTCCATTTATTTTTCAATGCAGAACTTGGAATTCCTTTCTTAAACACAGTGACATCCATACCTGGTGATTTTAGAATTTGCTTCCAGGATTCATTTTGGAATTCTCTATTTTTGAACCATCTCTCTCCATTTCTAAGCAATCCTATAGCTTCTGCAATGAAAACCTCATTGACTGTGAATTTGACATCTCCCACTTCAACTTCAGTTCCTTGAAATGATCTTGCAAATGTTTTAGTGACTTCTTTGTGGAAGCCATTAAATTTCTCCAAAAATTGTAGCCATCCTATCTGTTGCAACATTTCTTTACATTGAGGGTAGCCTTTTAGGTATTTTGTACCCACTGGTTCAGTTCTTACAATGAAACCCATAATTGCTTCTTCAATGTTCAGATTAATACTCTTTTCTACCCACTAAAACAATAAATTTCACCTTCGAATTGATATGCCTCTGATTCTTGGTGATAATGGCTTCAAACTTCGGACTGATATGCCTCTGGTTGACAGTGGCAAATGGCTTCAAGCTTCAAGCTAATATGCCTCTGGTTGATAATGAAATTTCGGACTGATATGCCTCTGGTTGACAGTGACAAATGGCTTCAAACTTCGGGCTGCTATATCTCTGTCTCTCGGTGATAAATGGCTTCAAATTCCACACTGCTATACCTCTGTCTCCCGGTGACAAATGACTTCAAATTCTACACTACTGTACATCTACGTTTACAGTGATAATGCTCAATCTCTGCCCACGGTGATAGTGCTTTGATATTCAAACTGATATACCCTTTTGCTCTGCTCACGGTGATAAGAATATCTCTGTTTGCGGAATGAAGTGCTGGCTACAGAATGGAGTGATGGAAGTAGTTACGGAATGAGTAAATGGAGTGAGGTGGAGGAAACGAATTAATGATTGAAAAGACGGCGGAGATTTTTACAACGGAAAAGAGAATCATCATTGAATGATTTGGTTAAGTGACGTGAAGAATTCAAACTCTTCAGCCATTTTAACCGCTTAAACGATGTCGGGTATGGAATTTGAAATGAGAGATTTTAATCCAAAGTTTGTGGAGGGTTTATTGGTCTTGATAAATAAAAATAATTAAAACAACCTTTTCGAACAATTCATAACTAAAACTATGCTAAACTTTATGAAATGCCATTATAATCTAAACTTGTTACCTCTGCTTTTCATTTGATTTTTGTAGTCTTTGTCTTCTTTGTTCTCCTTTGGAAGAGTCTTCATGGTCCTTCTTGATTTTTCTTATTCATGGATACACTGGATCATTTTGTTGCAATTCTAATGTCTGCTGACTAATGCCTTCAGGATTTGTAGCTGCGGAATGACTGTCTGGCTGCAGAAAGGCTGATCAGCTGCAGAATGTCTGTTAAGCTGCAGAATGTACCTGTAGAGCATTTTAATCATGGAATGGAGTGGTTTGGGATATAAGTGAGATGTTATATGGTATGAATGAAGATGGATGATGAGACATGATATATATGAAGTGGATGATGAAATGGAATGGATTCAGTTTATGAAATGGAGTGAAAGAACATAAGAACTGCCCTGTAATCCATGACATGTATTATTCATTTACAGTAAGACATCAGACTTTGAATTTTGACATGAAAATGGGGTGGATGGAGTATGGAATGAGATGAATGGTATATGGAATGAAGTGAATATGAATGAATGAATGAAATGGAGTATGGATGGATAAGTGAATGGAATGAAATGAAATGAGATGGATCATAAGCACTATGGATCTGAACTTATGATTTTGTAACAGCTGCTTGTAAAAACAAAATGGAAAAGTTAGAGTGTCAGAGAGACTCTGATTTTCACCCTATCTTTTCTGTATAAACATGCCAATCAATGATTGGTTTTCATGTTTATACGTTTATTTTTTATTTTTTATTTTTTTTAAAAAGAAATACTTCAAAAAATTTAATCAAGTTGATGAAGAAGAAGAATTCTTCTTCATTAACTTCACATCACTGCATTCTTGGAACTTCTTGAAAAATTCTTCTCTTGAGAGTGGTTTGTGATATAGCTTCAATCTATGACCATTCATAAGAAAAGTGACCTCTTCTACATCTATAGTTCTGATTTTTACTACCCCATTATCAAAAATTTCAACAATTTCATATGGCCCAAGCCAATGTGTCTGAAATTTACCTTGAAAATCCTTGAATTTTGAATCAAACAAGAGAGCCCAGTCACCTTATTTGAATTTCTTCTCTTTGATGTACTTGTCATGCCATCTAGCCCTTTGCTGTTGGACTAGACTTGTTTTCTGAACTGCATCTTGTCTGATCTCATCCAATTCATTGATTTGCTCCAGTCTATGCTTTTGTGCCTCCGTTAAATCAAGTCCTAGCTGAACTGCCATTTTGAAAGTTTGAATCTAGAACTCTATGGGAAACAAAACTTGCTTTCCATAAAAAAGTTCATAAGGAGTATGGCTTGTTGTGTTTCTCCATGTAGTTCTATAGGCCCACAAGGCTTCAGGAAGCCTATCTACCCAATCTCTTCTATGTAAATGAACAGTCTTTGTTAGGATTCCTTCAATGACCTTATTAGTAGATTCCACTTGACCATTTGCTTCTGGATGATAAGGAGTAGATTTTCTATGTCTGATTTTGTACCTCTCCATCATTTTCTCCACTAGCCTTGATGTAAATTGAGCTCCTTGATCTGTAACAATTTTCCTTGGGACACCAAAACGAGTAAAAATATCCTCAAAAAGAAAAGTAACTACAGATGCTTCATTAGCAACAAGTAATGGCTTAGCTTCTACCCATTTAGTAACATAATCAGTGCAAACTAATATATACCTTTTCTGTCTTGATGGAGGACTAATAGGTCCTACAAAAGCCAAAGCCCATTTTTCAAAAGGTTCAATATGTACCTGAGTTTGTAATGGCATCTCACCTGAAGGAGAAGGTTTCCCTACCCTTTGGCAACTGTCACACCTTTTGACATACTCTTTAGCATATTTAAACAAGGATGGCCAATAATATCCTAAATTAAGGATCTTATAGGCTGTCCTCTTATCAGCAAAGTGTCCGCCACAAGGTTCATCATGACATTCTTTGAGAATCTCAGGCATCTCATCTTCATGAACACACCTTCTAATGATCAAATCTGGACCTGTCTTGTACAACTCATTAGCAACCCATGAATATTTTGCACTGTCATAAATGATTTTTCTTTTATCACTTGCATTCATTATTGAAGGAAATTTTCCTGAAACTAAATAATTAGCAATATCAGCAAACCATGGAGTTTGAGTAGAAATTGCAAAAAGATATTCATCAGGAAATTGATCTTCAACCGGAGTGTCATCTTTGATATTTTGGAGTCTAGATAGGAAATCAACTACTGTGTTTTGTTTTCCAGGCCTATCTAGAATGGTGATGTTGAATTCTTGTAAGAGAAATAACCATCTTATAACTCTGCCATTAGTGATTGATTTGTTCATTAAATATCTAATTGCAGAATGATCAGTGTGAACAAAAGTTTCATAGCCTGTTATATAGTGTCTAAATTTTTTTATGGCATGAACAATAGCTAAAAACTCTTTTTCAGTTACAGTATAGTTTAACTCTGCAGGAGTCAAATTTTTACTGGTATAATAGATGGCATAGGGAATCAAGTCTTTCTGCCCCAATACTGCTCCTAGAGCTGTATCGGAGGCATCTGTGGAGATATGAAAAGATAACTTCCAGTTAGGTCCCCTTAATATAGGTGCTTCAGAAATTTTGGTTTTCAGGGTTTAAAAAGCTAACTGGCAATCAGAAGTCCATTTGAATTCACAATCTTTGGTCAGTAATTTGAAGAGTGGAGATGCTATTTTGGTGAAGTTTTCTATAAATCTCCGATAATATCCTGTAAATCCTAGAAAACTTCTAACATCTCTTTGAAAACTAGGAACGGATAAGTTAGATATGACTTCAACTTTAGACTCATCAACTCTAATCCCATCCCTTGAAATGTGGTGCCCTAAAACAATACTTTCAGTAAACATCATAAAACATTTTTCATGACTAAGTGAAAGGTTTGCTTCTTGACATCTTTTTAAAACTTTTTCCAAGTTGTCTAAAGCTTCTTCAAATGAGTTTCCATAAACTGTGAAATCATCCATGTACACCTCTACACAATTATGTATTAGATCTGAAAAAATTCCTAATACTGCCCTTTGGAATGTTGCAGGTGCATTGCATAATCCAAATGGCAATACTCGGTAAGCATAGGTACCCCAAGGACAGGTAAATGTAGTTTTGTCTTGATCTTCAAGTGCTACTTGGATTTGGTTGTAACCACTAAACCCATCTAAGAATGAGAAGTACTTTTTGCCAGCTAATGTATCTAACACTTGATCTATGAAAGGTAAAGGAAAATGGTCTTTAAGAGTAGCTTTGTTTAGTTCTCGGTAGTCAACACATACCCTCCATTTTCCATTTTTCTTTGGCACAATTACCAAAGGAGAAACCCACTGACTATCTGAAATAGGATAGATGAAATTGACATTTAACAATTTTTGCAATTCTTTTTTAACAATTTCCCTAAGATTTGGATTCATCCGTCTTTGAGGTTGTCTGATTGGTTTGCAATTTTCCTCTATATAGATGTGATGAGTGCAAGTCTTGGGACTTATCCCTTTCATGTCAGTGTATTCCCATGCATATGTAGAAGAATGTCTCTGTAATACTTTGACTAACTCTTCTTGTTGAGATTTTTCTAGGTTCTTGTTTATGTTCAAAGTTTTGCCTGGGAAAATCTCACTTGTAGAGCTGCCAAATTTGTCCATAGAATGAAGAGACATCTGCCTTGATGAAAAAAACTCAATATTGAATCCCTCTTGAAATGATTCATGTTTGTGTTCTGGAGAGGATTCAAAGTTTTCTAGAGTATTCAGAATTTGATTATCTTCACTAATTTCTGAAATTGTGAAGAGAGGTTGTAAATCTTCCTCATCCTCTATCCATTGAGTGTCATCTAGATATATAATTGTCCTAGCTGGAGGATATAAAGTGAACTTCTTAGTTGAACTACCATCAGAGATGTACATATCACCGGATCTACAACTAATAAAAGCATCACCTGTAGCAAACCAAGGTCTTCCTAATATAACAGGATGGCCTCCTAGATTATTCTTAGGAGTTAGGATCATGAAATCCACCAGGTACTCCCAAGAATCTAGGGACACTGGAATGTCTTCTATTACCCCATCTGGTTTGATCACAGATCTATCTGCTAATTGTAATAGTGTGGGTGTAAAGAGAAGATTAGGAAGTTTCAGTTTGTCCATGATTTGTCTACTCATGATATTTATTGCTGCTCCTAAGTCAATGAGTGTATTTTGAATTTCAATTCCATTGATGTGAATTTTGACAACTGGATTTCCTGGGTCAAGGTACTTTGGAATAGTAATCTTACCCATCATAATGTCTGCTATTTGTCCTACCGGTTGAATTTTCTTGGTTTCTCTTATTCTTTTCTTTGTTGTCTTCATACTCAACTCCTTTATTGTTTTGGCTAAATTAAATTCTTAGTGACATAATAAATTTGAATTTTAGCCTGAAGCATTTCCTGAAACTCATCTCAGAAATGGTATTTGTGATTTGTTTTTCTACACCTCTATCAATTTATAGTCATGGAAAAGGTAGAAGTGATGTGGATGGTTGCTCCTAATACGGGAGTTGGATTTATTCAGATCTTTTGTTTTGGTTTTTGTCAATGGAATACTTGAGAAAGGTGTCACTGCAGGCACATTCACCGTGAGAGTCTTCCTGAGTTATCATTTTATTGTATGACTCACTGAAGAGTTTCTCTTTTCAGTATCCACTTGGACTAAGTTGGGCATCACTAGATCCCAGAATAGACAGCTGCATTGAAGCTGGTGTGTTGTTATCACTCTTGCTTAGTTGAGGGTTCTTATTATTGGGGTTTGGTATGGGTTGAGCAGGCAATTGATTTGATTTTTTAGGGAATGGTAATGGAAGTGGTTGATTTTGATGTGGTTGGTTCTGATGATGTTGTTGAGGATTTTGTTGAAAATTTTGTTGAAGATTTTGAGGAAAATTTTGTTGAGGATTTTGAGGATAAAAATGTGGGTATGGTGGATACTGATAGTATGGAGAATATCTTCCATAGGGACTTTGTGTTCCTTGTGCCCAAGATTGAGATTGATTTTGAAATTGGGGCCAAGGTTGCTGCCAAGAATTCCAAGGTGGAGATTGATTATACATTTGATCATGGAATCCTTGTGTCTGAGGTCCCTGCCAAGGTCTTCTAGATACAAAATTAAGAGACTATGTGGAATCTGTAGGAGTTTCTTCCTGAAAAACAGCCTTGAGACCAGGAAGAGAAGGACAATTCTTGGTCTCATATTTCTCAGAACAAATGACACAGGTTTCTATAACTTTTACATCCAAAGGACACTCTCTTAGGGCATGTTTCTTTCTACATTTGGGACAAAAGATTGCCAAAGCATCAGATTCAGCCTTCTGCTTGTTTTGTATCTTAAGGGTGTCTATTTGTTCACTAAGACTCCCTAAGATTTCAGATTTAAAATCATCAAGCATGTGTCCTATTTCTGATCTACTTACTGTCCCAGAAGCAGATTTACTTGCCCTTGCAAGAGCGGGATCTCTTGGACCTTTGACAGTTTTAGATTTCCCTCTGGAAAGGTTGATACATAACTCAGATATTTCAGGTAATGTGAGTTGTGATATATCCCCTTTTCCCATCATGTTAAGAATATCCAACCATTCATCCCTAATGGTTTTCAACAAAAGAGATTTTAAAGTGTCTTGATCTAGGTTTTCCATTTGTGCCCTTTTTATGTTGTATTTAAATCTTTCAAACAAATCTTCTAAGTTTTCATCTTCTTTTTGTAACATCTTGAACACTTCTTCCTTATGATTAACCGGCATACAATAATCCAAGTATCTCTCTAGAAATGCTTGTTTCATGTATTCCCATGTTCTAATAGAGCTACTGATTAGACTCATAAACCACTTCAATGCTGCTCCCTTCAGAGTTGAAGGAAATAATTTCAATTTTTGAGCATCTTGTAGGTAGTCATAAGTCCTACACAGCACTTCAAATTCGAATAAGAAAGTTTCAGGATCTTCAGTTTTAAGTCCATAGAAGTTTGGAAGGACAGAGGGTGAAATGTTTTTCATGGTTGTATTAGTTTCTTCATCAATTATAGGGAACCCAAAAGAGCTTCCTATTTCTCTTCTACCTCTTCCTCCATCTACACCTCTACCTCCTTCTCCTCTACCTCTACCTCTACCTCCAAATAGTGTGTGTTCTCCATTAAAGACTCCTCCTCCTCCTTCTTCTGCCATGATTGACTCTCTTGTGGAAGTGGAAAGATTTGTGTCCCTAACAGGAGTTTTTAGATCTTCTTCTATGGCAGGTTCAGTGGATGAAGTGGAAGGTTTCTCTAATGGAATAGTTGACCTTAGATCTTCTAGAAGTCCAGGATCAAGAGAGGATGGAATATGGGTATGAGTTGAAGGTGTACTAGCTCTGGATCTAGATGAAACAAGTGGTGTTCTAGAAATCAAACTTCTGCCTCTGCTGCTTATAAATCTTCCCCTTGAATCTCTCTCCCTATGCATATAATTGTTTTTGGATGCTAAGAAACAAAGGTTACCTAGTTTTCACTTCCCTGGCAACGACGCCAAAATGTTTGGTCTCAATATAGTCTCCTAAATTAAGCTCATTTAATTGTCAACCAGGGTTGGTAAACTGCTGAAGTGAAGTGTACTGTATGTACCTAGGTGTTTGTTTCTTAATGCGTTGTGTGTAGTGTTTTGTGATGTTTTTGGTCTTTTGTGATGATTTATGATGTTTTTGATCTTTTGGTGGCTTTATGTTCACAAGGAAAATGACTGGAAAGCTAATGGAAGGAAGCTAATGATTAAGAAAAAACAGAGTGAAGCCTAATTGGTTGATGTCAAATGGTAAATGCAAATGCAATACTAAAAATAGAATCAAATCTAAACTATGACTAAGCAAAAACAAAGCTTGATAATGACTTTTAAGCAAATGATTCAAAACATAAACTCAATTTGTCAAATTCTTTCATCAAAGGTGTTTGAGAGAGAGCTTGAGACATGGTCAACTAAGTATGCAAATCCTCCTAACTAAACAGTTAAACAAATAACTTATAATGATGCAACATTTTATCCTTGATTAAAGATTTGTTGAAGCATAATTGGAGTAAAACATTGATATCATCATAAGATCTTCTACTCTAAGTCTAGTTCCTAACTCTATTCTGCAACTCAGTTTTATAGCACTACACTTCACTCAAAGGTTATAGATTTTTGAAATAGTATTTTGAGGAAATGTTAGTTTGTGAGATGATAAGGAAGTTGCAGAAGTACTTCAGGCCTTAAAATGATATTGTCTTCTGTTCATATGGTTATGAATCAATTATAGATTTTAGAACAAGAAGAGGTTTGTAAATAATGAAGGCTGTTTTGTTAAGTTTAACAACTGAAGTAATCTAATATGCAGTGAATGACAACTGAATGTGGAGTGCAAATTTAATGAGTTAAGCTAAAACTGAACTTAAGATGTCACTAATATAAAACAGTGCTGAACTAACAAGTCATTATCAAACTTAAAACAAAATAACTGAGCATGAGTTAAATGCAATTAGACTTCGGAGTATCCTAACTAAGCTACCATGCATTATTCTATGGAATTATACAGTTTGTTTGTTCATCATGATTGGTATTTTGGAAGAGTTTCTTAGAACAATCCTAACTGTACAATTCAGTGCAAATGCAAACATAAAGACTGAAAGAAATTAAAAACTAATATATCATAGCTATCTCCTACCCATCATTATGATATTTGGAAAAGCGTTTTAAGAGCAAGAACAGCTATGGTACTTAGTGCAAACACACAACTGAAATGTTCAAGATCACAATCATGCTTAAGACATTATAAGGATTTTTTGGAAGAGTTTCTTCTTTTGGAAGAGTACTTAGCATAAGTATAACTGTGATGGTGAACAAAAGAGATTGCAATTAAATCCTACAATACTATAGCCAATTCCCATTCATGATCATAATATTTTGGAAGAGCTTCTTCTTTTGGAAGAGTTTTTAGAATGAGTATAACTATAGTAGCTAATGAAAACAACTACGAATTCAACTTCAAGAACGTAAAGGCAGCTAGAATACTTATCTAAATTACGCAAATAAATCCGTACAGGGGGCAGGGGCCCTCTACCACCAGATGGAATCTAACTCCAAATCAAATCAGCGCTTTCAAACAACAGTGCATTGCGAAAATAACTTGAGCAAGGAAACCTACCTTTCGTCTTGAAATGTAACACGAAGTCTAAGCCAAATCTAAAACAAAAATCCTAACACAACTCTCGGTTTCCCAAATTGTTTATACAACAAATTTACATAACAAGACTTGCAACAATTCCAGGATCATTGTCTTTCCTTATCGAAATCACATTAGGACTCTTGAAGTGGCTGCGTAAAAAGGAAAAGGACATCTGGACTAAGACAGTCCTATTAGAAGTATGCCTTCTTAAATGTGTTCCCACGTACCAAAACCATATCCAGAATTCGTTTCTTCCTTCATGGTGAGCAACGAACAATGTAGACATGACGTGGAATATGCCCATATGCGGTTTTTCTTGAGAGGCCACCTAGAACATACCCAAACGTGAAGACAGCTGCAGAATCGCCGGTTAGCTATGGAATGTCTGCATTCTGCAGCTAGTTCCGGTCAAAATGCATTACAATGACAAAAATCATAAAACTTAGCAAGTCAGTCATGTTAATCATTCTAAAAGTAATTTTAACTAAATTCGTTGATCAATTGGGTCTAGGATAGCAATGGACAAGGGAAAATGAGGTAAAGTAAGATGAAAGAAAAGCAATCCAGGCTCTGCTAGGCTAAATATTATAAAGGTATGTGCCTCAGAACCACTTTGAGAACGCATAGAATACATATATAGTAGTCTACTTTCAAACATTCTATTACCAATTGAGTTCACAGACCAAAACTTTTCTACCTTTACGGTTGATTAAGGACTAGATCTCTCGAAGCCTTGTCTTCTCCAATTAAATGAGTTAGATGAATTTCATAGGGATGTTGTTCAGTAGAACATACTAATTCAGCAGCAACGCAAAAGGTGGCATGACAAGTCTATTCAAAAAAAGCAATTCCAACCAGGTGATTGGGTGCTCCTTTATGATTCTAGATTTAAAATTTTTAAAGGGAAATTCCATACACATTGGATGGGACCATATGAAATGATCCAAGTACTCGATAATTGAGCAGTAGAAGTTAAAACTATTGATGGAAAAAATTTAGTATTCCTAGTAAATGGACACAGATTAAAGAAGTGTTTTCAGCCACTTGCCAGGAAATATTTTACACAGCAATTCAGGATGGTAGTGGTGAATGGTAATACCAAAATTTTGAAAACATGAATTCTTCTTCTTATCAAAGAAAAAATATGTATTTAAATAAAAAGTAAATAAAAAACAAATATTTTCCTGTAATTATGAAAATCAGTTCGCTGACATGATTGCAGAAGGATCAACTTGAAAACCAACTTGTTGGCAGGAAGATCAAAATTTTCTAATAAAAAGAAAATTTTGCTTGATATTTAGATATGCTAGCAATCACCAAGTAAAAGAAGGTTCAACAGAACCAACCTTTATAAAATTGGGGTAATTAGCATGGATATTTTTTATTCAAGTAACGCTTAATTCTCATTGCAGCTATTTTTCTTGCACCAGTGTAGGTAGACTTTCCAGAAAAATTTCTGCCTTTCTTCATATTCCACTTTATTAATATTCCCTCAGTTTTCTTCTTAATCCCAGAATGATTAACCTTCCCATATTATTCTGAATTTACCCTGTCCGTTTCGTAAAAATCCCACATTACCCTTGAAATTTTTTCCATATCCCACTTCTGTCTATTCCCTCTGGTGGTACTATTTCGGAATCCATGTAACAAAACTCCTTCCCATTCTGAAATTTCTTGTTTTCCACTTCTTTATTCCCTCATGAATTGTAGGATCTTGCGTACAAAGAGCAAAAAGATATGCTCTGAAACATCAAGAAAGGGCGAAGCAAATTTCCAGTATAAATTGAGGAAGTCATGTTGCAAGTCCAACCTATATTTGACTTAAATTATCTGTTCTTTTTCAGATATTATGCTTGCACTAGTGCAAGCAAGTTGTCGTATACAATAGTACAAGAAGAATGGTACCAGCAAGATGGCATAATTTAAGCAGTGCAAGCAGACTAGTGCAAGCATGCACCTGTTAGAAACAGATTAGAATTTGTTCTTTTCATAGCATATGTCATAGGAAAGTGGTCATCATGAAGGTTTATGAGAAATTCTTTCACTTAGTTGAGAAGTACTTGTGACTATCATATTAACTCGGAGAAAATTTAAAGTACAAGGTGTTTTTAAGTTAAGAGTCATGATCATTTTTTTAATGAATGCTTTTTTTGAATTATGAAGGAGTGCAGAAATGTTTTAACCGTTGCTTGGATATAATTACCCTTTCCTCCATAATCCCATATGTCCTTCACTCTTAATGATTACCTCACCTAGCTGTTAAAAACACCACTGCAAGTACCAATCGGGCATGACCTCAAAGATGCCGCGTATTCACGACTATTTTAGTGGAATGAATGAATGATAAGATGGAAGGGATGGTGGAAAGTTGGATCCCTATTTATAAAGACCAATTCTCCCAGTGTTGCATGTAAATTTTTGATTGTTCATAACCGTTGAGTAGCGATGTCGCCTGTTCGAAGTGAACGCTTTATTTCTCAGTATGGTAGAACAGACTGTTGAGTTTTGCAATAGTCTTGAACTATTTCAAGACTTAGGCTTCCTTCAATTTTTGCAAAATTTTGATGGGCATGACCATGAAGTGGCCCTATAGTTTACTAGAAGTTTCAAAAATGGCCGAGTACAAATCGGGTGTCTGAAATTTAAGGTTATGAAACAATTTATAACAGCAGCGACATGTTTGGATAATATTGGTGAGCAGTATTGTAAAAATTAGAAACTAGATAAGAATCAGTGGCAGCGTTTCATCGTCGATCAGAACATGAAGGTAGATTGGAAGAAAGGAATTATGCGCAGTGCCCTATTGGGATAGTGGCGGGACCTCCTTTTCATTCTACCAAAATTCATGACCTGTGAGGGAAGGTACTCCCTCACTTTTGCATACCATTTGAGGATGTTGCATCATTTCGAAGGCGGACGACACTTCCAGTGGCAGATTGATTTCCCCTATTTTTTTCTTAAGAGTTTGGAAAAAATGGCCAAAGGTGTGCGAGATGCACAGGTAGACCATGCTGACAAGAAATTATATCTCCATGGTCTGATAAACCTTTTGGTCCAAAAACAATTAGAAATTAAAGGTATGACCTGGGAGGCGCTATTAAAACAGCTGCATAAAAAGAAAGTTGCTCGAAAGGAGATAGAGGACCCCGCTAGCACAAGAAAGGGCCCGAGTAAAAATGAAAAGGGAAGTCCTTCTTACACCAGTACAAAAAGGAAATGACCTGGGAAATCAACAGAAGAAAAGGCCCCATATCCAAAGAAAAATAAGATAGTTGGTGCACCAGTTGAAGAGACTCCTTCTTCAACACCATTACATGCACAGAAACCCAAATAAGACAACTTTTCAGTCCTCGCGGACGCAAAAAAATCTGTAGAAGTTGAAGATGACACTCTGTTGGCTGATTTTATTAAAAAGTCCCAGAAAAAGAATGAGGAATCTAGTGCAGGAGAAGAACCACAGTCCCCACAGGACGTTTAATCACCTCCTGCACCAGTGCAAGAAGAAGAAGAAGAATCGGAAGAGCAAGAAGAAGAAGAAGAAGAAGAAGAAAAAGAAGAGGAAGAAGAGTTTTTTGAAACCATGAGGGATACTGAGGTCCCTGAGGAAGACACAACGCCTGTTGAGACAGAAGATTTGGTAACTCATGCTGCTCAAATAGCTGAATTGGAGCTTCAAGTGGAGAACTTAGAGCAACTCATAGTTAAAGTGCAGGAGGATAAATAACAGAGTAGAGAAGAGTTAACTACGAAGATCCAGAAAGAGAAAGGAGAATTCAGAACTTTGAAGTACCATGTTGTGCAATGTTTCAGGTGACTTAAAAGGGTGGAAAATAAATTAAATAACATCATAAAGAAGAAGTCTGAAACATTGTAGGCTGATGTTAGTATGCTAGAGCAGGATTGAGCTAGAATGCTCAAAGTTTTGAAGGTTTTTTAAAAAGGTAAAAGAGTTGTGTGAGGACACACAACATCTTAGGGATGGGGGGATGTTAGCCCCCTAATGTTCTCTCTTTTTTCCATTTTCCCCTTCCTAAATCATAACCATTTACCTTTTTTTTACCTCTTTTATACAACCTCATCTTGCACCAGTCCAAGCACAGTGACATATTTCGTATAAACCTTATTTTTCATATTTTTAATTCAACTTAGCATTTATTAATTATTTATTACATGATTTCTTACTTTTAATCACTATTTGTAACTTATCTATATCTCCTATGTTTATTTGGTAGTTAGAGTACTTACCGTGTCCATTGATCCTAGTGCAGGATCGAATCTTGCACCGTTGCCAGCACAACAAATCCTTGCAACAGATCTGAACCTCCTCGATCACCGCCTCGTCTTGAGCCGCTTCAGCCACGACAGCAGAGTGATTCAAAGGTAGTCGAGACCAATCTGTGAAGGGCGAAAGCTGGATAGCTACGGCCAGTTCTGCTAACTGCCTATTTTGAAGAGTGAAAAGCTAAACTCTGCGTTTTGTTATGTAATCAGTTAAAGGACCTATTTTTTCCTTTCGCCAAAGGTCTATATAATTTATAGTGTAAATAGGACTAGGAAAGGAAGGTTTTTGATCATAGAGGAGAACAAAAACGCAACTGAGAGGTGGTAGCAGGTCGTTGTATTTTTTTATAGCCCAAATCTAGGCTGGACGATGCCTTAATGTATGTACTTGCCTTAGTGAATTAATAAAATGAGCTCCGCCTCATGTTTCAAAAAATAATGTTTTTGTATTGAGTTGATGAATTAATTAAAGTACTGAGTAATGTCTCTACTTAAAAGGGAAACGTGTTGGTTGGCTAGGGCCCAACCAACCCAACATGTTTACCCCATTTCTTTTTCCTTGTAATTTGTGTTTACATTGTCAAGTGTGATTCAATATTAAGCACATGTATTCCTGTCTGAGTGCAAGTGGATCCGTTGTGTGAAGTAGATAACTTTCGTTTTCCTGCAATTTTTGTTCCTGCACTTGATTTCAAATTGGTTTTTCTCAGCCTGGTCCAAGAAGGAGAAATAAACATGCACCAGTGCACCTTGGTGTGATATCTCTTTTTCTGCAACTCTGTTTGATTAGTTTTCCCGCCTGGTCCAAGCAGGAGAAATGAACCTACACCAGTGCACGTTGGTGTGATGCAGTAAAATTTATTAGTTTAACTTCCTGCAACCCTCTTTCTTTCATTAAATTCTTATGATAGGATAAATATATACATTGACTGTTTCTTTACTTCCGCATTCTGAAACATTCATTTTTATGTGTGCAATTTTATTTAACAGTATAATAGTACTGCAATAATTAAACACTCATTTTAAGAATTAAATGCTAAGTGCAGGAAGCTCTGATCTGGTGCAAGAACTAGTTTCTTGCCACGGGATCTAAGTGCTTTGAACCTGGAAAATTTCAAGCCCTTGCATGAAGTAAAAAATCCTTTATTAAAGACATTATTTATACCTTCGTCATAAATCTCTGTTCCTGCACTAGTGTAAGTAGATTGCGGTAGTGCAGGATAGATTAGTGCAAGAAGGAAATCTCTAAAGGAGCAGATTTAAGGGCCCATGTGATGAGACTACTAAGTGTCTCTATTGAAGAAAAACACATACTCAGTATTTAAACAATAATCAACTGGAGTGATTGCTTTTTATCTTTTATTCCCTCTTGCATATGCATTCTTTCTTGTTCCAGTCTTAGATTATTTTTTGATGGTTCAAGTTTCCTTTCTTTTCTCTTTTTAATTTGATTATGCAATATTTCCTTTAAAGAAAGTAGGGATTTACATTATGAAGCTTCATACCATCTCTGGCATTGCCTGTGCTTCATCTCTAAGTTTACAAATCCCCCGGGTTGACAAATTAAGTGTTGAGGAGTTTTCTTAAGTGTAATTCCTACACCCAAAAAATATTGATGAGTTGTTCACAGTTCGACTTGTGAACAACTCTCAATATGCCCACTATTACTCGTCGGCTACTCGGGGACTTTTTCCCACTATGCTATTCTTGCACTCCACAGATGAAGACCAACATAGGGCACCGAGGACTGCCACCTATCACTACAATATTTCCATATCACAAAATGAACATGGGCTAGGAGGACTTCCCATAATATATTGTATAGGTCCTTCTCCACACACACATCTCAAGCTCCACAAACTTCTTCTAGTTGATTAGACCCTTTAGCTCATCAACACTGCCACTCTAGCAACTGCCTTTGTCCATCAAGGTATTGCACACTAGGTTCCAACTTGGAACCTACCATGATGTCCTCCAGCAGACCATAAATGTTCAATCTACATACACACTTGGTCCACTCACATGCTTCCCTCCAACAGTCCACAAGTGAACAAGTCCATGTTGTAGCATCTGCACCTAGTTAAGGCATCCCCACACCTAAGAAACCCTTACACATGGTTTCTAGTAGAATCCACCAATCCTCCCTTTTCTTCTTAAATAGAGGATCTATTGCATAAATCTAGGCAACCTCATGTCCTCACCTAGGAAATCCATCCAATTAACATCCAAATGTCACCAAGATACCATGTGCAACTCCATGCTGCTACTCTCTTTCCTTGGGATCTGTGCCTTCATAGGACTAGTTAGGTCACATGAAAACAAACCCAAATGACTCTCCAAACATGATTTATTCCTCTCCCAAATATTTTCTCTCTTTTTTGTCCAAAATAGGCATCAAATTCTATACTTAGGGCTTGAGGACCCTCCTCACAACATCCTATAGCACTCTTGTACCAGAAAAACAAACCATCCCTTAAACACATGGAAACGAATCTTGTTTTGTGTGTGTCCTTCCCTTTTTGACTTCTTCTAAGATAGGAGAGTACTCCTAGGCCTCTTGGGTCACCTAGTTATCCCTCCAAATCACTGATGGAGCACCCAACACCTGCGGCCCAAAACAATGCCAAAACAAACCATAAATGAACATAAAAAGGACCCACTCTTACCTCTATGACATCAGCTTCAATAAACAATAAAGACGCACTAAAAACTATAGAAATATCATTCCATAACAATATTCCTATCCTCCATGGTGATGCCTTATACCTGCATTATTTACTCCCAAGGAAGTACCCTAAATGTAGAGATATCCTCCTCCAACTTGGCCTCCTTGCATCTTCTTCCTTCTGCCCTAGATCCACACTAATTTCAGATCTCTTCTTCTGATATAGATTCACTTCGATGGTTTGGAAGGAGGCTCTTCCTCATTCCTTTATATAGTGATCCTTAGGCTAACACCCAACCCTTTCATGGGGTCTCTACAAGCCCGAATGAATTTTTCCTTAGGACAATTAGCCCACTTAACATTAAAAAATTCATAACTCCACTTTGATAACTTGGAATTCAGTGATTTTAGATGCGTTAGGATTGTTTCGACATCCTATATCATATTCATTCATCACATGTCAATGTTTTCCCATGGTTTTGGCCCAAATCATGTTCAGTGAAAAACCTCAGGCTTGGGTTCTAAGCCCACAAGCCTACTTGTGGTGCTTTGACCTCCAACCCTCGAACACTATGGATTGGAATACCTCCCCAGGTACACAAAAATCACACTCCCTCTTAGTGAGGGAGGTACTTCCAAGACTAGAAATTAACCATCATCTAATGACGACACTAGCTCATCTGGCACCCATCACTGCAACATACCATTTAGATGAATCCGACAAGCTAGGTAGTTCCTTTTCCTTATCAAATATGAACATGAAGGTAGTGAACCTCCATAGGATTGATCCCTTTGAAGTTGTACTCCCTCTGAGACTACACGATCTCCACTGGATCATTTTCGCAAGCACTCATCCTCCTGTATCAAATACCACTTGTGAAAAACCCATCAATCTCAGATATGAAACATCACGGTATGATGAAGACTCTATCCTACTAACCTCTAGTCATGAAGTCATCTTGATCAACTCGATCTCGTCTAAGCCAAATCCATCCTCAATTTTTCCCAACCATCCATGACAAATCAATGGAAGTCCATGATCAATTATCTACCCTACAACAAATTGTTGTCCACCAATCTCACCACCAATCCACCATAACTCCTAGCCAATCTTGTTTCCAAGCCAATCAAGACCACATTTCCATGTATTCAGCTGAATCCTCTGCTCCATGAAGTATACACCCAGAGTTTCTTAATTTTTCATACTTTGATACACTATCCCTCAAATTAGCTCAAATATTCTCTGATACCATGTTGAATTTCCATGACCTTGGGTCTAGGTTAGATTCCTAAAATAAATGACACTACCAAACGATACTACTTTTCACAATGGAATATAAACAACAGTAAATGACATATGCACAGAATATAGAGAAATTTTTACAATTTTAAACCCAACTTAATTATATTAATAACATATACTACAACAGTATAAGGCTTATGTACCAGGGATAATGGCCCAAATACACCCACTAATACAAGATACAAAACAAGATAATTTGATCATATGTCTCTAGCATTCTCTCATAGCTCCTCTCGGTCGTATCTTGTACTTTCCTAGTCCTTTGTCTCCTGATATAAAACTCGCGCCTCTATCAATGCTCCAAGTCTATTGTTGCACTGAATCTCAGTTATCCAATCTGCTCTCTAGTTGTCCCTTCGTCCATCATGGGCATAAAAAATTGATACTCCTGACGAGTTGTTCACAGTTCGACTTGTGAACAACTCTCAATCTTCCCACTACTGCTCCTCAGCTACTCGAGGACTTCTTCCCGCATGGTCTTCCTACGCTACACCGATGAAGACCAACATAAGGAACATAGGTGTACCACCTATCAGAGAAACATGTCCATATCCCACAACGAACATGGGCTAGGAGGACTTCCCATCATATGTTGTATAGGTCCTTCTCCACACACACATCTCAGGCTCCACAAGTTCCTCCTTGTTGATCAGACCCTTGAGCTCATAAAAATTTCCACTTTAAGGACCACCTTTGTCCATCAAGGTGTTTCACACCGGGCTCCAAATTGGAAACTATCATGTTGTCCTCTAATAGACCATAAATTTCCAATCCATGTTCAGACTTGGTCCACTTGCACATTTCCCTCGAACAGTCCATGAGTTACCAAAGTCCATGTTGTAGTGTCTACACCTAGTTAGGGCATCCCCACACCTAGGAGACCCTTACACATGACTACCAACAGAGTCCACCAATCCACCTTTTGCTTCTGAAATATATGAATTATTGCATAAATCTTGGCACCATAATTTCCTCACCCCAGACATCCATCTAATCAGCATCCAACTGTCACCAAGATACCATATGAAACTCCCTTCTACTACTCTCTTGCCTTGGGATATGTGCATTCATAGAACTGGTTAGGGAACACAAAAATAACCCTAAAATACCGTCTAGATATGGTTTATTCCTATCCCAAGGACCTTATATATTTTTTATCCAAAATAAGAATCAAATTATATCATTACGGCTTCAGGACCCTCCTCACAACATCTTACAACACTCTTGTACCAACAACAAGAAAACTAGACCTTAAACACATAGATTCGACTCTTTTTATGACTGCAGTATTCCCTTGTTAAATTTGGTTGAGATAGGAGAGTAATCCTAAGAATCTTGGCTCACCCAATTAGCCCTCCAACTCATTTTCGTAGCACCCAACACCTCCGGCCCAGAATAGTGCCAAAACACACCATAAATTATCATTACATAGGCCCACTCTTACCTCTATGACAACAACTTCAATCACAAAGAAATACACACTCATAACTTGAGAAAAATGATGTCGTAATAGTATTCCTAGCCTCCACGATGACTCCTTAGACCTGTGTTATTTTTCTCCCAAGGAACTGGCCTAAACGCAGAGATATCTACCTCAAACGTGGCCTCCTTGCATATTCGTCCTTCTGCCCTAGATCAACACTAATTTTAGATCTCTTATTGTGATGAATGCACTTTGATGGTGTGGAATGATGATCCTCCTTATTCCTTTATATATTAATCCTTATGCTAACATCCAACCCTTTCATGGGGTCTCTACATTCCAAGCCAACTTGTTTCCTTAGGACAATTAACTCAGTTAACCTTAAAAAATTCATAACTCCACTTTGAAAATTCAAAATTCAGTGAATTTTGATGCATTAGAATTGTCTCCACATCCTTGATCATCTTCATTCATCACATGTCAAATTTTTACCATGGTTTTGGACCAAATCCAAATGGGTGCAAAACCCTAGGCTTGGCTTCTATGCCCACAAGGCTACTTGTGGCGCTTTGACCTCCAACCCCTGAACACTAGGGCTTAGAGTACCTCCCAAGCTACACAAATATCAACAAGTCATGTCTAAATGATTATTTCCCAGTGATAGGATGAAGAAATGAGGGGTATTCTATAGGGGCATGACAAGCAGTCTTGGTGGTGAAATCATATTAATTCATTGTAGGAGTGTAAATATAATTGTTGGAAATACTGAGAGGGGGGGGGTGGTGAATCAGTATTCCTTTCAATTAGAGAATTAGTTAATCTTCAATTATTATTAGTGTTTGTACAATGATAGCAGCAAAAAAGAGGAACACAAATGCACATAGTTTTTAAGGTGGAAACCCACTCTGTGACAAAAACCACCTAATGCTTTTCTAATGATTCTTTAATATTCAACTCCAATTGAAAATAAAGCTCCAACTTCCTAGAATCTAGAAAAGCATTCTTCTCCAGCTCCCACTGGATGGATGCTCCAACACCCGAGATTCTTCAGTAGTCAACTGAATGGATGCCCCAACACCCAATGAGCTATAACTCACCCTAGCACCACCCTACCACCCTATAGAAGAATAAAATAAGAATGGACTCTCATACCAGGGAAAATGGTCCACTTTAAAATGATATAGAATGATGTAGAAGAATAATATATACTAGACCATAACCCAAAATTTGACACAACCAAATAATGATTATCCTAGACCTCCTAACACTACCTCTTCAACCCTTGGCAGATAGACACTAGTACAATTTTTACAATAATGTATTTACAATGACTTAGTACAATGATACGTTTACAATGATTGTATGCAGTGCTGCCCACTTGAAGACTTCATAGGATGAACTTCTTGCTGCTGTTATGCACCTTGGTTGATGCTCTTTTCATTCTACCCTATCCTGCACCTTTCTTTTCTTTGCTTCCCTAGAAAGTCTGGTCCTTTGCAACCCTTGACAACACATGATCTAGCTTTTTCTTTGCCTTATAGGAGCTCGATATTGAATCTGGTGTATATTTGTTATTTCATATCCTAAATATTTATTTTTCTATCTTGTATTATTCCTCTAATTTGTCTTTCCAATGCCATAGGTCTGACCCAATTTGGATTCTTCAAGAGAGAGTTATACCCAATCTCTCACAATGCCCTAATTATGGATTGTTTTAGCAGAGCACACTTGTACAACGTTCCACGTGTCATTGTTTCTTCATTTGGATCTGAAATTGATAGAGAGAAAATCAAAGATTGTGAAATATCCACCACTTTTTACAGAATTCCAATCCAATACTCAGAGACAGAGTTATGACGAATTTACCAAGGTCACTTGTCGATTGTTTATTTCGGGAGCACGAAAATGGTTGCACCACGGATCATATATCCAAAAATATTGTGCACCTTGATCTAAAAAAATTTCTACGGGAGATTCCTCGGGACTTCAGCTTTGTTTTGTAAAAATTTCAGCTTCTGAACCTTCGTAGAAAAAAAGTTAGAGCGCAAATGCCACGATGACCTGTTTCAGATGGCGAAATCCCTTGCATAAGGAGGAAATGAGGATCACAATTTATATAAATGCTTAGGTTGAGAGGGGCTTCAACAAGTGAAAGTGGGAGGGATTTTAGGAGCTTAAAAAATATTAATTATGACTTTTCAATGACCCATGCCCCAACCCCATGGGGTTTTAGCCCACTAACTGGGGGTACAAACTTCAAACATGAATATCTCTCAAACCGTGAAGAATTACATGGCGTGCCATATATCAACAAAAATGTCTCGAAAAATAGAAACCATCAAAATCATTATTGACCCGGAATATATTAATTTGGTAGGTCAAAATTCCCATGCAATATTGGGTTAGCCCCTAGTGCTGCTCGGGTTGACATCAATGACCACTGCTGATCAACAATCTCCCCCTTTCGCATTGATGGCAACACAAGTACTCCCCCTGCGATCATGACACCTCTTCCTACAACATTCTCTCCCCCTTTGACATCAATGGCAAAGGGTAGCTCCCCCTGAGACACAACCATCTTGCTGACCTGTACACACTTCCACTCCCCCTAACACACAACCATCCTGCAGACCTGTAATCTACTTCCACTCCCCCTTTATATTCTTAAAAAAAAAGAAAATCTAATGAGAACTTGGAAGAATCCCAAGCTTCTGGCAAAGATATTTCAATGTTGGTGAATATTTAATATGTGATTATTTTGGTGCTGCTTGGAATCTTGCTACTTGTCCAACTGCTTGCATAACATTCGGTCGGGAGGATGTTACATATAGAATACTACTAATCATAGATATGTACAACCTTTGATCCACATCCTTAGATGAGTCGTCTATGCTCAATTTGAAACCTGTTACCATTGGAGTAAGGATGGGTTTGCAATATTCCATTTTAAATTTCTTGAGCATTTCCTTGATGTACTTAGCTTGACATATAAATATTCCTTTCTCTTGCTGAGATATTTGAAGCCCTAAGAAGTATGTCAGCTCACCAAGTAAAGACATCTCTAAATCACTTTGCACGTTTGTAGCAAACTTCTTACTTAGTCAATCATCATTGCTACCAATTATTGTACCATCCTCTTTAGCTATTAGAAATTCTTTAGTTGCTTCATCCAGAACATATATGTCATTTTGAGCTCGACTTGTTGTAACCAAAATTTCACCAAACACGCCTTACCCGATTTCACATTTCAGGGAGTTGAATAGTATTGTGTGTCCTTGATCACACATTTGTCCAACACTTAGCAGATTATGATTCATGTTTTCAACCAATATAACATTCTTGGCTAGAGCATCTTTTCTTCTGAGAGTGAAAGTACCTGATCCTATAACATTTGAAGATCCATCATTTCCAAAGGACATGGTTCCATCCTTCTTCTCTTTAAGAGATAAAAATTTATTTCTATCTCCAATCATATGCGTTGAGCAACTGCTATCAACATACCACACATATTTGTTCTTTTGAGCCTTAAAAGCGAGAGCACAATTATCATTCTTCTCCTTTTTCCATGTTCGTTCATTCTGTGGCTTCGAAGATTCTTTTGGAGGATTTTCAAGTCTGCAGTCTTTGGCTATGTGTCCAAAGTTTCAACATTTGTATCATTCAATATTATTTCTTAAATGTTCAAATATATTGATGTTTCGCTGAGCCCTGGGAGGTTCATATTTCACATATCTCCTGGAATTGTATTCATTCCTAGGGTACGTGCAACATTCTACAACTTTATGACAAAATTTTCCACATGAATAACAGTAGCCATGTAAAATATGTTGGTACCTGGATGGAAATTTTCATCGAGGAATTATCTTCCAAGGCTATTCTTGCGAATCTTTTCCAATGAAGTCTACATGCATGTTAGTTCTCATAGGTTCATTGTATTTTGTTGTAGAAGGTCCTGCTTCTTCTTCTTTGTAACCGATGCCGGTTTAGTCGTTGTAAGATCGTTGATTGTTGATGATTTCTTCCAATGCCCTTGAGTTGTTGGCATAGTTTTGGATAGTGTTTCCTTTCTTCACTTCCTCACGTAGTGAGACTACTTCAGCTTCTAATTCTTCCCTTTCTTGGCTTCTTTCGTCCAACTTCTTTTGAGGTGACTCTTCAATGCATTTGTGTTCTTTAACTTCAATTTTGAGACCTTGAACTTGTTCTTCAAGAGTTTTGGAACGGATCTTCTCTACCTTGAGATCTTTTATAAGCTTTATTGCTTCGTCATAAAATTCTTCTATGGTCCATCCTTCTTCTTCGTTGTTTGATACCTCTTGTTTATTGTGCTTGGCCATAAACAATAATCTCTCATTGGCTTCTTCTTCACTGTCATTGTATTCATCGGATGATGAGCTATCTTCTTTAGAGAGAGTTCCTTTTGTATCCTTGCTTGTTGAATTTATTAAAGCCTTTCTTTCCTTTTGAGTTGCCATTACTTTTGTTTGGACATTTTGCTGAAAAATGCCCAACCTCATTACAACTGAAACATATCAATGGAAGTTTACCTTTGAATTGTCCCTTGCCAATTTTTAGTTTTCTCGTGAAGTAATCATATTCTTCATCTGAAAGACCTTCTTCATCACCTCCCTTTTCTTCACACTTCCAGGTGCATGTATTTTCAATTGAAGGTTGCTTATCCTTATTGGTTTTCTTAGATGCAACGAACGTAGTTTCTAGATGTGAAGTACCCTCTTCTTCATCAAGTCTCATTTCATATGCTATGAGAACTCCAAGTAATTCCTCTTTGCTTAGTTTGTCCATATTTGCACTGTATTCTAAGACTGATACCTTTGGGTTGAATCTCCCTAATGAAGTTCTAAGAATCTTCCGTATAACAGTATTCTCGTCAACTGGCTCTCCCAATCCTTCCAGAGTATTGGTTATTTCATCAACGTATTGGAAGTATGCATCAATGTTGCAATCTTCTTTCATTCTGAGTTTCTCAAATTTTGCTCTATAGATTTGAAGCTTTGCTTCTTTGACATTTGAGTCACCTGCATATATATTCTCAAGCTTGTCCCATACATTTTTGGCGGTTTTACAACCCAACACCTTATGATAAACAGATTCAATAAGTCCACTGATAATAATATTCTTTGCTTTTGCATCATTTACCAAATTCTTCTTACCTTGTTCATCCGCGGTTGATGTAAATCCATTTTGAACAGTGTCCCATACTTCGTAACCTTGCGCCAAGAGATAGACCTCAATTCTTCCTTTCCAGAGTGCATAATTATTTTCATTGAATAGAGGTACACCATTCTTGGTATGCTCCATGACCTCCTTCCAGCTATTAAACTGCTATTGAAGGAACCAAGCTCCGATACCAATTGTTGGAAATACTGAGAGGGGGGGTGAATCAGTATTCCTTTCAATTAGAGCATTAGTTAATCTTCAATTATTATCAGTGTTTGTACAATGATAGCAGCAAACAAGAGGAACAAAAATGCACACATTTTTTAAGGTGGAAACCCACTCTGGGACAAAAACCACCTAATGCTTTTCTAATAATTCTTTAATATTCAACTCCAATTGAAAATAAAGCTCCAACTTCCTAGAATCTAGAAAATCATTCTTCTCCAGCTCCCACTGGATGGATTCTCCAATGCCCGAGATTCTTCAGTAGTAAACTGAATGGATTCCCCAACACCCAATGAGCTATAACTCACCCTAGCACCACCCTACCACCCTATAGAAGAATAAAATAAGAATGGACTCATGTACCAGGGAAAATGGTCCACTTTACAATGATATAGAATGATGTAGAAGAATAATATATACTAGACCATAACCCAAACTTTGACCCAACCTCCTAATTATGATCCTAGACCTCCCAACACTGCCTCTTCAACCCTTGGCAGATAGACACTAGTATAATTTTTACAATAATGTATTTACAATGACTTAGTACAATGATACGTTTACAATGATTGTATGCAGTGCTACCCACTTGAAGACTTCATAGGATGAACTTCTTACTGCTGTTATGCACCTTAGTTGATGCTCTTTTCATGCTACCCTCTTCTACACCTTGCTTTTCTTTGCTTCCCTAGAAAGTTTGGTCCTTTGCAACCCTTGACAACACATGATCTAGCTTTTTCTTTGCCTTCTAGGAGCTCGATATTGAATATGGTGTATCTCTATTATTTCAGATCCTAAATATTTGATTTTTGGTCCTGTAGTAGTCCTATCAGTCGTCTTTCCAATACCATAGTTCTGACCCAATTTTGATTCTTCAAGAGAGAGTTATACCTGATCTCTCACAATGCCCTAATTATGGACTATTTCAGCAGAGCGCACTTGTATGGCGTGCCACGTGTCACTGTTTCTTCATTTGGCTCTGAAATTGATAGAGTTAAAATTACAGACTATTCACTATCTTCAACTTTTACGGAATTCTAATCTGATGCTCAGAGAGAGATTTATGACGAATTTACCAAGGTCACTTCTTTGAGATGAATTTCAGGAGCCTGCAAAAACCCTGACTTCCACAAATCATATCTCCAAAAATGTTGCACACCTTGATCTGAAATTTTTACAGCAGCTTCCTTAGGATTTTGGCTTCGCCTCATAAAAATTTCAGCTTTTGAACCTTCGTATAGTAAAATTTAGAGCGCAAATTCCACGATGAACTATTTCAGATAGCCGAATCCCTTACCTAAGGAGGAAATGAAGATCACAATTTATATAGATGCATAAGTTGAGAGGGGCTTCAACAAGTGAACGTGGGAGGGATTTTAGGAGCTTAAAAAATATTAATTATGACTTTTCAATGACCCATGCCCCAACCCCATGGGGTTTTAGCCCACTAAGTAGGGGTAAAAAATTCAAACATGAATATCTCTCAAACCGTGAAGAATTACATGGCGTGCCATATATCAATGGAAACATCTCGACAAGTAGAAACCATCAAAAAAAATTATTGACCCAAAATATATTAATTTGGTAGGTCAAAATTCCCATGCAATATTGGGTTAGCCCCTAGTGCTGCTTGGGTTGACATCAATGACAATCGCTGATCAACAATAATAAAGGTGGAAACAACAGATAGAGAATCAAAATTGTAGATGAATTCTAAATGTTGCTTTAAGAATAAAACATATATTGTTTGGTAAACTAAATCAGAGAAATTTTTGAATGAATTATGATATAACTTTTGGTTCAACCAAACTTGAAGACATACATTTAAGATATGGAAATAACATAAGGAAAAATTACAATATGAAAGGAGAAAAATACCATCTAGAGTTGACATAGGAATCCCTGTAAATCACACCTCTATCTTTCATTCACTGGGAAATCAAGAAAATACAATATGAAAAGTGTTCTATCTCCTCAAACCTGACCAAACAAACAACCTCTTTCACACTGAAACTCATGAAAATATATACAATTAGCTCATCCCTAGACTCAATGAGTTGAGCTAAACCAATTCCCCAAATATATAATAGGGATCGAATTGTTGGAAAATAAGGGTTAAAGTTTAACTTGTATTTCTTGAACCATGAAAAATGTTACAAAACCAAAGGAAATTTTTTTAGATGAGCTTGTTATTGGGATAAACCTCTCTCAGTTTTCAAAAATTCCTCTCCAACGCTTTTGAATTTGCACCCAAAAATCATGACTAAGATAGGAAATAAAAAAATATGAAAAATAGGTAGTAAATATTCATTCAAATATTCAAATATATGACACCTGTGAAGAAATGGGAGGTTTTTGTAATTTATTTCATGTTTGAAAAAATACTTTTAATTTCTCATAATTCATCTCCAACCTATAAAAAATTTATCTTGAAGTGAGACTGTCAAAAATCGTAGAAATTTTCCAAAAGAACAACGTAAAAGAGCAACGAATGTATATTTTGAATATATCCTAAATGGTAAGCCAGATTGAGTTGATTTTTTTACAGAAAGTTAATATCATTATAACCCTTGTCCACATAAATTTTTGAGTGAAATCCGATTTAGAGATATTTAGACAATACCAAAATGGATGTATATGATGGTGGCTCGTTTATTAAAAACCTGTGAAGCATTTTGACCTAAAATTAAGTCAACTTATTCATCTCACCCACATGCATTTACTATAAAATTTTCATGGAAAACAGGTTCAAGTTTTAAGATATATGGTGAAAACACGGTGACTATGTGAAGGAGCAGCGTAGAAGCGCAACGCTCCAAGCTTATACTATCTCTGGTAATCCTCTAAACTGCTGAAAGAACTAGGATGGTATAAAATGGTTTGTAAAACCTTATAAAACTATGAAAAATATTATAGGCCAAACAAAAATCTTCAAGCTTCAAAATATATTCTCGTAGCAAAAGCGCAACACACCTTTTGTGATGATAAGGACTTGATGACACATTTGATTTTACTATGAACACTATAGCTCATGACCACTAGCTCATGATGTGACACCACTTATTTCTCCAAATGAAACTTTAGACTTTATATTTATAATATCATGACAAAACTTGACAACTTGACCAAAATACATAGAAATGCCAATTTGACTTTGATTACTATAGTATAGGACTCTAATAGGACCGATTCCAAGATAAGTATCAAAATTTTATTTCAGTTTGATTATACATGTGGTTTATGATTTTGACTTATGATGGTTACATGTGATCTATAATTTTTTTTTATGATGATTGCATGCAATTCATGATTCTTGATTTATACTAGTGGCTTTTTGAGCTAACCTGATGCGATATGTTATACATGATGATTTTTTCAAACCACTAGTTTGACTTATTGTGATAGGAAGTGAACGAAATTTCATGGGACACATATTCCAAGTTGAATGTTGGGAAAAAAATCCTATTGGGTGTTCATTTGGTTTAATATGGCTAAGGAAATCGGCAAAGGAATTTTATTTATGAAAATAATGGAAATTAGGAGAAAAGGAAGGTGAAAGGTCACATGTTTCATGTAAGGAGGAAATTGAAGTAAAGAATGTAAAATGAAGAAAATGCAGTTCTCATTTATAAAAAGGATTCTAAGGATCAATTGGAAATATTTTGTTGGTTAAGATTTGTTACTGTGGGACTTTTGTCAGTTTTAGCTTGGAGCTCTCTCTTCTATTCTCTCTGTCATAGTCATGGACACTTAGAGTTTTCTTGTATCACTCTTGAAGGAGTGTGGAATACTTTGGATTTGTAGCAAGAAGGTAAAGAAAAATAAGGAAAGTGTAAGAGGATAGTGGTATAAAAAACTACAACGGGTTTTTATTTCAAGTATCGAGTTGCATGTATGATTTCCTTGCTAGTTTTGGCATGCATGTGGTTTCTTGGTTATCATATTTCATTGGCATGGAAGATTTCCTGGATTGAAAATGGTTTTGCATACACTTTTGATTTCCTAGATAACCATGGTGTTGTGGGCTTCTTTCCTTTTGTTTTCACTAGGTTTTTCTCATGTTCCTTATCACTTTGGGTTGAGTTACTAGTTCCTCAAAGCCTTGTTTGGAAAAATTTTAATATTCCTAAATTAGCATGCAGCTAATTGGAATATTAAAATCTAATTTTTCTTCTTGTTTGATGAATAAGTGGATCAGGAGACCTTTAAAAGCCTCTTTAGTAAGAATAAATCACTGCGAGTGTGAATGTAGATCAGTTTAGACAGTAAGAATAAAGCCACCTTGGGTGTGAATGGATATAATGCATGGAGACATAGTCAATATTGACCAAATCAAACACTGTTGTAAATGAGAGAGTGGAGCTAGTGGAGACAACGCAGTTTTGGAGGAGGAGTATTTGCATGGAAGTAACCTCATAAATTAGTGGGGCCAATGGTGAGAAAGCTCATCAATTATATAATGGAGGGGATGGCAGCCTTATGGGGGGATTGAGAATATTTTTTATGTTTGAGCCTGATGACTTATTGCATGCTTTAGTTGTTTAGCTGGGATTGTTGTACTGTTCAGTACAAGGGTATTCTCATGTGGGAATTAATTGTTGAAGAAATCCAAGAGGATTATTCTAGGCTTCATTTCCATCATTCGGCATTGGGCCAAGTAGTCACCTACAGCTACATCACAGTCTCCTTGAGGAACTCTATTATTTTTCATGGTGTTGCAGTTGAGGGGCTCAAAACCCCTTATTGTGAGCTAGCTTCCTAGTGGAGGGATGAGAGTTTCACCCAGAAAGCTAGTAAGAAGGATCTACAACCATTTCTTTGTCTTTTCAGCTATAATTATGTAGATCTTCAGTAAGACAGTGTGATTCAGCCATAGATTTGCAGTTTATACTTTGGTATCTCATGCCTCTCAAGAAACCCTTGTCAGGTTATCTTAAGATTGTGTAAAAGAGACTAGATCTCCATCTTTAAGCTCTTTTAAGTAATATATCAGTAGATCCATTTGTTTTTCTATTTCTGTAGCATAAACCCTCATTAGAATTTTCTTTCACTTTCTTCAGAATTTCTGTGTTGCAGTAGTCATGGCGTTGTAGTGTTTTTGGGTTGTTCTAGGCTTGGGAGACCTATTTAACTAAGCTAGAATGATTTGTTTCTGATCCCAAAAATTTTTAAATGCTATAATATATTAACTAATGGATCCATGGACTCTTCTTAACTGTTATAGCGTAATTTTCTGAAAAATGGAATTTTTGGTGCTTATTGTTGATTTTTCCATTTGGGAATATTACAGTGGTATCAAAGCTCTAATATTGGCTCAGCCTGTGTACTTCAGCCATTATGTCATCTAAGGAGGCTCCTCATAGGAAGGAGAAGATCTGCAGAAGAGATAAAGGAAAATATATATTATTAGGAGGTAATGAGTTCTCAATATTCTTCTTCAAACTCTGCAATGCATTAGCGAAGACATCAAAGAGATGAGGAGGGAAAGACATGGAGATGCCCCAACAAGATTTGTATATGAGGAAAGCTCTAGTTATTCATACTATGAGTGTGAGCATTCAGCCACACCATCAGATTTACAATGCTTTACCATGCCTATGTTCATAGCAAGTGAGATGTAGGGAAGAGATGTGCGAAAGAAGGAGACTCTTGGTGATTATTTGTAGGAGTATGAATCTCAATATAAGAGGTTAAAAGATCACCTAAAATTCCAATGGTTTTTCAAGATCAAGGAGGATAAAATACCTAGCAACCATAATAGAAGCACAAGTTGCAAGCAGCATGATGAGGGTAGATTCTTTCTCTCTACTTTTTATGGGTCACCTAAATGTTCAGCTAGGGCTTGGGTGGAGGAGCTAGACACCTATTTGTAGTAGCACCAAGTTTCATAAGATGAAGCCATTAGAGTAGCAGTGCTACATCTTGAAGATAAGGCTTATGCCTGATGGTTATTTGAATCCTTTTCTTTAAGAAATGCAAATATATCTACTTATGCAAGGTTCACTAGGAAGGTAGTGGAAATGTTTGATGAAAAACATTCTGAAACATCTTTGGTTGAGCTATTCAAGCCAAAACAAAAAAAAACTTTGCATGGGTTGGAAGGATCTATAAACCAAACTCCATTTCAGAAAAATGTTGAGGGGAATAAAATTTTGCAGAATACCTTGCTAGAGGCAACATCCCCATTTCATGGAGAACACTCTTTTGAAAAAGGGGACATGGAGGTCTCTTTTTCAAAATAGGATCCTTTTATTGATGATAAGGTAACTTCCATTGATGATTAAGAGGAGGAGAAGGCTGGAGGTAACATCGTTGTCACATTAGGAGCATATCTAGTACCTCATGAAGAGGAATATGGAGCCCTTGATCCAATGAGAGGAGTTCTTGTATGTTCACAAGAAGTTCCAAAGAATCTCACATGTGGAGATCAAAGCACATTCCATGAGCAACATGTGCCATCATTGATACATTGTGAGATATTGAAGATAAAAGAAGAATATAGGGAGGATGATTAGTATCATATGATTGGGAGGACACACCCCTACCAATTTTAGAAGCATGATTTACAAAGGAGGAAGACTGATTTGCGCAATGAGAGCAAGGACAAAGAAGTCCACCCACATATACAGCCTGCTCTAGACCTTGATGTGCCATTACATGGAGGCATTCCACCAAGGAGACCCCCTGATTGGAAGATGAATAAATAGTTCTCCCAAAATTGTGCAACATGGATATATTGGGCTAAGGAAGGAGCCTTGGGAGGAGCTAGCACAGTTCTGAGAACCTTTGATAGGTTCGAAGGAGGGGTGAGAAATTTTCTGATATGGACATTTCTATCTCCCAGTCAGCTATTTGCGCTAAAAAGGGATGATCCAGAAATCTATGATGGCATCATCATGGTGTCAAAGGGCTATTCCATAACCTTGGAGCAGCAAATGACACTTCCACACATGAGAAATATTTCTGAATATGACAAGAGGCTATTGGAACTCTTGTATGATTTGGCCAAACTATGGAAGTTTTGAATGGGAAATACTTTCCAAGAGGAGGCTGACCTCCATTTACTTCAATATTGTCTTGGGCAAGATCAGCTACAAGGGAGGCAACAAAAGTGGGGTAGCAGTACTCCAACATGTGGTTTTGGCATTGGGAATGTCAAAGAGGAGAGCTATTATGAGACAAGTGCTTCATTTCAGATTTCTACATCGCTGTCATTGTTGGGAAGGATGGATCCATATTGGGAGTCCCAACTATTGGTGGAATATTCCAAGAACCTCTTCACATGTAATGTTCTTTATGGGCAAGTGATTGATGGGAGGTATAGGGTGGTTGATGGAGTCATCTATTTCCATGATTAGATCTAATTGAATAAAGACTCCAAGCTCAAGAAGGAGATTCTACATGTCTCTTATGAAGCACTCCCTTCAAGACACGTGAATTCCATTGAGTCTAATCACACCATCATGGAGGGATTCTATTGGGAGGATCTCAAAGAAGATGTCCACCAACATATCAGGATATATGTAGCTTGTTTGAAGTATGAGGAGGAGAACAACCACCTTGCAAGGTTGTTACAATCACTTTCCCTTTTGATGGAGAAATGGGAAGGTTCATCTATGGACCTCTTCACCAACTTGTCTACAATATATGGTAAAGGTTTTGTTTTGATGCTTATTTTTCAACTAACAATGTATGTGCATTTCTTCACCATGCATTTGCAACATATTACTCCACAAAAGAGCAAGACTCTCTTTAGGTTTCACAGTCCTATTGGGACTACATTTAGTGATGGTAATAACCACATCATGGAGGGCTTTGGGCAATACATGTTTTTCTTGGTTCATATTCAGCCAACACCTAATGTGCTCTACTCTTTTCAATCTTTTGAGAAGCTTATGGCAGCAAGTAGGTGGTTGTATGGCCACTTATCATATCATGTTTTGAAACAACTAGAAGAAGAACAATGTTGGGGCTATTGTCACCATCCATTATTTCATGTGACACTTAGTCCATGTTTATTTTGGAACCCATATGATGATGATACTCTATTCAATATATGTGGGGTAAATTGGAAAAGAGAGGTTCCTAGAACCAAAGAGTGGTATCATGAGATTCCAAGTACCTTTTGGCTTCTTAATGAACATATTATTATAGCCCAAGACCAGCAGTTCCACATCTATCATAAATAGAGAGAGAGAGACAACGTCAGTTAGATGACTTGATCTCTCATTTTCAGCCATGCAGCCCCCATACATTGCAAAACTAGGGGATTGGTGATTTCTCCTATGAGCTACCAAGGATGGCTCAATTTGTTTGGATGATAGCATGGAGGTTTGAATTTCTCATTGCGATTGATGCACCTAAAATTTTCCATCTCCTATGCCTTAAGGAGGCCAATGGAAATCATATAACTCTTTCCATATATCTCCCACTTCTTCATGATGATAGCTATTTGGTTTATCTACCAAAGTCTAACTTGTATACTTGGGAGGAGACATATCCATTGGAGGTTTTGCGGCACCGTTGCAGTTTCTTAAGGACAAGCAACATCTGGGAGGGGAAGATTTTAATATTCCTAAATTAGCATGCAGCTAATTGGAATATTAAAATCTAATTTTTCTTCTTGTTCGATGAATACGTGGATAAGGATACCCTTAAAATCCTCTTTAGTAAGAATAAATCACTTCCAGTGTGAATGTAGATCAGTTTAAATAGTCAGAATAAAGCCACCTTGGGTGTTAATGGAGATAATGAATGGAGACATATTCCAGGTTGACCAAATCAAATAACGTTGTAAATGAGAGAGTGGAGCTAGTGGAGACAGCTCAATTTTGGAGGGGGAGTCTTTGCATGGAAGTAACCTCATAAATGAGCGGGGCCAATGGTGAGAAATCTCATCAATTATATAATGGAGGGGATGGAAACCTTATGGGGGGATTGAGAATATTTTTTATGTTTGAGTCTTATGACTTATTTCAAGCTTCAGCTGTTTAGCTGGGATTGCTGTACTGTTTAGTACAAGGGTATTCTCATGCGAGAATTCCACACTCTTCCTTGGAGGACTTGTTGAATAAATCCGAGAGGAGCATTCTGGGCTTCATTTCCACTATCCGGAATTGGGCCAAGAAGTCACCTACAGGTAGATTGCAGTCTCCTTGAGAAACTATGTTATTTTTCATGGTGTTGCAGTGGAGGGGGTCAAAACCACTGATTGTGAGCTAGCTTCCTAATGGAGGGATCAGCCTTTCACCCAGAAATATAGTAAGAAGGAGCTATAGCCATTTATTTGTATTTTCAGTGATAATTATGTGGAGCTTCAGTAATACAATGTGATTCAGCCATATATCTGCAGTTTATACTTTGGTATCTCATGCCTCTCAAGAAACCCTTGCCAGGTTATCTTAAGATTGTGTAAAAGAGACTAGATCTCCATTTTTAAGCTCTTTTAAGTAATATATTAGCAGATCCATTTGTTTTTTATATTTCTATAGCATAAAACATCATTAGACTGTGTTGTCACTTTCTTCAGAATTTCTGTGTTGTAGTAGTCATGGGGTTGCATTATTTTTGGGTTGTTCTAGGCTTGGGAGACATGTTTAACTAAGCTAGAATGATTTGTTTCTAAACTCCTTGTATATTTGAATTATATAATATATTAAATAACGGATCCATGGGTTTTTCTTAATTTTTGTAGTGTAATTTTCTGAAAAAGGCATTTTTGGTGCCTATATTGCTGATTTTCCCATTTGGGAATATTACAAAAACACTCTAGAATACATGTAACAACTTGGGTGAGTTACTAGTCCTGTAAGACTTGCATTAGGGGAATTTTGAGGTCTAAAATGGGCCTCATAAGAAAAATGTACAACAAAAATAAACTTTATAACAACCAATAGGATTCAAGATGATGATGTCAACCATGGGGGATGATTCACCATTTTTTAAATAAAAGGGTAAAAATATTAAAAAATAATAAAATAATAAAACTACCTTTTCAACTCGTATTTTCAACTTATCTCCCAAAATTTTTACTCAAATTTCAAGTGGGAGTACTCGATGGATGAAAAATTTAATTCCTCATCCAAGGAGTACCCATGTTGCATACTTTCGATGAATTCTACTACACGAAAAATGAGAAATACATAAAAAACGTGATTGTAATCACGTTTTTTTATGTATTTCTCAATTTTTGTGTAGTAGGACAGTATGCAACATGGGTATCCCTTGGATTAAATTTCGCATCCAAATGATATGCCTCGAAAATTTGATACTTGGGTGGGTGAAAATATGAGTTGAAAAAGTAGTTTTTCCATTTTTCCCTCTAAAATTTGATGATGTCATCAAATCTTATTAGATTTTTTCCACTATTATTTTATAATTTCCTTAGGAGTACCATTTTAGACCTCAAAATTCCCCTAATGGTTGGAAAAACTCTATAGAAGCCCTTGTTTGGTTGAGTTACTAGTCCTGGAAGCCCTGGTTGGACAAACACATTAGAAGCCTGGTAGCATATTTGGGTTAAGTTACTAGTACTGGAAGCCTTGGATGAAACAAATTCTTTGGAGTTGTTAGTGTCAGTATTTGCATACTTCCACCAAGGATCAAAGCACATTTTTCATGTGCATCTCAGGTGTCCCACTCTGAAGAAATTTTCCATCATTCCATTATGTCATGATATAAAATTGTTCCACTGGTGGATGTCCTTGTTAATAAGCTTCATTCTCCCTCAGAAGATCATATTGGCTGATTCATTCTCATGTCTCCTTGAACATAACAACACCTATGGAAATTCTCATTTCACTTGGAAGTCTTGTTAGTCAAAATCTCATTCATGAAATTAAGGTCTAAAGTAGTCCCATTAGGTCATTAGGTTTTTATATTTCTCAAGGTCACTCTTTCATTTCAGATGAAGTCAACACATCTATGGGAGGGACTAAATAATATCATCATGATGTAATTATTATACTTTTAGAGTTATAATTTTTGAGTTTAATGACTTTTATATCAAAATGTCATTTTGATATAAAACTCAAATATGTAATTTATTTATGTTTTTCCAAATGTAATTTTATGTTCTCATATGTAATAAATTCAATCCCAAGCTGTCAAATGCAATCATGTCCAGCCTAAGCGAAGTAAAGAAAGCCAAACTCCATGTTTGATCAACCTGAAATTCCAAAAAGTCAGAAAGTTAAAGAGTATGAGTGCCAAAGTCCAAAGGGAAAAGTGAACATTAGAAAAGTGGGTGATTCAAATTAAAATTTCAAATCCACTATGCTATAAAATCTTTCAAAACACCTCAAGGAAAGTCATTGTTTCCATTTAGCCATCAGGAGTTTCCAGCAAAGGAGAAATTTCAATTTTTCTAAGCATTTTGGGTCAAATTTCAGGGCGTTGCACGTTCACACCCAGGCATTGCGCATTTGTCTTGGCATTGCGTGTTTACCCAGAGGCGCTGCGTGTTTGCCCGATAAATCAAAACCAAAATACACAGGCGCTGCGCATTTACCTAAAGGCGCTGCATGCTTTCCCGGGCACTGCGCATTATTCCAAAGCACTATGTGTTTGTTCAAGGAGGGTTTTAAAGAGTTTCACCACCTCTAGCAAGCTCAAATCTCCTCAAATTTTTCTTAAAAAGCCTTTAAATTAGTAAGTGGACCCTAAATCACCTCTCCTCTAATATATTTGGTGTTCCAAAAGAAGATTGAAGTTCTTGTTGCTATGAAACCCTGGTTTCCGTTTCCTTCTCATTTTCATGCACTAAATCAATATTCATGTTCCTAAACATATATCAGTCATAAATATTGTTAAATCCTAGGGTTTTCATAGACCTAGGTTTTCATTTACATTCATTCTCTCCATTTTCCTAAGCTATTCATCTCATCTCTCACTCCCTTCCTCTCATTCCATTTACCTTAGGGTTTCCAAAGCCTTCAAATTCAAAATGTCTGAAGAGGAGGATAAAGGTGTTAGTGAGGAACAAACACCAAAGAGAAGTAACCAAAAAGGAGGGAAAATCATCAGATATGAAATAGTAACCACAAAGGAGCTCATGGCTTATCCTATAACTGTATCATGTTTTAAACATGTTGGTTGTTTTTAGTTTTGTGAGAAAGTGCAATAGTTTCAGTATCACCCTTGTTGACAAGGATGTTCATTAAAATTCTTCATGATAGGCAGGTCACTCCTGCTGGGGTCACTTTTACCATGTCCACTAATGCCATTGTAGCTACTACAAGGATCCCTAATGTGGGAGAGAAATGGTTTAAACAATGAAACCTTGATCAGAGCTACTATGAGCCATATCTCAAACCTAGATACAAGGATGACAAAAAGATCATTTTCCCTTTCTCTCATATTCTTGACCGATATGTCCCTATGATTAAAATAATCATGATATACTTCACCTATGAGGGGAGGTTTTGTTGACTCTATTCATATCATATCCGACTCCTCATGCACTTCACTAGAGTCAGAATGCTTCACATACCCTACTATCTCTCCCACAGCATTGAAAAGATGGCATACATTGTACAAAAGAGGGATTATAATCACTCCCTCATCAACATGATATTCATGTAGCAACTTGAACAAAAGAACATTTCATGGGAAACATTCATAGAAAATGAAGTTTTCACTACCCCACCTAGTCAGCATGAGAAGAGTATCCCTTCATCATCTCATCCTCCCATATACACTCCTCCATCTCAGCCTGCTATTCATACATCATCACGAAGTCAAATGAATTCACCTCATTTTGATTCTACTTCTTCACCTTTCCATAACCCTTCATCATCACATCATGATACTGAGTCATCAAGGAGTGAGAAAGACATTGAGGCAACTTGGGCGAATGTGACTGATGTTGGACCATTTCCCAAGACCTATTAGATAGGCCAAAAGAATGTGTTTTCTTCACTTATAGTGAAAGGGACCATGCCTTCTTCATCAAAAAAACATGTGGACGAAGGCGAGGAAAAGGCTAAAGAGCCAATCATTGATGAGAAGTGTTGGGAAAAATGCGAGAGGGGGTAGATCGATATTCTTGCATACTCAAAAATTTTCACCTTTTCATTCCTTAAAACCCATACGCTACTTTCCTTCAGTAAACTCGCGTATACACGCGGATATCTTTCATGCAACTAGCGTATACACAGAGATCTAATTATGTCATTAGTTCTTTGCTTATATCATTCCATTATTCATTCATCAGATGTTCAATAAACAATAAACATGTGCAGTAAGAACAGAATAAACCATCACACAAAGCATCACACATGAACACCAGGATTTTTAGGTGGAAACCCAAATCGGGAGAAAACCACCGCTGCAGTTGCTCAGCCTTCAAGATTTTATTATAGAGAAAACATCTTACAACATATGTGCTGGCGCAGACTTGACCAGCACGCAGGCACCCACCTGCGCTCGTTTACCAGCCTCTCCTGGAAGGGAGCTCCAACCCCCTGACTCGTTTACCAGCCTCTCCTGGAAGGGAGCTACGACCCCACGATCTCGTTCTGACCTCACGAAGGGAGCTCGACCCCCCGATCTCGTTTACCGACCTCACCTGGAAGGGAGCTACGGCCCACTGATCTCCGGAAGGCTACAACCCTCGGCACCACCTTGGACCCGTTTCATCAATTTTCACCTTGGATCCAACAACTTCAATGGTACTCTTACCGGAGCCACATTTCATCATATTTTCAGACTGGACCCTTTCCATACTTTTAAGAACAGACATACATCACCAACAGATACTTATCAACACAGATCAGATAGCAGAAACACAGTAGAACAGATCAGATATTTCATACCCCTTGCTTCAGCAAACCCTAGTTGGCATACGCGCTTTCCCTTCACTGATGTCGCGTATATACGCGCTTCTGTCCACACAAACCAACGTATACTTCAGTGTATATTTTATTGCGCATACGCGCTTTTACTTCAGCGAAGCTGCGTATATACGCGCTTCCTCTGCGGCGAAGTAGCGTATAGATCTTCAATCATTACAGAGCAGCATACTTCATCAGATCAGATGTTCAATTCAGATTTACCCTTTTACTTCAGACAGATGTGCCTAGATGTTCGCCTCATCACAGATCTAAGCCTTCCATAATCAGATCTAGCAAATACAAATGCATTTCAGATCTAGATCCCCTTCTTCATCATTGGTGCATCATACATTCAGATTTATCTTCAAGTGTAACCCTTTCCATTCAGATCTACTTCAAAGAGAAGTATTCATTCAAGCTCAGACAACTTGCACCCACACTCATGTTTTGCACAATGAATTTCTTCTCCTTATATAGGTTTATCCTTTTTCAATACCATGAGCCCCTTTTTCAATACCATGGGCCAAAGCAATACCATGAGCCCAAAACTACCTGGACGGGGTCAAGTAGGCGGATCATTACCCAATACAATGGGTCAATACCATGGTGGTTACCCTTGGTTTTGCACTTTTTGAGCGCTTTAGCCCATACGCGACTTGGCACGTTCTTTTCCGCGTGCATATGCGACTTCCCCTAGGCCAATCCGCGTATACCAAGAAACATACTCTTTTTCATCATACTTTGAGTACATTCTGAAATCCTTTCTTCATAGCCTTCTGTACACACTGTAGAAACATCATATTTTCTTCATCAGGAACATATTCTCTCAAGCACAGCTTCATCAAGTAAGTTGTCATCATCTTCATCAAGTGGGTTGCCTTTCAAGGACAACACTTAGCATCATATTGTCAACAAACATCATATCACATCAGATTTACATCATTTACTAAGTCCATCAAGTCAAGCATAACTTCATCAGGTGGATTGCCATCAAGGACAACACATGTTAACAGTCAAATGTCTTCATCTTCATTCGGTGGGTTGCCATCAAGGACAACATCCTGCATCATATTTCCAACAAGAAGGAGGATAAACATGAAATGGAGCAAGAGTTTTTTTTTATTGATCTTGATGAGGAAGATGAGGAAAGAATCACTAGTGAGAAAATAAAAGGCAAAGAAGAAAATATTAGTGAACTTCAAGCTAATCTTGATACATAAAATTATGTGATTGATTTTCTTGAGCAAGAAAAGAAGTAGCTGAAGACCAAGTAGATTATCAATGAGGTCAGGACCATCAAGGCACAAAGAGAGGCAGAAAATTCCAAGGCCTTATCGGAGGATACTTTGGATAGATTTAGTGAGATTTATGGTGAGGAGGATCAGCCTCCAAAACAGAGACCAAAGACTAGAGGGTTGAAAAGAGCTCTAGCCCTTGAGAGATAGAGAGAAGTTGAATTGGCAGAGTAGCTCACTCCAAGTGAGGCATGTTAAGAATTTCACGGTCCTGTCAGTCCCTGGTCATAATCAAATTCTCCAAAGTTCATTTCCCGCCACTGGAAATCATTAAATGCCATTTTGATCAAAAGAGTCATTTTAATTCTTGAGTCCAGGGTTTTGTCTTTAGAAGTGCTTCAATAACATGTGCAATCCAGAGGAAGTTTCAGTGAGTTTCTATTTCAAGATGGTTATCAATGCGAGATTGATTCTTCTTCAAAACCCTGTTTTGAAGAAGAAATTTTTAGGTTTGTTTATGTAAATAAGTATATTTTTAAAGTCTTCCCTCATGAAAAATGTCAAATGCGGGCCCTGGTCACCTTGCCGGGACTCCATAGGCTCCTATCCCTGCAAAACAATCAACAGAAGACCCATCAATCCAGCTCAGAAAATCAAAAAGGGAATCTGAAAGGCAGAGTTTGTATTAATGTGAAAAAGTGTCGAGCCAAATGCCAAATCCCTACAAAAAACAACCAAGTATCATTAGTCCAAGATTCAGAAAAATCAAGGAAAAGCCAAAGAACAGCATTGTATTAAGTGATCAAATGACAAAGTGCCAAACATTATAAAAGTGGGTCATGGAGTAAATGTAAAATCAAATCTGATTTTATGAGATATTTTTCTTCACATATAAGCCATGGAAAACAATTTATTTGCACAAAATCTCAAGGCAGAAATCGAAGTGGTCAAGTTGAAGGCCGAAATCGTGTTTTACAAAGTGTGGACCAGAACTGGAGGTGCGCGCTACGCGCAAAGAAGGCGCGCTACTCATATAGAACGCGCTACGCATATAACCTCACCAGCCAGTGTTAAATACACCACTCGGCGTTACGCACTTGCAACCTATTATCATCCCTAAGAGTGCGCGCTCTACCCATACCAGAGCTAAAAAAAATTTCCCTTGCGCCCAATTTCATGCCAAAGATCCTCAAATCGGTTTGCAAAGAACTCATTATGAAGTGAAGAAGGAATTAACAATGCATGAAAATTTGGAGTTCATGTGGTGGCAAAGTTGGACCAGCTACTTGAGGATTTGAGGATCTATGAGATCAACTCAAAATTAATAACAGAATAGCAAATTATTGATCTTATATGGCTCAGATAGAACGTGTTGTGTATTACTTGTCTTACGTTAAATTCTCACAGAAGTAAACCGCTGCCTTAACATTTATAGAAGTGCGATGTATGAGAGCATTGGCGCAATCCATTCAGTTCACTCTCCTCATTTTTCTTAGATGAACTTGTGCTTCCTCCTAGAGTTGCTTTGCATGCCACAATTGCCAAAATATATTTGGACCATGGCGGACTGCTATTACATATTACGTCATTGTATTTGCTAGCAGGTTTTTGTTTTTGGGCAATTTCTAGCTCTCTCATTATTTCGCCTTATGACTGGGATTTTCCAGACGGTGGTCATATCTAACAGTAGAGGCGCATTCTATCTATTGATTTGTTATTCTACTAAATTCGGTTCTGACACGCAGGCATCATCAATAGTGAAAAATCGACAGAGTCTTTGGCTATAAGAAGACGGCAATCTAGAATTTTGAAACGGTGGACGCCAAGCTCAGGAGATGGTTTTACATATTTCTTTGTATATATGTGTGCTGGCTTTTTGTTAACGTGGCTTGATTTTCAAGAAATGGTTCTCCTCTTGCAACGTTTACCCACGCAAAACTGGACACATCGTAGAGTTAGAAATGGTACTATCACGAGTATTTGTGTGGCATGCAAGGTTTGATCATGCGCCTAAGTCATTTAAGTAGTTGATAACAAAGGCTATAGGTTATTCTTGACTGGTCATCTTTTGTGTTGGGCATCTTGTGAGTGGTAATACAGCCATTTCAATATTTAGTGGAAGTGGTTATGCTTATGATTGAGAATATTAACCGCGTGTATTGGAAGCCTTTGATGTTGAGATTTCGGCTACCAAAGGACAAATAAATTTGAGAAATTGAGAATTCTTGGGTTTGCTTCGTTCTTTCTAGGAATAATTTTCATTGTATCATACTCTTTCACCTTTCCCATTTGAAATGCGCTTGTCCCTTTTATCAAAAGGTGACCTCTACATTCCAACGCTATTTTTGGTCAAACAGCAAAGGGAAAATGGAAAGTCAAAGTCAAAAGCCAGAATTTAAATAAAGGATATCTACCAGGGCAGAGAAATAGGATTTGATTTCCTATTTATGATTTCAGTTGCGATTCAAAGGAGTTACACCTATAGATTTCCGCCCCTTCATTGGTACATCAATAGATTTGGGCAGAAAATGTAACGTTGTTTTGTTTTTAGAATTAATGGCTAGCTCTTTTACTATTTTCATCATTTCAGTTGAAATAGCTCCATACTTTCATCGATATGTTCTCAACATTTGAGTTATTCAATGTATTGAAAATCATTTGTAAAGGAGAGAGTTCTGAAAGCTGGTGGAGGAGATAACAGAGAGTTTCATTGTACAGCTTTCACAGAGAAATAATTGAATTGTACAAATCAAATTTCCTCGTTTTCATCGTATTCTTTGTAAGAGTATAAAAAGTTTAGCATATGTTTCTTCTAATGTTTACATGTAATCTCATAATGTTCTCATTTCATCTATAATCAAGCCTACTGGATGCTTTTGGTGCTGAGATAGGTAGAATCCAATTTATTTGCTCTACTTGAAAGAGCGTTCGTGATTTGTGTATTTTCTTCGTCTGAAAAGGGATCCATTGCTAAATGCCCTTTCAAACCTTTCTTAGCGCCTTTACATTCCATTTAACTTCAAATTAATTTTTAAACTTCACTCCTACCACCTTATGGAATAATCAGCAGGCCTTTGATTAAATCTTCACGCCGTTCTTGATCCCACACCGCCCCGTAAAATTCATCCATTTATTAAAAACCTCATTTCATATCTATTTACTAGCCTAAATCATCATAAAATCAGCTCCCAATTTAGGTCATCGCAGAATTCTCCAAAACTTTTTGCCGAGATAGACCCTGAGAGAGCACTCTCCTGTCCTCGTAGGGCTAGCTACGAGGCTGAGCTTGGTTTGATGTTGCCTTGAGTTTTGCCTTCCTCAGCCTGAGGAAGATTTGAGCGCTAACATAGTGGCGACCATACTGGGGAAGTCCTCTCCGGTAAAGGATAACAAAGTTCAGATCCGATTGCTGATGGTGAACAACAATCAGACATCAGAAGGCTGAACTCATTCTCCTGGCGACTTCATTCACTGAAAGATCCAGACAATCAATGCTTCATGGTGAATTCACTGCAGGGAGATCAGTAGCTATCATATTTTCAAGATGGACCGAATCACAAGAAGATACGCTCCCATGAGCCGAGATCACATTCCAGGTTTTCCGAATAAGATGCCCAAGGTAGATTGGTCAAGGAATCTGCCTACGTTTAACGATGATGGTAAGAAGGATGCTGCTTTACATCTAGTTAGATTTCACATGCATATTCGCAAGTTAAAAGTGGATTTTCCTGAAGATTGCTTGATGAAGATATTCCTGGCCACTCTGGAAGGTGAAGCTCAGTGTTGGTATGAAAATTTGCCGCTGGCCTGTATTTATTGTTTAAAGGATTTTCATGCCTTGTTCATTGAAAGATATCAAGTATCTTATCCATCATTAAATTTAGTTCATGACTGTTGCAAACATGCTTCTACTTTTATTGAAAGCCTTGAGAAATATTATGAAGATGATAATTTCATGGATGATGAGATCATGGAGGCTCTGTACGAGAATCCATTTCAGCAAAATGAAGAGAACCTAGAGGATACCCATCAAGATGCTCAGGAAATTTTGCAGCAGAATCAAGATCAACAGGTTGAAGATGGCCATATGGCTGAAAATGATGAAAGGGAGAATGTCATTTCAGATTCGCCTATGTAAGACAAGAAAGATGTGCGTTCCCACAAGGCTAATTTCAAAATGTGATAATGTCAGATAAATATTTTTGGGCCCAAGATTCAGCTTTGTGCTTCTAATTCGAAAGGAGAGTAAGAGAAGAAATTTGGGGTGTAGCCATCTGCTGGATTGGTTACATTGGAAGGCACACTACACATGATTGTACATATCACATCAGTATGTAGGTGGTTGTCGTCATGATTTGAAATCTTGATGGACTGCTGCCTTTTTCAAAAAGCTTTGTAAATACTTGTTCTAGTTAAGTCAGTCATGAGTTATTCGTCATTTCAGTCAGTTTTCAGTTAATAAATTAATCGTGTCGATTTCTTGCAATAATGATTCCATCGCCCAATGGATGGAGGCACTGTCTGCTCTCCCAAATATCTGCAGTTCTTGGCACCTCCAAGAAGCGGCAGCTGCCATCCCCATTGGAGCCAATGTTAGACACGGTCCTGTCAGTCCCTGGTCATAATCAAATTCTCCAAAGTTCATTTCCTGTCACTGGCAGTCATTACATGCCATTTTGATCAAAAGAGTCATTTTAATTCTTGAGTCCAGGGTTTTGTCTTCAGAAGTGCTTCAATAACATGTGCAAGCCAGAGGAAGTTTCAGTGAGTTAGTATTTCAGGAGTTTCAATGATCAAAAGGATGATTCTTCTCCAAAACCCTATTTTGGAGAAGAAATTGTTAGATTAGTTGTTTGTAATAAGTATATTTTTAAAGTCTGCCCTCATGAAAAATGTCAAATGCAGGCCCTGGTCACCTTGCCAAGACTCATCAGCTCCTATCCCAGCAAAACAATCACCGTAATAAATTTCATCAATCAAGCTCAGAAAATAAAAAAGGGAATCTGAAAGGCAGAGTTTGTATTAATGTGAAAAAGTGCTGAGCCAAATGCCAAATCCCTACAAAAAACAACCAAGTATCATCAGTCCAAGATTCAGAAAAAGCAAGGAAAATCCAAAGAACAGCATTGTATTAAGTGATCGAATGACAAAGTGCAAACATTATAAAAGTGGGTCATGGAGTAAATTTAAAATCAAATCTGATTTTATGAGATATTTTCTTCACATATAAACCATGGTAAACAATTCATTTGCACAAATCCTCAAGGCAGAAATCGAGCTGGTGATGTTGAAGACCAAAATCGTGTTTTGCAAAGTTGTGGACAAGCACTGGAGGTACGTGCTACGTGCAGAGGAGGCGCGCTACCCATATAGGGCGCACTACGCATATAACATCACCAGCCAGTGTTAAATACTAAGTGCGCTATGCACTTGCAGCGCGCTACGCATTGGGTGGGCGTGCTGCCCATACAGTCTCAGAGCTAAAAAATTTTGCCTTTGCACCCAATTTCATGCCAAAGCTCCTCAATCGGTTTGCAAAGAACTCACTATGAAGTGAAGAAGGAATTAACAATGCATGAAAATTTGGAGTTCATGTGGTGGAAAAGTTGGGCCAGCTACTTGAGGATTTGAGGATCTATGAGATCAGCTCAAAATTAATAATAGAACAACAAATTATTGATCTTATATGGCTCAGACAGAACGTGTTGTGTATTGCTTGTCTTACGTTAAAATATCACAGGAGTAAACCGTTGCCTTAACATTTATAGAAGTGCAATGTATGAGAGCATTGGCGCAATCCATTCAGTTCACTCTCCTCATTTTTCTTAGATAAACTTGTGCTTCCTCCTGGAGTTGCTTTGCATGCCACAATTAACAAAATGTATTTGGACCATGGCGGACTGCTATTACATATTACGTCATTGTATTTGCTAGCAGGTTTTTTGTTTTTGGGCAATTTCTAGCTCTCTCATTATTTCACCTTATGACTGGGATTTGCCAGACGGTGGTCATATCTAACAGTGGAGGCGCATTCTGTCTACTGATTTTTTATTCTACTAAATTCGGTTCTGACACGCAGGCTCATCAGTAGTAAAAAATTGACAGAGTCTTTGGCTATAAGAAGACGACAATCTAGAATTTTGAAACGGTGGACGCCAAGCTCAGGAGATGGTTTTACAGATTTCTTTGTATATATGTGTGCTGGCTTTTTGTTAACGTGGCTTGATTTTCAAGAAATGGTTCTCCTCTTGCAACGTTTACCCACGCAAAACTGGACACATCAAGGAGTTAGAAATGGTACTTTCACGAGTATTTGTGTGGCATGCAAGGTTTGATCATGCGCCTAAGTCATTTAAGTAGTTGATAACAAAGGCTATAGGTTATTCTTGACTGGTCATCTTTTGTGTTGGGCATCTTGTGAGTGGTAATACAGCCACTTCAATATTTAGTGGAAGTGGTTATGCTTATGATTGAGAATATTAACCGCGTGTTGAAATTTCGGCTACCAAAGGACAAAGCAATTTGAGAAATTGAGAATTCTTGGGTTTGCTTCGTTCTTTCTAGGAATAATTTTCATTGTATCATACTCTTTCACCTTTCCCATTTGCAATGTGCTTGTCCCTTTTATCAAAAGGCGACCTCTACATTCCAACGCTATTTTTGGTCAAACAGCAAAGGGAAAATGAAAAGTCAAAGTCAAAAGCCAGAATTTAAATAAAGGATATCTACCACGGCAGAGAAATAGGATTCGATTTCCTATTTATGATTTCAGTTGCGATTCAAAGGAGTTACACCTACAGATTTCTGCCCCTTCATTGGTACATCAACAGATTTGGGCAGAAAATGTAACGTTGTTTTGTTTTTAGAACTAATGGCTGGCTCTTTTACTATTTTCATCATTTCAGTTGAAACAACTCCATACTTTCATCGATCTGTTCTCAACATTTGAGTTATTTAATGTATTGAAAATCATTTGTAAAGGGGGGAGAGTTCTGAAAGTTGGTGGAGAAATTGGTTTCATCAGACAAACTTGCTCACTGCAGAATAATTGAATGGCATGCATTGCTTCACGTATTCTTGTATGCAGTTTAGCATATGTTTCTTCTACTGTTTCATATGTAATCTTGTAATGTTTTACATTTCATTCATAATTAGTTCACTGGATGCTTTTGCAGTAAGATAGGTAGAATCCAATTTTATTTGCTCTGCCTTGAAGGAGCATCAGTATTTGTGTAATTTTCTTCCGTCTGAAAGGGATTCATTGTTAAATGCCCTTTTCATCTTTCTTAAGCAGTCTTTACATTCCATTTAACTTCAAATTAATTGTTAAAATTCATTCCTACCTCGCCTTATGGAGTAATCTGTGCCTTCGATTAAATCTCTGCTCACGCTGTTCTTGATCCCATACAATCCAGAAAACCCATCATTCATTAAAACCCCTTTTTCATATCTATTTACTAGCCTAAAATCAATATCAGTGTTTCATTTAGGTCATCTCAGATCCTATTGGACATCTTTCACTGAGTTTGACCCGGAGAGAGCCCTCTCCTGTCCTCGTAGGGCTAGCTACGAGGCTAAGCTTGGTTTGATGTTGCCTCGAGTTTTTCCTTCCTCCGGCTGAGGCGAAATTCGAGCGCTAACAAGCTACTTGCCCTAGAGATTAGCAAGGATAGAGATTGATGGCTTCACAGATACAATTCACATCTGGATATTTTGCTAGAGAAGGAAAAAAAGGACAATGAAATTCAGAGGAAAATGGCAAAACACTACGCCATGAGGAACAAAATTGCAAGGGCTAAGCTCAAACGAGCCCATGCAAAAATTCAAGCTTTGACCAAGAAAAAGGAGAAGGAGAGGTTAGAAATACTTGCCGATGTGTATCTTCATGTCTCAAGCACTTGAGAAGAAAGTGACCTCACAATTTTGACAAATTTTGGCACATTTGGCACTTTAGTGCATTCTTGGTTTTTTGAGTAATTTTGTGCACAGATAAATGCTTTGCAAAATGCACAACGCGCTAGGTGTTGAGCTCTTTTTTGGGGGCATCCAACTCGACAATTTTCCACCACCATCATGTTCATAATGATTAATACATCAACCCTAGGAAGTTTCAGAAAAATTTGGAGGAGAAATGGTCCCTCAAAAGTGCAAAAAACCACCAAATTTTCATGTTTCACCTCCTTTTTTAGCTAGGCATTGCGCATTTACCAGTCTTGGGAGATTCAAATTTTGAAAGGGAAAAATGAGCCTCATTTATCAAACAGGAGGCATATTTGGAAACTAGACTCAAATATATTTCGAATGAGCTATCTTGGAGCTGATTTGGACACCAGAAAGGCCTCCCAAAGTTTCTTGCAAAAGAGGCTATTTTTCCTATTATGGCGCTGCACATTCTCCCTGGAAAATTGCATTTTCACCATCTTCAACAAATTTTTGAAATTTCACTCTAGTTTGAATTTTTACTTGGTAAAATGAAGAAATTACCGATGTAAATGGTCGTAGTGAATTTAAATGTCGAGTTTTTGACTTTCATCTAAGTAGACGATACATTGGGTGAGTCCTCTAGAGGTGAAATGAATCAGTTTCATCTCTTTTTAGAGGAAAATTGTTGGGTCTTCCTAGTCTTCGGTTTCTTGTTTGGGAGTAGAGTGAAATTGATTCCTATCTCATGGATTCGACTCCTTGAGGCTAGGGAGAGTGGTTTTGAGGTCTATATAATGTATTTTTCTTAGTCATTGTAATGGTTGGACTCACTTGGAGGTGTCGCATCTCAAGGGACATACTTTTGTATTAGTTTTGGCTTTGGGACATTAATCAAATTTGCAGCTATTTTTTATGGGATCTATGTGGTATTGTGTTTGGTTTCAGATTTTTATTTTGTGCTCATATGTTAGAATTTTTTTTGTATTCCATCCATCATTTCATTTCTATTGAATGAATTTTTTTCAAGTTGGATGAAAAAGAATCCATAATTTCTATGCTCATGTTTTGGGTAAACATTCATAATTTGTAATTTATTCGATTAGAAAGAAACCATGAATTATCCATGCTATTTCTAGCTCCTCACCTATACGAGATCATCCCACCATTGAAATCCTAAAGTGCTAAACATTGTACCTACCTTTCCCCATAGAACACCACCCCGCGAAATTTGACCTAATTTCCTTGCCCCTAGTCTGCTTGACTCCTCTTGATCCGACAAAACCCTACACAATCAAAATCAAAAAACACGAGCTACTATACATAGCCTAATATCTTATTTCCTTATTCATTTTTGGCTATGATATATATGAAGAGATCCCTCTCCCGACCTAGTAGGGCTAGCTACTTGGCTAAGCATGGTTTGAGGTTAACTTGGAATTTCCTTTCATTTCGAGGTTGAATCCGAGTGATAACATTTTGGCGACTCCATCGGGGACTCGAAGAGTGATATTAGATCAAACATAGTATTAAGTTTTCATTGAAATTCTTAAACTTGTGGATGATAAATGTAGTGTTTATTCAAAAGTTGAGCGGAAAATTTGTAAAGTGCAATTTTTTTTTGAAATTGGACATACGACTTCCCGGAGATACACTAGATCCAATCCCTGATCTGAATCCTCCCACCATTTTTAGTGATCCTCATAACATAGGAAGAAAAGATAAATATGTTGTTGAGACATATAGTTCAACTGGAAATCAATCGAGAGAGAAGTTCCATTCCCGGAGCTAATTCATTCCCCCGGAAAGTTAGAAAACTTGCAAGATATTGAATTTGATATAAATTTTGGAGAAAGATTATTTCGGAGAAAATATTTGAGTTGGATTGATGAAATAGTTGTTTATTCCTCCATTTACTTTCACGAGTCATGTTGAAGATACGTTTTTCACATTCACAATCAGGGGTCACAAATTTTTACAAGTTCTTAAAGATCCGAGAACTATTCTTCTACAAGTAAATGATTGGGTAATAAACAGACCTCGGGTCTCGACTTCTTCTACCATCACTTCATCTATTGTTCACACTATTCAATCAATAACCAATACTACCCTTGATTACATCAAGCACCCAAATCCGGTTATAAATCCTCCACCTCTAGTCATCATGGTTGTAAGATATGCCCCCCCTTGTTCTCATCTCGAGAACCCATGTGCTATGCCCCAAGATTACCAAAACTAAAATCCCTTTGCTTGACAATACTCGGCCTATGACAGCACAAAAGAACGTAGATAAGATGAATGAATTATTTGATCTTCATGAAATTGATATAGACGATGTGAAGATGAGGCTCTTTGCACGGATTTGCGGGAGGGGAAGTGAGAAAATGGTTGCGAGCTCTACCGAAGCCACTATTGACACTTTAGAATTTTTTTCATCATTAGTTTTTAGAAATATGGGAAGAAAAGAAAAAATCACCTTCAAATTATGTACCGAATATGAGAACATCAAAAGAAATGTTGGTGAGATCGTGCAAGATTATTGTGTGAGATTTAATGCGGTGTACAATTCCCTTTACGCACATATCAAACCACGGAAGGTTTTGGATTTAGTCAAATTTCCAGGATGTATTTGATACCGATATGGCATATCAATTACGTGAATGTGATCCTACAACTTTAGAAGATATGCAAAAAGAATGTTGTAAGTGTGGAAGTGAATATGTTAGCCAAGAGAGCAAGGATGAGATGCGGAAAGAGAGTGACCATCAAGGAGGAGACATCTACTTGTGATGCTAAAATGGATTCATTACTGCGAAATATGGAAAGAATGGTTGACCGATTGTCTATATCGAATGAGACTCTGAACCACGAATTTAGAATCCAAATTTCGAGAGGGCGGCAAACTGTGACCCTTAGTTTAGAATCAAACAAAGAGAAGAAAGCACCCGACCAAGCGGCACAACAACAACAATAGATTTGGACCCCATTGTAGGGAGAATTATGTTCAATGAGTGTAAGAGGAAGAAGATGAAGATCTAGGTGGTTGAAACAAATCATTTCTTTATAGAATATGACTACGCCCATGTTTTTGATCTGAATATGAAGAGTATACTAAAAATTTGGATACTCCAAAAGATGAGGACTATAGCTTGGAAAATGATGATAATTTGGAAATAGAGTACGATGATTACCGAGTAGTGGGTACATGAATGCTTTGAGTGCACAACGAAACTATATACTTTAAGGAGAAAGAGATGTACACATCAATCCTATTCGAGAAAAGAAAAGAGGTCTCGTCAAAGAATGATCTTCCAAATAATCAAAGAAAGGGTAGAGAGCATGCAAATCGAATCATAGAAACATCAACCAACCATCAACAAGCTCGAGCTACTAAAGAGAAGGACACTCGAGAAAAATTGATAATGTAGCAAAGGATCAAAATTATAGAAGAGAGATTGTTGTCAAAGAGGTAGATAAAGTTACAAATTTTAATTTAGAAAATGAAATAGCTAAATTGAAAGTGTCCATTCCTTTGAGAGAATTAGTAAAGAATAGTCATTATAAACATCGAAGTGTCTAAAATGTCACTAAGCGAGTCCTTTTTTTTTATATGGTTAATGTTGAATATGACCACACCCGAGCTCATTTTCGAGTCCATTATAGATGCTAAATTAGAAGAGAATGAAGTTCCCCCCTTTTTATTTAAGCCTTAGACTACATGCGTACATACTTCATAATGCTATGCTTGATTCACGAGGCTTATCACAATTTAATGCCTAAGGATATTATTGAAAATATGGGCATGGATATCACTCGACCATATCATGATTTGTATTCGTTTGATTCCGGTAGAGTTCACCGCATTTGAGTCTCATTAAAAAATTTAGTGGTTTCCTTAGACCAAATACCCAGCCAAGAATGTTTTAATGGATGTGGTGGTGGGCATGACTATACCACCTCGGTTCGGCATGTCGTTGTCTAGATCATGGGGGAGTCAAACTCAAAGGTACTTTAAAAACTTGACTTCTCTTAGGATACTATTCCTATTTTTGGGAAATTGAGGAAATTATATTGGGAAAAATAAAATGAAGCATATGATAACTAGTAAGGAGAAGCCCATAAATCATCCAATACGGAGCTATACATATAGATCTAGAATCTTTTATTTTGTATAATTATGGTGATTTGAATGATGTAAATAATTAACTAGTAGTAGTAGAGGATGTACTAGAAGTTTCGAGAGACTTTTTAGAGAAGTTATTGATAAAGAAAAGGAAATGGTGACTTCTTCAGAACAACCTTCAGAAGAACAGGAAAAATCGGTGTAGGTAAGGAAAATGGGGTGACCAACCAAAGTAAATAAGAACCAATAGTTAAGTTTCAACATATAGAAGGCGAAGATGTAATTTGGAGCATGGATTTCGATGGTGCTTTGGGTAAGGAAGGTGAAGGTATTGGTATTTGGATCTGAAGTCCTATTGGTAAGTCGGTGGAATTCCATGCAATGTTAGAGAATGCTCTTATAAATTTGATTTTTTGACTGTTCTAACAATGAAGCGAGTAGCGAAGCTTTGATCAGAGGCCTCAAAATTTTGGACAAACTTGGTGCAAAAATTATTTTTGTTTATGGTGGATTTCGAGCTTGTAATAAAGCGAGTGAAAGGAGAATATCATGAAAAGCATCTGCAAGATGTGAGCTTATAGAATACGGTCTTGGATATCTTAAAAAATGTTTTCTGAATATACATTAACAACGGTACCAAGAAGTCAAAATATCATTGCAGCATTCACTTGCTACTAGGTAGCAAGTAATCTCAAAATTCCTATGTGTTATAGGTCAATTTGGGCACCATTCCCAAATGACACGGTTAATCGAGCTATCATCTGTAGGGACCAATGATTAAGGTTTTATCATTCCCTATCATTTCAAGTTGCTACACGCCCTAAGACAAGAACAAGACAAATCAAGCAAGACTTTCATCAAGCAAAAGCTTTCCAAGGTTTGAAGCTTATTATATATCATGTGAGAGCTCACCAATGCGAGTCTCTAAATGGGCTAAGTGTGTTGCATATGCGGGTAGCCCCATGCAAGGCTACTCTTCAAAGCACTTTCCAACACTCACGAGTGCATTGGTCACATTGAGAGAAAAATTCTCATTGTTCGGGAATCTCCACTTGGCCGTGTGCCTTCTAGAAGAGTTCACATGTGTCAAGCTTCAAATCCAAGTGTTCATTTGAAATCTACATGATTGTGAAAATGTATTTCCTATTATTAGAAAGTCATTGATTGCAAAACAACCTTCAATTCATATATAAATTGAGCACGGATACGAGTGCTTGAGAAGGGAGGGAATTTGAGTAGAGAAATGCTGGAGAATTTCAATTGGGAGCTAGATTTGTGTAGCTTCTCACGGAGAGATTTATCTTTGTGATGAGGCTTGGGGACATTTACGGGAAGGGTCACTTCAAATCGATCATGGGTCGTAACCTCTCCCTTCTATCATTAATAAAAAGTACAACTTATTTTTTCCCTATATGGATCTATATTGGCTTTGATTTTTC